>BOPP01000011.1:1530731-1592837 GCA_017312745.1 Gryllus bimaculatus | reverse complement strand
ACCCCTCCCCCAACGATCCCCTCCCGGCGCCACCGGGAAACCCGACGCGTCGACGCGGGTGATTGTTACGCGCACGCTTCACCAATAACAACACTGCCTCCGAAACACGGCGCCCGCGGCGCGAGGCGGTTGCGGTGCGGTTGCAGAGCGGAAGGTAGTGGCGGGCGGGGAGATGCGGGGGCGGTCGCGGGGGGGTGGCCGTGTAGGTGTGGAGGGCGGTTGTGGTAAACGGTGGTGGTGGCGGTGGCGGTATTAGGGATTGATGGCGGAGGTAGGGGACGGTGGAGGAGGAAGGCGGGGAGGGGCGGAGGCGGGGGCGGCTTGCCGATTGCAGAGAGCGGGAGCGGGGCGCGGGAGCAGGGGCTGGGAGGGGTGGGAGCGGGGGCGGGAGCGGGGCCCGCGGGCCGCGGACCTTGCGGTGGCTATCGGAAGGAATGCTGGAGGCTTGAGCAAGAAGGGAGCGCTGCGTGTGAGTATCGACACTCATGGTGACACTACTGGCGTACATTTTTTAACCGGAATTTTGAAACTTCGCATTACATTCTGGAATGTCTTTTTTTAACATGACACGCGGCGACGGTGGGGAATAGCAAGCGCGGAGTTTTGTTCGTGCGGGGCTGCGGGGCGAAGAGAATGGGGAGTTGGACAAAACAATAAAACTTTCACAATGTGTATCGAGTTGGAAGTTTTGATTTATAGGTTCGCATTTTTATCCGTAATGTCTTTACAGACGATTACAACAACGTGGTTGCGACGCACAGTGGAGGTGAAAGATAGAGTGGTGGTAATGCGGCAACAATGCAAGTAAAGTCTTGGTAACAACGTACATGCAGTAATGCACGTATGCAACAACATTTTTGAAAAGAGCGGGATATCGCAGACTTGGGATGTTATCTGGTAATAGTCCCTATTAAGGGAATCAGGCAGTGTTGACGACATCGTAGCAAATGTTGCTGGAGCTATGAGGAAATAGAGTTGAAGCTGAATCAAAACTTAAATATGAAATATAAGGAACGTAACTCTTTGTGTCTCTGTACCTGATGTTGGACACTACCGATTCAGGAGATGATTTATATTTTATTGTATCCCATGAGAGCCTCAAGACTTCTGGACCGAAACCTCAGAAATCCCGGTCGTCACGTGGAGTTTGTGGTTGGTAAAACGGGATCGCAGCAGTTTCCTGGGTGTTTCCCTAGTTTTCATTTCCTATATTTCATGCTATAGTAAATTCGTACTCACCTTCGATTGAAAAGATTGCATGTTTCTCAAGAATGAATGAAAAAGCAAATGCAAAGGAATGCAGAATAATAAACAATCTGTTCTTAAAATGGCGATCCACAGATACTCCCTTGTCACACTGCGGCTATGTTGGGCGGATGCGTATTCCGTGAGAGCGTCTCCTTAGGGCCTGAAGGAACTAAAACCACCAGGGTGGTGATCTTCCGATTTTAAAAGAAATGTTTTTTTTCTTCTTCCTTTTGGAACAAATACCGATTAGGATAGGCATTAATTTTATTTGTACAAACGCAATGACAAATATTATACTTCATTTTTGCATTGTTCCTTTTAATTCAACTAATAAGTCATTTTACCCTTTTTACGCATTTTAATGCATTTTCAATTGATTTGATCGATTTTAATACGATTTGAATGGTAATTGCTTCAAACAATATTTACATAGGCAAGTTCTATAGAGAATTCCTGAGTAGCCATTTCGATTCTTCACTCATATATTGTAAATGTCAAACCGTTGTGAGTACTATGTAACTCTGTAGGTTCCTGTAACGCCTATCGGCGCCATTGACAGTTCGCGAGAAATAAAGCAGAGGTTTTCCTTTAAAAAAAGTTAAAACCCAAAGTTTGCGAGATGAGTTTACTTGAACAAAAGGAAGAAAGCCTCGATTTCATCAGTAAGATATGCAACAGCTTGTGTTGTTTGTCTACGTGGTTTTGATCAATCTTTTAACTTAATTTTTCTTTGTTATTTTTACGACATTTTAAACATTTAAGAGCATTCATTGATCACTTTGGCAATGTTTTAGTCATTAAAATCCCTCTTAGTGATGTGCGTTGCGTTATGTTGCCGTGCTATTCAGCTCAGACGCAACATTGCCGCTGTCTAATGCGACTGATTGGAAGTCTAGGATTCATTTGTTCTGGGCGAATTTACATTACGAGCTTTATTCCGGAGTCGAATTCAGGCGCTTGTCTGAAGAAGAATTTTCAACTGGCTTGCTCTAGTCGGTGTTTTCCATGGTTTTTCTTTTCAATTCAGACTACTGACGAAACAGAGTTCCATGGCGCGAATATTTTCCTCATACTTGCCTTGTTCCTGTTCCCTTACACACGCACTTGGACGTTTACATGCGATACACTAATTACACGTGTGGAGACATCGCTTAAACCTCGAATTGCGCCCACTGGGAAGATACCACGGAAGGGAAAACCCCACAACCCGAAGATAGTCCGGGCCAGATCTCACACCTAAGAGGAAGGAACACCACCACACAACTCCAGGATAAATCAATGACCACTCTAACAGCACTAATAGCCCCAACAGAGCCGAATGTCCGAAGCATCAATCCACGCAAGAAACATGCAAACTCGCAGAAATTTTACCAATTCAACTGCCCTGTGTTCTATCGTTGGTGGCGTGCCGCCATCAACGCAGGCCCGGAGTAAGCCGCCCGGGGCGCGAGGGCATGGCGGAGCGAGAGGAATCGAAGCCAGGCCGCGCACAACGCGTACGGCAAGCTCGAGGCGCCAAGCGGAGACCGGCGCATGGATGAGAGGCGTTGCAGGAGGGGGATAGAGAGGAGAGAGAGGAGGAGGCGACGAGGGAGCGGGGCGGAGTGGACGGAGGAGGGGGGTCGGGGGGAGCGGGTGCTGCGTGAGCAGAGAGTGGGGGTGGGGGCGTGAGGGTGAGGTGGCTGGGGGGGAGGAGAAGTCCGCTAAAGAGAGGGCTCTCGAAGTAGGTGGGTCGTCACTTCCCTGCAGACACTGCTGGCGTGCGGCAGGAAACGCGGAAGAAGGATCGGCGTCTCCAAGATAGGATTGCGACCGCAGCAAGAATGACGAACGACTCGAGAACGTTTGAACTGCCCAACCTGAGACCAAAGCGAATGGTGAGAGAATCCTTCGCTCTACATGTCATGTCGATTGTTATACCGTGCGAAAAAATCTAGACAATTATGTACTAGATACACAAAAGTGTTTTTTTTATCTTGGCTGCTTAATATAAAACATTGTGAGAATTGAAATAGATTCTATAAATGTTATCAGCTCATGCTGTTCACGAAGGAAAGACTTGAACATTCCTACAGGAGATTTCGACTGAGAGGTGCATTTTTTGAAATGCAATGCTGAGTTATTTGAAACAGTTGAAGATTTCAGCAGGTTGTTAGATTACTTCACGGTATTTTGGAAGGATTTAATTTTCACGTTTTTTCAGACTAAAGAAGTATTTTTTCTGCTCTTTAAGCAGACTATAGAGTTCTGATTACATTCCTTGAAAACTAGTTATATACAGAGACCTCTCACGACATCTGTTGCCATTCCCGAGAATGAGAATTTCTTTTCATGTATCGCTATTTGAATACAAGGAGCGTTCTAAAAAATGCAAATTATAAAAAACCTGCGTCTTCTCAGAAACACATGTCCCAGGAATGTAATCAAAAGAGGAAACACATCACAAGTTGAAGCTCACATTGCGCGGTGGCTCCCGAGCGAGCCCTCCAACGAACGCTGATTCTCTGACTTGAGCGCTTCGTTGTTTAGCGAGGCAAAGGAAGAGGCCGCACAGCTCCTTATCCTCCCTTACCTGTGAGCCCTACCTGCCAGACCATCGATCTCCTCCCACTTCCTCCCTGTCCTCAACGCTTTCCTCTCGGCTTCTTCCTCCGCTCTGCTCACATGTCTTGGCGACACTAAACTTCGGTCCCGTCCCCTGCCCGTCCTCCTGCCCGTCCTCCTGGCCCGTCCTCCTCGCGCCTTCCTTCCCAGACGTCTTCCCAGGCCCGTCCTCCCGCCACCCCGGTCCTCCCCGCCCGTCCTCCCCGTCCGTCCTCCCGCCCGTCCTCCCCGCCGTCCTCCCCCGCCCGTCCTCCCCCCGTCCTCCCGCCCGTCCTCCCCGCCCGTCCCTCCCGCCCGTCTCCCCGCCCCGTCCTCCCGCCGTCCTCCCCGCCCGTCTCCGCCCTCTCCCGCCCATCCTTCCCCGCCCATCCTCCGATCGTCACCACGTTCGATCTTTCCCTCTTTATTCCCATCCATCTTATGTATACACTACCATCCGCCCCGATGGGCAAGAAAAAAAACAGTCACTCGCACAAAGAAGAGCTGAAACGCCGTCGATCTCCTGCCCACGCGCGCCCGGCCCGCCGCGTTTGGTCTCGCGGCGCAGGTATCTCGTTACAAAGCTTAGACCCCTCGGCGGCCGCGTCCCGTTCACGATATTTAAGGAGCGAACGGGAGAGCCACCCCGGCGGGGGGGCGCTTCCCAGGGGGGGCGAAGCCCAAGACGCACAGGCTGCCGGAGGTGGCATCGAAGCCGCCTCCGAGGCGCGGTGGGCTGGGGGAGGAGAGGATTGCGAGCCCACCGCCCGCTGGTACAATGCGAGGAGCCCCGGAGCTATGCTTAGGCGGCGGAGCTTTTCAGCGGGCTCGGTTCGAGGGGTGGACTTCTATATCGGGCTGTCAAATTGTTTTGTGCTAATCACGCAAATAAGGAGTAAATGTTTGGTTGGTGCTGAGACCCATGGTGTATGTAATGATCGTCACGTGAGGGCAGAGCTCCCTAAAGGGCAGTATGGTGACAATTTCGGACAAAAGACTGCGGGTTCGAATTCACTCGAGTTGTTGTGCCCATATTATTGTGGCAAAATGCGGTAATTTATGACGCTGCCTATTATAACCTCATGAAATATTCTTGACTGTCATGGTGCCGTAAGAGTATGATATACGAGCATGTTCATGATGCATATGGGCAGCGTCATTTCCGAGGAGCCTGAATCCCCATGTAGACAAGTGGTGTAGGTGCCGCCAGAAAACGAATGTGTGCATTCTCAATCTGCAGCTGGAGCTGCCGCTGCCTAGGGGCGGTCTGTTCCTTGGTTCCACCGCATACACCAGGACTCAGCAAATACACGTACTGATAATGACTCAAGCTTATAACTTTTGAGAAAGTTAAGCCAGTGTTACGAGAAACAGGAAAACGAAGTATTGCGGCTGTAGGTATCGCGTGTGTTGAGAATTCTTTCAATGGTCCGAAAAAATCTGCCATTTGGAATGAGTACTCAGCTATTAATTTTTGTATCTTGTTCGTTAGCTAGCCAAAAGTGTGAAGGAGTTGAATGGACATACCGATTGGCGTCCTCGCATTTTTTCTCTCGTACATGTTTTTCTCTATTTCATTGCCGATTATGATCAGCCATATTTTTCGCCGTCTCTTCCCCCGCTGAGATGTGAGATACGGCAGCGATCTACAGTTGTTCCCAACCAGAAATCTCTCACCAGCGGGGCACCGCCCCAGCCGGAGAAAGCTGTAATCTCCGACTTCCTATCGGCATGTCCCGGTCATGTAGTGACAGGTTAGTCTGTGTATGTGAGGGGTGAGGATAGGACCAGGAAGAGGACGGAAAGATCGTGCTGTGGCTCCTGGCCAGTTTGTTAGGATACGGCTCCTCATTCGCCTGGGGTTGATGGGACAAAACTGCAGAACTATTGAATTATAGGGCAGCCGGCGCGCAAACCTGCCACATCGTGACAAGAATGTAGGGCGTCCTATCCAAGTACTGCAGTGACATCAAAATTCATGCCTGAGACCACCTTACCCGGTTCGACTCGACTACTTAGCCAACGGGAAAAATGTGTGGGTCAAAGTATAAACCCACGATCGTATAGTAAGATAATTATTATAGATATGAATCCCATAAGATGTAGACTTAATTAATATTTGTATTTATCAATAGCAAAATATTTAATAAATCATTTTTTTCATGAAATACTTATTTATACTGACCCGACCACAGGTAACTAAAAGTTATCAGCCGTCCATCTTGCACATAAATATAAATGTTAAGAATTGGAAGTATTAAACTTATTCCGACTGGAAAACTTGCAATTCACAATTTACAACAAAGAAACAAGGGGGGGCTCCCGCCCGCTTGCGGCCAAGTCGCGCGGAAGGGCTTTGGAATGCCCGACCGCAGCGCTCTCTCTCTCCTCCTCTTGCACCCCTCTCTCCCTATACCTCTCACTCCCCCTCTCTCTCTCCAACTCTTTTTCTCCTAGTGTCTTCCTTTTTTCCTCTCTATGCTTTCACCACAATATCCTTCTATATCGCCAAGTCTTGCTTTTTCTCCTTGTCTTAGTTCCTCTCCTATCTATCTCTTACTATCTTTCACAGTATTTCTCCCTCAGTCTTTACCTTTTCCTCTTCTTTCACCCCTCTCTCCCCCGCCTTTCCCATTTCCCCTATCTTTCTCATACTCTCTTCTTTGTAACTGCATTGGCTAATCATTCGAGAACATTCAATAACTTTTTTCTTATCGCTAAATTCTGTGGTTCTCGAACCTGCTGAAGAATTAATTGAAATGCAAAACTTTTTTCAAAAATTTGAAGTTCAGTTTATTTATCTATACGGTAATACTTTTCGCTTTGCCCCAAACTCTCAACGTTCTGCTCGACCTGTTTCTATGCCTATTGTAGATGGGATGTGGGATATGCCATATAAATGAGCAGAATTCAAACGTCCCTCCAACAATGGGAGTGGAAGTAGGGTGACGCAGATGGGATTTTACGCAGGGAGTGCCTCATTGTTCACCTGAAATAGGCTGTAATAGGTAAAATCCTACCGTCAGGTTTCGAACCCAAAATCTCCCGGTTCACGAAATTTTACCTACTTTCACAACTATTGTCCCCGAGACATTTGCATCAATTTAGCCGAAACTGTCAATTTTGAATGTAATAATATAAATAAAAATGTTCTTGAGTTCTGTATCGTAGGATTTTTTAGTTTCTTCAAAACCTCTTTGTAACAACTAGTATTACTTATTAACAGCTCTCTGATTTAAAAAAAATATTTCCAATCCTCTTCTGTACCTAACTTGCTGAGCCACAAAGAGATAATCTCACTAAATTTGATTAAAATCTTACTTCAACTTGATGTGTTTCTGTCTACGTTTATTGTTATATACCTCTAACTTGAAATTAATAATTTTAATCACACAAATACTATGAGAGTATTCATTTCCTCTCAACTCCCTCCTCCATCGCTCTCTTTGTCTAATGTCTTATACGCGAGAAACCCTTCACCCTCATTGCGTATGTGTTTTCTTTGAATGTTGTCCTTATTATGTATTATTGTATTAAAAGCTTTGAAAATGGTAAGGTGGATGAGCAGGCCAAATGGCTTGAGCCTCGCCACCAACAAAGACATTACAATTATAATAATAATAATAATAATAATAATAATAATTATTATTATTATTATTATTATTATTTTTATTATTATTATTATCATCGTTTATCGCGCGGACGCACCTACGTGAGGCGGGCCCAGTTGTGGGAAAATCGCCCAGTCTGCGAGCGACGTGGGTTATCAGGCGAGCGCGGGCAGGTGGACCGGGCCGGGCCGGGAAGGGACGGGTGTCTCTGACGGGCAGTAGCTGCGGGCCGCCCGGAGCCAGGCGCCGGGGGCGGAGGTGAGGCCGAGGGCCGGGTGGCCGCTGCAGTCGCTGCCGCTCGCATCGATTGAGGTCGAAGGTGGTCGTCACTCTGCTGAGGTGAGGGCCGCTGGACAGCGAGGCCGAGTGACGTGTGCGGTGGGAGCCAAGGAAACTAGACGCATACTTTCAATGAAAGCGTTAAAATGTCCATTGACGAGTATGCCCTTTGTTTTGTCCTATAATTGACTGACTGATTAGTGTTCCCGGACGCGTAAACTACTAATCCCGTACGTGTAGTGCATGCTCTTTTCTCGGGACGTGATGGAGGAAGTCGAGGTCCGGCATCGTCTTACATGTCAGCTTGCGGGATATTCCCCAACCACATGTTTTCCACCACCAACGGGGCACCACCCAATTCGGGAGAAGCTCTAAGCTCCCAACGGGTCTCCCTACATGTGTTCTAGTGCACTACTCGTAAGTGTGTAAGGGGAGAGGATAGGAAAAGGAATAGGAACGAAAGATCGCGCGCCATCGGTGGCCCCTTGGAGAGCTTACTACTCCACCATTCGCAGGGTGTTCATCGGAGAAGCCATGGGATGGGCCATTATTCATGAGGGGAGCCGGCCGCGATCATTCTCTTCCAGACAGTCTCATTTCCATGTATTTAACTAGTGTCGAAAATCTTTTCACCATGCCCTGAGCCACCTAATCCGGTTCTAGTTCTATTAAATACTTATTTTAGAATAATTAATGTTGTTTTTAGTGAATTGTGCCTAAATGAATATTTGAAAGCGTTGGAACGTGTTCTGTAGTTTCATGGTTACTAGTGGAGCTGGAGGAAATTGATGGATGATGATTAGTAGACTTAGCTTGGCCTTAGCTAAAGCAGAGGAGCTGATACACGGATATTTATTATTTATTGAACTCACAACTTGTAAGTTATTAGAATGTGCCGAAGTGTAATTTGGATGACAGGAGTGAGCATCATTGTATATGCTCAAAACTGGTGAGCACAAATACATAATATTAATGGGTTGGATACCCAACTCCATTTGAAGGAATCTATAGCGCACTTCGAGAGAGAACCCAGCACTAATAAGTTTTGTTGAATAAATAGTGTTTGAATGAATTCTATTTTGTAATTTTTTGAAAAATACTTACATACTAGTCCTAAAAACATGGTAGTTTTTCCGAATAATGAATGAGATAACCTTGATTATACAAGTATGTCTTAGCTTCCATTCTTGGAATACACCTCATGCTTTTGCTTTCCTTCATGTTTTGCTTGTTTTCAAGTTGTACTAATTCAGTATTTTTCATAATATATGTTTCAACGGCATAATTTTCATTTTTTCCTTTAAACAAAAAGTGTTTAAATAAACGGCTTAATGTTATACTTTAATTAAAATTGAGAGCACTATATTTCATGAAGAACGTTGCCTACGACATGTACCATAGTAATACCGACGTATTCACATTAATAAATTGTTAATGTCAATAGAAACATTGTGTCGGACACAGATAGTGTTACAGAAAGTGGGTAGTACTCCTTCGGATTGTCTTTGAGTATTGTCTTCCGGCTTGGGGTGAAACCACACTTTTTCTTAATCTTATCTTAAATTTCAATAAACTAAGAATGACAATACTATTTCTGTGTACGTCACCTACAGTTTAGGTTTACTTTGATATCGTTGGACGTTAACGTCAGAACTTGCGTTACGAACTCACCGAACCTCCCCCCCCCCCCCCCCCCCCCNNNCACAGTATTAATCTCTGCCATTCGATAACGCGATGCGCCTGGGTCAGTCTCCCTCTCCTCTCTGCTGAGGTCCACAGACCGTTGCCATCTCTGCCCAAATCGCTGCCTCTTCTCGGCGGGCCCTCAGAACATTTTTGAGATAGGAAGGAAAAAAAATCTGAAAATTCAGTGAAAAATCATCCAATATGACCAAAAATGTAGGTGTCGACGTTTCATTTAGCTGTAAGGCTATGTCGACGAGCCAATTATATATAAACTATGTGTTGTCTGGTTTTAATGCAGAGTTTAGAAATGAACTAATAACTATATATGCTATTCTCCTATTTTATATTTATGGTATGCGCGTTTTACTGTTTCAAGGTTTCTTTACTTCTTGAGTTCTGGTTTTTAGCTGAAACCAAATGATTTCTTAATTTAACGTTAGATCCAAATAAAGTAGAAATTGTAGTAATTACAGTTATGTTACATTCTATTCAATTCTACATCTCTGCTCAATTCATTTCTAGTTTTCGATAAACTCTCGCACCTCACTAAAATTCCCCGAACATGAATAAATATGTTTGAAATGTCGACGATATAGTTGCATGACAGCCATGACGACGAGCCAATTAAGACTAAACTCTGTGCTGCCATCAATACAGGATTTCCCAGAGAGCTCAAAGTTGACGTGAGCAGCTGTTTGTCTTTCGACCTCAGTCTCCCAAGGGAGCTTCAGGTGGACGGAGCTACCCGGACCCCACGCCTACGCGGCAGTGAGTCGAGCGCGCGTCTGGCTTAATAACTGGGCCAGCAGCTTCCAACCGCTGAACGTCGCACACACAGCGACCCCCGCTGTGGCTGCCAGCATGCTCGATCCACAGCCCTACAGGCCCCCTTCCGCCAATCTCTGCCCACGCCTCCACCGCCCGCTACTTCCCCGCACAGTCCCATGGCATCGCCCACCACACTCCCCGCGCATCACGCCCACGCACCCGCCAACGCATCTCTCACTGCTCCACCCTGTGCTCAAACCGCAGCCAACGCCTACACTATCATCCACGTTCTTGGCCAAATCCACCCTCCACCGGCCACACTAGCGCGGACTCAGCTTCACCCACGCCTCCGCCTAAGTCCATCCACCCTCGCCACCACCCAACGCAACCACACTGGTCTCTCTGCCGCCTGCGACCGCAATCCTGCCCGCGCCCGCTGCCTTGCAGCTGCCTTCGACACCGCCCACTCTAGCACTTCTGCTGCATCTGCCTTCGACACCAATGCCGGCGTCCTCGACGTCTGCCCGTCTTTCCCGTCCATCCACACTGCTCTCACCATCGCCAGCACGGCTGCCGCTCCGCCAACTCTGCCACGACTCTGTTCTCATCACCACCCACCTCTGGGCCTCAGTGAGAGAGGGGTTAGCTTGCCAGCTTCTGAAATCCCAGTAGGCAGGTTTGATCCAGGCTGTGGTGACCGAATTTGCGAAGGGCGGAATATCCACAGTAGTCATGTCACACTTGTGGCATCTAACACTGGAGGTTTGCTCAGCAAAATCCCTCCGACAACATCCCACCCTCAAGAGACCTCACTTTCTCCCAACCAGACAATTCGGATTTGGTTAACTGAGACCGACATCAGGGGTAGAAATTGAGAGTATAGTCCCAGTCGAAGTTTGGTGATCGGCCGCGAGGTGCGCCTGCTCGATAAGGTCCCTAGACTCGCATCAGTGGTGGGCTTTCAAGGAAGCCTGGATTGAAGAACGTAGGTGCGGAATAACTGCCTAAGGACAGTATCCCTGCAAATAGTCCCATACGATAAATAATTAAACCACCCGCCTTGCCTCACCACCACTCTTAATCCCCGACCCGGCTGGTCGCGTCCATCCTCATCCTCGCCAGCGCTCTTCCCAGTATTTCCACCAACACTCCCTTCGCCATTGCCGCTGCCCCCATCCCAATGCCACACGCGCTCTGATCGGGAGGATCTAGAGTTTGAGACCTGACGGAGGTGGTAGGATTTTCAACACTAGATAGAATACTAGTTCGAATTCAGCCACTCTTTGGAGGAGAATTATAGCGTACGGCTGCTCTGATCAGTGTTTTTGGTGAATTCTTCGAAAAACACCTGGCGTGTGCCAGAGTTGTACCCTAATGAATGGGCTACAGAATGCGAACAATCTTTCCTTTGCTCCTTTCCCATCTATACCCCCAACATTCCCGTCCCTTTCCGTGTTTTTTACCCCTTGCTCAAATCTCC
The DNA here is from genome assembly GCA_017312745.1 of Gryllus bimaculatus. Lineage (NCBI taxonomy): Eukaryota > Metazoa > Arthropoda > Insecta > Orthoptera > Gryllidae > Gryllus > Gryllus bimaculatus. Next base: position 1,581,182 of record BOPP01000011.1, on the reverse strand, counting down.
CAAACATAACCATTTCCGCCGCGATACCAACCCCCATCACTGTACACAAGTATGTTTTAACGTCAGAACTCTCTTTTTAGTCTCAGAAACCGATGGGTGAGTGTAATAAAAGTGAAATGTCATGTATGATTTTCAGTGACGTAAAAGGTTGTTCATGTTGAAGTTGTGAAGTTAGTTCAACTAATTTCACTCGTTTCCCTCGCGTATTTGCAAATTGACGGCGATGTATCGGCCAATAGACCCTGCAAGTAACATAAAACATCCTTAAGTCGAGATAACAGAACGCCAAGTTTCCACTCGTTTTTCGCTGAAATATATCAGCATACTTCCCCGCATACCAACTGTAGAGTATTGCTATTTCATTAAACACATGAACTTCTTTTATCCATATATTGTAGCAATTTGTCAAACTATATTACCGTGCCCTGCGCATTACCATATTTATCTGTCGCTCACCCCACCTCTCACCCGCTGAAGTCCGCGATTTCCCAGTAGTCCACAGTCTCAATCCGACCCACCCCCTCTGTGCTCTTACGACTCCGTTTCTGTGTCAACTGTTGCCCGGACTCTGCCATCTCTCTTCGATTGCCGCTTTCCCCACCTGCCTCGCTGTCTTCCCTCTCGCCTGCCCCTCTCCCCTCTCCGCCCCCCGAACTTTCGCTGATTCTGCGACCGAGGCCGCGTACAGCTGGCCGCGCTGCTCCTGAATATTCAGCGCTTGCGATCGCACGGCCACTGTCCTCTCCCCCGCCCCTGCCCGTCGCGTGGTTGTGGGAGGCGCGCAAATATTGATAAATATGTTCATACCGCTGTTGACAACTGCCCTGAATATATTTTGTCGGCGCTGAAAGTTTTCGAAGCGGGATTTACGTGGCTGCTGGCGGATGGGGAGCGATGGCTTTTCGCTGCTTGACGCAACGCCCGTCAGGTGAAGTGCAATTGTTTGTTCTGTGGCCTTGTGCGGCTAATGATGGATTTATATGTCTTGGGAGTCTGCTCATACGGACGTTTTTGTTTGGGAGTTGTTAATAAAGGGATATTTTGTGAAGTTTTTCATTCTCTGACTGACTCGGTTCAAATTTGTCAGTCATTTTTTGTCTATTTGTTCAAATTCAAGTAATATACACATCAATTTTTAACTGATTTGTTTCTCATGAACAATGAGAGGAAAGGGAAAATGATTAAGTTTAACCTTCCATTTCCACCTTCCATCATCGCATGCAAATAAAGTGTAAGGAATTTAGAATTAGAAACCATACCATTAATAGAAACCATACCATACGAAAAAAAGAAAATGTATAGAGTATGATTTTATTAAAAGATTCAAATCCGAAAATTCAGAAATATTCTGGTAGTTTTTACATTAAGCATTGACATTAACTACCACAACCAATGTTGATTTTTAATTTTACCATTTTTTAAAAATTTTACGTAATGTACTTCATTTTAACCTTTATTAAATTACATCAGTGTTTTTGTTTATATATTTAACTTCGAAACGTGATCATGTGTCTAAAGGAACTGTTATTTGTGGAGGGCGCCGGGAGTGAGCGTGGAAAGCGGGTGGCAGCGTTTGCACAGGCGGATGCAGGAGCGGGCGCCGGCCAATCGCTTTGGACAGGTGACGTCGATTCGCGGCTTGGCGGCGTGTTGGCTCAGCGGCGACGCCCACTTTCCGCGCCGCACCGCGCCGCCCCCCCCCGTTCGATTACCGTCGGCGAACGCGCGTCGCTAGCCAGTCTCTTCAAGCGGTCGCTTAGTGCTTCTGCCCCCGCCTCCGCCCGATTCCATCGCTACATCCACACGCCCGCGCGCCCCGCCTCCCCCTCCGCCCCTCTCACACTCCCACACACACCAGCGCTTCCACTACACGCTTTCAACCCCTTGCCTCAACCTATTCTTCAGCTCCCCTTACAACCACCACATTTCAACCCGCCGCCCATCAACCTCATTTCCAACCTCTGCCTTAATCTCCGACTCCAAATTAGAACTATAAACCTTCCCCCCCAAGCTACTGTTTTCCCTCTCTCCCGCTCCTACGTTGTAGTACTTCTCCTCTCACTACTCCCGCGCCGCTTGCAATTCGGTGCTGATTATTACCTGAATAAACATTTCGGGCTCTTTCTGTTTATTCCATTTGCATTCGCTCACCAGAACAACCGAATGTGCATCGACAGTCGCCCAGATTGCTTGTTTACTGTCCAACGATTCGTTGCATTCAACCAATTTTATTTTCTGCCGTACCAAACTCTTTCCGTGTTTGCTTTTAAATTGTTCTTGAATATTTCTCCATACGTGACGTTGTTCTAAAAATGTATATGAAAAATTTAAATTAGAATTCAGGACTATTGGTGTAAGATAAAATAGAGGACAAACGTTTAAACTATTATGCTTTTTCTAGTGCAGTAACACTATGCAATGTGCAGAGTAAACGGTATTGTGAGAGTAAACGGTAAACATTATTCTATTGCCCATTAAAAATTTAAAAATAAGAAGTAATACGATTGTATGGTGAACAAGACAGCAAGGATAAATCAAGAGTAATCCCACAGGATTTGTTGAAGATGGTATTGCGATCAACAGTCTGATATTTTTCAGAGTTGGAAGTACCTGTAGGTGGATAAGGTCTCATTTCAAGTCTCCGCTCTGTCTCTCGCTCTTCCGCCCCCACAACCGGTGAGATGATCACCCGCCCCGCTCTCGCGACAGCTCTCGATTCGCCCTGTGTATCGATTGCATCGAGTCGACGGCGTTCTCTTTCATGCACGGGGATTTCGACTGCTCGGCGAGGTGGGATGGGGCGGCGAGCGGAGGGGAGGTGGGTGAGGGGTGTGGGTGGCACTGGGCAGAGTGGTGCTAGGCGGGCGGGGCGGGGCAGCGCAGGGCGGAAGGGGGCAGTGGAGGCGGGCGGGGAGGGGAGTGCTGGGTGGTGTAGGGTTGCAGTGGGGTGTGGTGGGGCGAAGTGAGGCGACGGTGGGCGGAGAAAGGCTTAAACGAAAGTGGGGAGCGAGACGATGGCGTGGCAGAGGAAGACGGAGCCGAGCGGGGACGAGGCGGTGAGGCGGGGCGTGAACGGGGTGAGGCGGGACGAGGCGCAGGGAGAGGAGGGAAGGACGGGGAGAGGAGGGGCGGGACGGCGGCGAGGCTGCGAAGAGGCGGGGAGGGGAAGGGCTTTGAACGCAGGGAGGCAGGGTGAGGCGAGGCTGGTTGGGGTGGAGCATCGGAAGAGGTGGATTGATGGGTCGCTGCGTTGGAGGGGCGATGATACACGAAGCGGTGGACGATGTGAAAGAGGAATTTTGGGTGGCGAGGTCGCATCGGCGGTCGCAAAGTATTCGCTGCGGCCATCCATTAGATTTCCGTGCAGATAAAACCAGAGGAATGCCAGGAAACACCTACATCGAAATGTAGGAGCCATCAAAGAGAACTGTCCGTCGTTTCCCAGATGGCCCGATCGAGACGCTTGTCAGAAAACAACGTTCTCTTTTTGTGGAAATTTGGTTGCGGTTTTATTTATGTGCAGTACAAGTGAAAAAATCGTTATCTATGTGAAATGATTTTTTTATTATTTGCCGACTTTTGATATCTTTATCATAGTAAATTATTCAATGAACTATTTACGCGATGTCTATTTGTTTTCTTACGTAAGAACTGACTTAAAGATTATTTGCTTACCTCTTTATGTATTTAAAGCAATAACCAAAATGTCCTAAAATGCTATTCATTAATGTAACGTCAGTGTTGTAAAATACGAACAAAATATATTCTAACTCATCATTTATTTATTTCAATATATATCTATACTTTGCAATCACGTATTTTTTATTTTTGCTTGTTCCTGTTTCAAAATAGAACTAGCTCAGTGCTCCAAATTTTAACATAAGCGCATTTTGCGTCTTCCATCAGAGACACATTTTGATAAACAGTACAACAGTACTTCGTGAAAAAGGGGAGGGAGGCGTGTTACATGTAGTAGTAGTTGGACGTGTTCCTAATGAAGTATCATTTGGGTGTATTTATTATTCTACCGAAATATTGTACCACATAGAAAAAGTTAAAATAGAACAGCACGTCGAAGGAGAATAAAAAACTATTCAATAAAGTCATTATATGACGTCGCCTTGAAAGGATGTTTCGTCGTCAGTCGATTCTTTCGAAGTTTTTCGTGACATCGATCGGTGATATTTCCAAACGCTTGTCTCCAGCTGCTATTTGGCTTCTTAATGCTCCTCCACACAATCCCTCCCATCAATTTGCAGCCGTTTGTTGCTTCAGCGGCGCCAGTTCTTAGAGGGAAGACGACTTTCCCTTTTTCAACAGCTCGTCGATAATCTTTAACGGCCTGGCAAGCACGTAGACATTAACTTTTCCGGGGAGAATATTTATCTGTAGGTGGATAATGTGTTGACGTTTACACATTGTTCAAACCAAAACTCTTAGACTTTTTGTCTGAACGTTTCTTTGTGAAATGCTGCACTTTCTTATAAAGAAATTATCTCAATGCCCTGTCTGCAATGTTCGATGCAAATTTGAGATTCTTTTCGCGCACGCTTTCTTGACGTCTGACCTCCCCAGTTCTCGTCCAGTCCGACTCAGAATGGAGTACTCAAAACTACCATGGCGAAACGTGGCGGAAAGATTTTCAAAGCTGTTTTCAGCTGCTGATGAATGAATTCATCTCGGGTTTTAGCTAACATTGTGTTCTGAGTTATGTTTCATTTGTTCGGGAACAAGTGTTTTCCTCTTGGTGTGTAACAGGAAAATAGGGATTGTGCTACGTTACTTTCTAAAGAGCCGACCTGGTTGGCCGAGGAGGCTAGAGCGTGTGCCGACTCAGCTTCTCGGTCTGAAGGGTCGCGGGTTCGAGTCCCGCCGTGGGCATGGTTGTCGGTCTCTTGTCTTTCATGTGAGAGTGTTGTCACAGAAGGCCTTCTGACCACAAACCGAGGAGTCCGGATGTGTGTCTAGTGAGGGACATAGCGGATATCCTGCAAGGACAGCCGAAATCGGCATCCAACTGAAGCTAACTAAAAAGACATAGAAAAAACTAAGTTACGTTATAAACAATGAACAAGTCCTCCAATGCGCTTGAGGCTGTCTTTTAACTATGACATTCGTTGATTTCTCTCCTCTCCTTCCGAATGAGTGAGACTAGTTCTCATAAGGAGCGCCCGTTACGGACAACAATAATGCTCACACATAGTTACGATATGGTTCCCGCCCGTTATATCGAGTGTATCCCGATGGGTCTGCTGGCCGTGCTAGGCAGAGGAGACACGTAAACTCTAAAGAGGACAACAGGAGGTCCGTGAGTGAGTGAGGAATCGGGCAGGTGTCGAAAGAGCAGAACCTGGGAAAATGTACTAGTACTCTAGGAGAAGTGCCTCCTAAATCCCGACACGATGGATGTAGGCCCTGTTTATTTTAAGTTCCATTTTCTCATAAAGGCAACCCATGGATCTCGATGCATCAATTACAATATTATGCTTGAACAAGTATTAATGTTCGTCAATTGGCCAGATGGCAGGTAAGTTGAAATCAGCTGTCGTCGGTGGCAAGGGGTGGCCTTCCGGCGCTGCTAAGCCTTGAATCTTCGCCTTGCGGCTGGACGCGCCGGGGCAGTGCAAGGCATCTGTTGACACTCGGATGTTGCATGAGCCGACACGACGGCATCTCGAGGCACATGCGGCCGAGGGAGAGGTCAAGGTGACGGTGGAACCTGTTGTTGTAAAACATTTACAACTTTACAGGTTAATTTCTTACGTTCGAGACGTTCAATCGGTATTTCACTTACAGATTCGTCTTTTAGACATTAAAATCAATAACAAATTACTGGGTTGTGTACCTGACATAGTGACAAATTGGACTTCTTTGAATCAATATAGGCTACTTAGAGACGGCTACTTAGAGGCTCCGAAAAGATATGGCTTAGTCATAATCTTCAATGAAAACTAATTTTATACCTTTAGAGCAAAATATTATGTTGTAGCTCGTAATACAAGAGAGCATTAGAAAATGACATTTTGGATTGAATTTGGCGGACAGTGGCCACCTGGGTATGGTGTACAACCTCTTCACACTTTGTCTATCTAACGAACAATATACAACTAGAATTAGCTGGGGAATCGCAATAGCTTTGAGAACCACTAACCTAAGTGTTGGTGTTGATCATGAAAGCGGAAGAGGTGGGGTAAGAGGCGATGGCGTTCGCTGTTGAGGAAACAGACGTTTCGCGAGTATGTTGTTTGGGGGCGAGCAAGGCGTGGGGACGGTGGTGGAGGCGGAAGCGTTGTCGAAGGCCGCTTCCATTCCCCGGCCTTGGCGAGAGCGGGTTTCGACGCCGGGACGTGGACCACAGAGGTGGAGGAGGCGGGTTGGTGAGGCAGTGGGCGTAGCGGGAATTGTCGCGGTGTTGATTATGAAGGTGAAGGAGCGGGTGGGAGCACAGTGGATAGCGTTAACGGATGAGGACACAAGGTGGCGAGGGTTGGATCGGACCAGTTATGGGAGGCGGTGGCTAGGGCGATGGCGCCTGCCCATGCGTTCTCGTCGTCGGCCGCTCGTGCTCCCCGGCGTTGGCGGAGGCCCATTCTCAAACGCGAATGAGGACGGCGCCGTGAGGGTGGGGGCGGGGAATGAGACGACGGGGCGGTGTTGGCGGAGCTGATGGCGGAGCAGGTGGTGGCATGGATTCCTACTGTGGACACAACCCCACCACAACTTATGCTCAATCGGAGGGGGGTACAAGTCTCCCAACTGGTGGGTTACCGGGTTGAATAGGTATCCAGGAGCTTGAGCATTGCCTTCTCCCTGCCTGCACCTTAAAGCTAACGGCGTGAGTCACACCGTGAAGATGAGGGTGCGGGTGGGCGCCTCCAACTCATCGGAGCCCGTGCTCACCTACGCATGGCGATGGCGTCCCTCGGCGGCGGCGGCGGCGGCAGCGCGTGGCCTCGGCGGAGGGGCGCGTTGCGGGGGCGGTGGCGGTCGCGCGACCTGGCGGGGGCGGGAGGAGCGGGGAGCCATCGGGGTGGATCGGTGGCGCACCGCCCGGAAGCCCCCTGCGTGGCGGGGCGAGGGTGGTGGCGGCGGTGACTGTGCGGTCGACGGTGGTTGCGATATTACATCCCTGTGTCCACTGGAACCTCGCACCGCCAATTAGCCCTTGCGCGCGCGGCTTAAAGGGCACGAGGCGAATGTGTGCGAGATGTACCTGTGACGAGATGATGAAGGGCCTTGCTGGGCGGGAGGCGGGCGAACGGAAAATCGGACAGGCCTGCGGAATGTCACAAAACAAGCGTCAAACCCTGAACTTTGTATACTCAAGTTCGTAGTAATTAATGTTCTTGTCGCTAACTGAACGAGGAGAAAACACATAGGAATGAGGCTTGATGTTCGGTGCGTTGAAACTAAGTTAATTAAAGCCTAAGAGGTTTCTTAAAACATTAAATTACAGGAATAGAATACTGCTTCAATTTCTGATTTATACATTTACATGCAATTTTAACTAAGGGCAACTTCTGAATTCTTCCCGTTTCATACACGAACCTTCACTTATCTCTTCGTTCTTACTACATGTTCTTTAGTTCTTAGGTTGACAGTTTTTCCAAGACTGATTGTCCAATTTCTCACTTTCCTGCCAAATTTATTACTCATACCGTTGTACACTTTTTTCCAGCTCATGATTATCTTGTCATTACAGTAAATTCTGAGTGTTTACATGCTGTAACACCTCAATCCGTTTCACTATCCGTTTCCTTGTTCTCTTCTTTCTCTTCATCTTTCTCCTTGTTCTGTTTACCTCGTTAATCGATCTATTGCCCGAGAATGTTCGCCTGTGCGCTGTTCTTTTCCGTTTAGATTCTTCTCTTCTCTTTGGCTGGTCGAGGTGGCTCAGGGTATGGACCGATGACCCTGCAGTACATCTGAGAAAGAGGCGATTTCCATGTTGTTGCTTTTTCGCTGAATACCAAACGAATGTTGAAGCAGGACCCTCACAAACGGGCCGCCGACCGCGCGCGATGTGTCACTTATTCTCCCCATTACACACTTGTATGTACTATGCTCCCACATATGTCGGGAGACTAGTCGGAAGCTTAGAGCTTGCCACGGCTGTGACGGTGCTTCGCTGGTGAGAGATACCTTTGCAAATAAAAAACCCGCCTGTCGAAGTGCACTACGGCACCGGTTCTCGTCATTCAGCCCTCTCCTGTGATAAATCACGCACTTCATTTACGGGACTAATGACCTTAGGAATTGATGCGCCCGGAAACACGAAAAAATCAATCAATCAATCCTCCCAATCTTCTTCCCGCGAGCGTCCTGTTAATTATTGATCAATGCACCTGACTACCTCTGTTGGATGGCACTCATGCAGTGCGCAAATATTCACGCCGGTCCTTCGAATGAAGCATTTCTACCATTCTCCATTACTCAATGCACAACCCAACAATATTCGTAATGGATATTCATTATCGACTTCCCGATTTTAGCTGCTTTTTTGTGAGCGTGGTTTGAGAGTACTGAGGTACTCAAATGTAATGCGCTTGCGCGTTAATTTAGTGAATAGTGAATATACAAATGATATTGTACTCACACTCTACCGTACTTTGCCATTTAACTTAGACGAAATTTGTTTTTTACTACTATTTTTGTGTCTTTCCTTGTGTCTCATGCAATTTTTCTGTCTGTTTCAGGTGAAACGTCTTTCAATGTTATTTATCCATCACGGTCGTTGGCGAAGATCATATTTATTGTGGTAGGTGCAAATTATCATTCTTTATTTCCAATTTATTCAGAGGTAATGTTTCGACGATTGTTGGGGCCAGTATTTTCAACATTATAGTACCATCTTCTCTTGGACAATTCTGACTCCGCAAAAATTATATATGTGTATATCATTACTAACTTTGGCAACAGTCTCTTTTCATCTTTCACTGTCAACACTTTTGAAGACGATTTGGAAAATAATAGAATATTATATTAATATAAATGCATTTAAGATCCATGAAATAATTATTTAAAATCCATGAAAGTTCAGTAAGTGTCTTTTCTAAGTATGTAATTTTCGTCCAGTTAGAGTTCACAAAACTTTTTAATTTTATACTCGTACAACCTCAGGCAGTGCGTGTGCTTTCCTTCAGAGCCAGTTCTGGCATCCAGCTTGCGCTGGCTAAGTCAGCATGTCACATGTTCGCCAAATTTTAATACGTTAGCTTTATCCAAATGAAATAATGTTAAAATATATTCATCAAACTATTTTACTGAAAATATGAGCATAAAATTTCAGAAAAATGCCGAAATTGCGACGACTTGGGTGCAAATTCCTAAAAACACACCACAGCGAAAAATAACAATTTAGAATATCGATTATACTACGGAGTGTATTTACAAAATATCTACCATTTTTTGAAAGTATTATAGAAGCATTTATATCTCGTGCTTTGGAAAGTCTCTTTCTTTGTTGACGTCTTCGAAAAATTTCAGTTTTATCATCTCTCGCCGTGTGTGGACGTCCCCATGTCAGCTGAGACGTAATTCCAATTTCAGCCACTTGCTTATATCATCTTCCAAACCTACCCCGCTGTGCCTCGTAAGTCCTTGTCGGTCTAAGTAGCTACGCTTGCGACTCGCCTGGCGGAGCTTGGGCAGTGGTAGAAAGCCAGAGAGCTCTCACTCATTCAATTAGATTACGCTAGACTCGGTAATCCGTAGGACACTGCATTATCTGCATTTTCTCGCAATAATTATCGGCACAGTATCATAATATCCCGCAACAAATCCGGTGACCGAGATTAAGGTAGTAGATTGTAAGGCAGTAGCAGGGCATGGTTGTACTTGTGTTCATCTTTACACCTCCTATTATAACTATATTATGTCGTCGTCACAGTTACGATACCGTTAAAGTAATAGTAATGGCTAATGATCTAGATGTTGATGCGACATTAAATAACGAAATATATCTAGCGTTCTTAGAGTTTCTTCCGAAAGACTCGCCTCCGAGGTGCTCCATTACAAACTAGTGGGGGCCATCCTGACGAGAGACGTACATTTAGGACGCCGGGGGGCAGAAAACGCCCGGATTTTGTCCGAGTACACTTTCTCTCCTCACACACCTCGTCTTTCCCTCTTCTCTCATCTTTGCTTTGTAGGCAGACCCTCTCTGTGAAACATTTCGCAAAAATAAGCTCAAAATATCGCGCCTGATCCTTGAGGCAACCCGTGTGCCCGTGGGTAACCTTGGTTGGTGACCAAAGGGCCACATGTTTTGAGCAGGTCAATGACATGAATGTAGAAACTAAGACGCGTCGCCTTAGAAGAATCACACAAAATAAAAATTCGAGACAATTGACAAGTATGACCTATTTCTTTTCTGACTGATGGCGCACCATCTTAACTCTCAGTCTCCGCCATGCCGGGTCGTTCTGCAAAATTTCTCCTCCACCCCAATGAGGCAATTATTCAGAGTAATCAATCATTCACGTATTCAGTAATAGATGTTCAGAAGAAGTATTTCCAAACAAACTAAATAATTCTCGATTTATCGAAAGGCGTAAATATATTATATCCTTATTCTTCTTTAAAAGTAATACAGTTTACGAATTCATACAAAATAAATATGTTCTTGAACTTCTTTAGTTCTGTTTTACGTTTCAACTTCACCTTCATTGAAAACATATCTATCACAAATTCTAACATAACAAAATATGAACTGAATATTTTTTCTTCATTCTTCTTCTTTTTCTACATACGCCAAGAACGCGTTCCTTTACATGGATTCAGAAGAGCTGAGTATTATTTAACTGCCCAAATTGTCAATAAAAACCACGACCATTTCCTTTCTTCTGAGTTAAAGTTAAACTCACAATTTGGAAGTAAAAATCACACTTCAGAAGTTAAAATCAGTAGTTTAAAAGCAAATTCGAAGGTTTTCATCATATCCAAATATGGGATTATTATTTTGGCCTCTAATTCGAATCCTATCAAAAGACACAACACATGGCTTTAATATGATCCTCGGTCTCTTGAGTTTTTGACCATTCCTGTTGGCCATTATGTGTACATATTGATGGAATAGTGATGATGGTAATGATCCATAGATTTCAATGATACAATGAAAGGCAGGGCAAGCAAAATAACCTTGAGAATGCCTACCGAAAACTCACATGACGATATCCACATGGACCGCCGTACAACTTTCACTTTACTAACAATTAACTTCCAATAAATGTTAAAAATCCATTTTGTCTTGGGAACATAGAGCCTGCGCCGCGACGCGTGAGGCGTGACGCCCGGCGCTCCTTCCCTTCTCCCGCTCCCCCTCCCCCTCCCTCATCCCCCTCCACCCTCCGCCGCCGACCCGCAACCTCCTCCTGCCAGCGGCGCGCCGACAAATTGCGTTCATTTCCCGCAACCTAATGCACGGCGGCTGCAATTATTCCGAGGCGTGTTTCCATCTTTCCGCGTTAACTCCCTATGCGCGCCGCAATCGCATCCTCCTCCCTTCCCGCTTTCACCCTTCGCGTCCCACGCTCCACCCTCTAACGCCATTCCCGCGCACTGCTACACGACCGCCGCCGCGCGCCCTCGCCACTCCGCCGCCTCCGCCCACCACTGCCAACAGCCCGCCCTTCTGCCGTCACGGCCGCCGCTCCCCGCACCGCCCCCGCCCCCGCCACTGATCCTCGCCCCGCCGCCGCCACCGCGCCGCCACCTGCCACACGCACCGACTGCACCGCCACCTGCACCGCCACCACGCCACCGCCCGCCACCGCCATAGCATCCGCCCCCGCCGCTACCACCCCCATCGCTGCCAGCGCCACCGCCGCCGCCGTGTCCCCGCGCGCCAGTACAAAAGCTCGCGCTCACCCGCCCGTTTGCACCGAGGCGCGACCGCTTCTTCCCCACTCGCCCCGCCCGCATTCTTGTTCCTCGCTCCCCTCGGAGGCCGCGACCGCGCGTTTCTCGGGGCTCCGGGCGCCTCCCTGCGCTGCGCGGATGCGCCCCCGACGTGTTGGGTAGCCTCCTTGCGAACTGCGCCGTTCACTCTTCTCTCTCCGGGTTCGCTCCTTCGAGGCACCTAAAGCTCTTCACTCTACGCTGCTCGCTTCCTCTGCTCTGTCATTCCCCCAACGCATTGCGTTGCAATCCGCTGTGTACCACGTCCTTCCCAGTCTTCATTCATCGTCACGCTTCCCCTTTACCCCTTTAGTCTTTCATGCTCACCATAGTTTCTTGTCCGAATGTTTCCATATTCTTCCTTCTCTTCTCATTTCTCTTTATATTTTCTTAACTGAATATTGGTATTTCCCCACTCATTTCATATTCTTCTTTTCAACTTCCTCAACTCCCTAATTTATGTGTCCTTTTCAAACTGCGAATCCTTCATTTCTCTATTCCCACCCCTCCCCTCTCTGCGCATACTATTCCTCCACTCCTACTCCCCCTCCGCAACCTCCTCTAACGCTACCTTTCACAGGCCGCTCGTGGCGCAGGCGCGCGATCTCCTCCTCCTCCGCCGGCGCCGCAGTTGCGCACAGGCACTTTCCACCCGCGTAATCCTCAGCGCGCCTGATGCATTGTGCCGCCTGATATTAATTTATTCTGCTAAATTACGTTTCTATTTATACATCCCGCGCGCCTTCACGAGGCAACCGGCGCTTTGCCTCGCCCCGCCTTCCGGCGCCCGTCCGACGTCACAATGCGGCCTCGGCGTTTGCCCCGACCGCTTCAGACATTGATTGATTGATGTTTCCGGCACGTCATCTGCTCCGATAATTAGTCCCGATAGTGTAGTGCATGTTTTAAGATGCTCCACCGCTGGGAGGTGAGAGCTCGCGCCGATTTACACGTCGGCTTGAGGGCGATTTCCACCTCCAGGTATTTCCCGTAGTGGGGCATCGCCCCAGTCGGAACAAGATGCAAGCTCCCTAGTGGTCTCCCGGCATGTGTGACCATGTAGTGCATGTAAGAGTGTGTAGGTACGGGAAACGGTTAGATGAGAAAGGATAGATCGCGCTCGGCCTATCCCGTTTGTTAGGGCAGTACTATGGCATTAGCCTGGTATTGATCAGAGAAACCACGGAAAACTACCAAACAGAGTAGCCTGTCGCTAGACAGCAGCTAGTTTCGCACTAGCTATACAGCTAGAGTCGAGTATCCGCCACCATGGGGACGTGAGTCTTTCAAACTCCCATTGAAAAGACAGCAACAAAGTTGGCTCTGAGCTCAACATAGCAGGTCGTTTCCCTCCGCCTCATCGACGTGACCTATCCAAACAATTCCGTTTACAAGACTCACCTCACCAACCAACATAGACGCTTTGAAAATGCGTTCCATCGGTCTGGTGTCCCTCGTCTCGGCCACAGACACGTTATGGAATAGTGTCTCAGCCCGACATGGGGACGGGTTTCCATACAACGACACCCGAAAACATTAAGACTCTCTTCGATTCTGTGCGCTGCCTCCACAGAATGTCCAACACAATGACACCGCCCAACGCTTAACACAAATTCAGGGCCTAACGCGATAAAACGGTCTGACTCAATGATATGCTACACCGGAATGAAACCACCGTACACAATCACCCGGTTCAACTCAGTGGCATGTTCTAACACAATAACACGTCTCGACTCACACGTCCAAACACATTGACACATACCAACACAAAGCTACGTTCCCATAAAATGACACTTTACAAAGAAATGGCTTCTGGCTAATTAAGCAGCGGGATATCGTACCAACAAAGGATAAGACAATTGAGAGAATTGTCAGAAAATAATACAAATTTTATTATTATTATTATTATTATTATTATTATTATTACTACTATTATTAAGACGGCCCCGTGGCGCAGACGGTTGCGGCAGCCGTCGGGTTGTCTGCGCCGAGAGGCTGCAGGTGCGTGTCCTGCGTATACATGGTCGCATTTGTGATTGTCCCTTCGCCCCTCATCGTCATCCTATCATCTCATAATTCACATTTCACGTAACAACCTTGTCGTACTGAGGGATGCAGCTGAAAAGCTGATCTCCGGAAAATTACACACGTTAATCGCGTTGCGTAGTCAGTAATGGCCTATACGTCAATAATAATAATAATAATAATAATAATAATAGTAATAATAATAATAGTAATAATAATAATAGTAATAATAATAATAATAATAATAATAATAATAATAATAATAATAATAATAATAATAATAATAATATTGTACTATTGCACAACAAGGTCATTGCAATAGCATTTTAAAATACTTTAAAGAGACCTACCTACTATTAAATAAATATGATTTCTTTTCACTTTTATTGATTAAGAAAATATTTCTCCTCCTCATTATTTGTGTTACGTTCGAAAAACTAAATTCAAATTTTAATTATTGTTCTTTATTCTTTTATAAAGGAAGTGCAAGTGGATTTATTTTTGTGTTCTCCTTTCTGAAAATCACTGTATAAGCAATTATGAAATAATAAATACATTATTAAATGAATAATAAATGTTGGTAGTAGATCATTGCACCTGATCAGCACACAGTTCCGGGAGCCGAGTGAGTAACGTCTAGAAATAAACGTTTTCCAAGTGCACCAACTACACAGTATCACTAAAGATATTACTATATTATTAACAATATTAATAAGAATATTGCTAAAACAATATAAAAATTCCTAACATTTCGTGTAGAATTGTAACTATTCCACTATACTCGTGCCTAATTTATTTTAACGTAATAATTTATTCGGTTATCTAATTCCGTGAAACGGAAATGTGGAAGAGCCTATTATAACCAATTTGGTAGTTAGGAGTATATTACATTGCACTGCTAAATACAAATCGGGGAGAGAATCACTGTATAATACATAAATAGATAAGCATTTGTTTTTATTAGTTTTGTTCTATACTAATTCACAATTACCACTTTCGTAACTGATGCCGCAGTTTTCTGAAAAAAGTTTTGAAATTCACTGCATTATTTCTGAAACCGCATTTTGATATGCGCTGCAAAGAATTGAATGTTACAGTATAGTTCATTTTCGCTATGATAATGGACGGATTAATGGATTAGAGGAATTTGGTAAATTCGAATGAGATCATACTGTCGACACTCCACATTCCATGAAATATTATTAACGTTGGACTCACATACTCGTATTGGTTTCCCATCTAGTAATGGAACTCTGCTTTTTTATAATGCCCTTCGGTTGTTGAATTACATACCTGTACCAAGTGCGAGAATGGCAGTATTGGTGCCAATGTTTGCAGAATATTCAGTTTTCATTTCTCATAGATATGAAGAAACGTGCATCTATAACTAACATTCTTTCGTTTGGTTCTAATATTAGATGATGTGTTCTTTAGGTGAGCTATTGGAAATTATTATCCTATATCTATTGATATTAAAAAAGGTATCTCTAGTGCTTGTATTTTGACGGTAAATTGACACTAGATATTTTAAATTTCTGTTTCTTCGTTATGAAAATCGCTAGCATATAACGAAAGGAAATTAATTTTATTTAATGTACTTGTAGAATACTTTGATTTATATCTATAAAATATATATATAGTTATAAAATCTATAACTTTTCCAACAATTACTGACATAATAACTGAAAAAATGTTTAGCCATATGAAAACCACGAAGTGTAGCAAAATATGTTGACATTTGTTATGACCTTGGGGACCTGACATTTGGTGTATAAGTCGGAAATAAACTTCGTATCTTAATGGTATAACTAAACTCAACGTTTTGAAAAAAATGTGACATTTTCGATCGTCGGTTTTTCTCTGCACTGAGCGACCGCGATAATGATTAACTGAATGCACCCAATGGAATGGCCGAAAGGGCGCTCCCCAAGAAAGCATGGCTAGTGAATAATGGACGCCCCACCCTGTCCATGCTCCCCCTGCCAGGCACAGAAGGCCCTTTGGTCAGGCGTGACAGTCAAACGACCAAAGCGTTTAGTTTTTTATACCCGCCTCACACACGACCAACGAAGTTTGGCGCGTCACCCTGCCAAGCCCTAACGAGCTCTCGCGGAGCGATTATGAGGTTGAAGGGGCTTCGCGGGAAGAATAAGCGTACTTTCAGAGTCACCGCCAGGGGCGGTATTAGTACTAAAGTCACGGTGATAGCCGACTTTAAATTACTGTGAAAGTAGGGTAATATTGAATGCCTCCTTTGTTGGTCGTAAATATTTGATACCCGATTCCGGGCACGGAAAACATAGATCGATCTTGGGGGTGACAGGCCATAAAGGCGAGCGACGGAGGTCGAGGCGTGTGGGGGTGGGGTGGGGTGAAGTTGAGATAGAGTGGAAGGGGGTGAGGATCCCGGCTTCGGAGCCAGGCTGGTCAGACAACCGAGGCCTGACGCTGAAGGCCTCTCGCTTGTGCACACGGGCCCGATATTTGAGGGCTGCAATAGTGAATTCTGTTAACACAATTTTTCGTTTGAAAGGGAACTAACGATCCCTCGTAAACCTGAGAAGTACGCTTTCCAACATGATTCGTTCCATAATACAAGACAAACTTTGTTCCGTGCCTGAGCTATTTTTGATAGTTACATTCATTACTAGCTAAATGGGGTGTCATAGATATCTTAAACTGTGCAAATACATTTTCCATAAGTTAGAATTGTCTACTATAAAGCGTCTATACAAAAAAAACTTTTTTTGTTATTTAAGGTCGCATCAACATCGAAGTCATTAGTGAACACTTTAATTTAACGGTTTGGTAACTGTGAAGATGACATAATATGGTGATGATAAGGGATGAAAGAACGAACACAATACAACCATGCCCGAGGGGAAATCGAACCCGTGATCTTTCGGTCCGACATCGCTACGGCACTACTTCCTTAACGATCTCGGCCATTCTGACAAGGATGAAATAGAAACTTTATGTATGCTTTTGCCGGGTTCTTTCATTCTCGGACGTAGTACGTAAAAAGGATCTATTAAGAATTTCAATTGAAACAACAACCACGAATTACAAATGTGTGGTCGCAACTCTTCTCGTCTGATACTCTTTCCGCTTCCTCTCATAATACGATGTTGGAGACCCTAATTCAAACGCCCCTAGAAGAGTTCTTCCTTTCAGTGTATTATCAGATGGCTTCTTCAAGAAAATTTGCGCATTTGCCAGCTCGTATTTTACACTCTACCGTGCCATTCCGATCGATGTTTCTTAGAATATAATTTTGTATTTCAAATTAACGTACAAAAGGGAATTATTCTATTAGCCTGTCGTATACTCTAAACGTAACAAAATTATCCTTTTAGAGGATATCATTACACGGGATTATAATGCTGACGATTTTTTCCCTTTTTCTACCCTGCATCGCATACTGTAAACAGCGGCGTTCGAGAAATGCAATCTCCACCACCCTGTGTCATTCATCGCTGGAGGTGAGTCGCGGTTGGCGTTGCATTTAGCTGTCACCACAGCATCTTGCGGCATCGATCGAGACGATGGAGCTGGGGCACGATCGTTCGGCCACCACAAAATTGCAACACGCAAAAATACACATTTTGAGGCGAAATATCTTAGAATCTTCTGGATGGATCAAAAAACGAATCATCAGTTCTCCACCAGAAGGTCAAGATGCTTCGACTAGAAGAGGTGTCTCAGGGCTTCAACTGATATTATTGCAGTGCTACTGACCTGGAAGTCATAGGGTTCGAATTCCGAGGGTAGTAGGGTTTTAGACACTGGCTATACAGCTAGGTCGAATTCAGCGGCTATCTGGAGCAGAATTCTAGCGACCGTCTGCTCTAATTTGTAGTTTTCCGTGGTTTCTCCAATAAACACCAGGTGAATGTCAGAGCAGTACCCTAACAAACAGGCCACGGACCGCGGGCGATATTCTTTCCTCTTCCTTGCCCTATCATCTCCCCTTACACAAACTCACACTAACTATCACACATGGCGGGAGGCCGATCGGAAACTGTGAACTTTTCCCGGCTTGGGCGGTGCCCCGCTGGTGAGAGATACCTGGTTAGGGAAGATTCACTTGTCGAGAGATAGGTTGGCACCGGATCTCACCATCAGTGGATGGAATTATGAGAGAAATGACCTTAGCAGTTGACGCACCTGGAATCACTAAACAATTAATTAATTAATCAAAAATGAAGTCGCGTTTAATGACCTAGGGTCTAAATGTGAGTTACGGACGTATGCGTGAATTCACGATCTGAGGCAGGTTACTTGAATAAAGATAGGGAATAAATTGTCCGCGCCCGACCATAGCCGTCATTAGTTACAGTGGCTGTGAAAATTGACAGTACACTATTAAGAAAATACAAAATAGCATAGAAAACTATATATTGAAGAATTGTGAGGTACAAAATAAATATATGTATTAATGCAAACCTTCATCATTCATACATGATTTTTTGTGAAATAACTGAATAAATAATAAAATATAAAATTTCTCCTAATGCATAGGCAATTCAACACAAAATAATCTACATAGGCAATTTGTCTTCGAGAAAAAATTGAAAAATAATAAATCCAAATTCTGTGGAAAGACCTTTGGCACAAATAATAACCTCCAGCCTTTCTGGCATTGATCTTACAAATTCAGGTGCGGTTGTCTTCCATTCTTTAAAACAGGACCTTCTTGAGCTCTTTTATTTTCGAAACTTTATTCTTCTGCACATGCTTTTCAATTCACTCCAAAAGTTTTTAATAAGAGTGAGGTTGGGCGATTGTGGCAGCGATTCAACGCCCTTTGATACATTATATAACAACCATAACTTCACAATATGCTCTGTATGGATGAACGCGTTATCTTGCTGAAAGTAGTATGTCAGCCCGAGTGCAAGATTAATTGCACTTTGACACTTTTTCTAAAATTAATAAATATCCAAATGTGTCAATTGTGGAATCAATAAAATGGAGTTTCCCGACACCTGACGCAGACATCCAGCCCCAAACCATTACGGAGCTCCTGTCGTGCTTTGCAATCTCACGCAAATTTTAACCTTCTAATGCTGCATTAACCTTCCTCTAATGCTGCGTTTACACGTACTGCTGCCCATCTGGTCCAATTACCAAACTATCTGGCGCTAAACCTACTGGACAACAGCGAGGACACAAGACGACTGGCAAGACATACTCCTTTAGAACTCGTGTACAGATTCAGTTGAGTTGCCACTGGGCAACATCACTGTCCCAATAATAAACTGTGTTTTTGTGTATGTACATATGTTCTAACATTCACCGAAAGTTATGTATAACTAATTGTGAATAAAGCAGAAGTTAATAAAAAAATCTGGTCCAATTATCTGAAATTTACTTTCATTGTTAAAAGTCAATGGTTGCTACTACTCCGAAGGGTGGTTTCTGTAATATTTCGCAAACTGTATTATATATTGTAAAGATTTGCTTTACTAATCCAAGGCTTCCTCATCGCTACTGTCCCGTTGCAACCTACGTCTCGTAGTACTTTTTCGACAGTTTCTGAAGATTCAGTTCTCCTTTTTATTGAAAACACCCACGAAGTCATTTTAACGACACTTTGGCGAGGAATCCTGCTGATGTTATTGACAATATTTCTTTTATCCCGTTCGTTAAGTATCGGATTTCGGCCTCAGCCTATTATTAATTAATTTGATTAATAAATTGATTGATTAGTGGTTCCGGACGCGCTCAACTGCTAAGGTCGTTAGTCCCGTGGGGGTAGTGCATGTTTTGTCGCGGAATGTGGTGGGGGGGGTGATCTTCCCCCGCTGGATGGCGAGATCCAAGGCCGACCCACCCGTCGGCCTGCGGAGATTTCCCCAGCCAGGTTCCTCCCACTCCAGCCCGGAGAAGCTCTTGGCTCCCGACTGGTCTCCTTGCATGAGTGGTAGTGTAGAGTATGTAAGTGTGTGTAAGTAAATGTGAGGTTAGGAGAAGAAAGAAGAAGTGAGGACAACTCGCGGCCGGTAGCCCGTTTGATAGGATTCTGCTTCGGCATTCGCCTTGTGCTGATCGCTGAAACCACGGACATCTACCAATCCGAGCAGCAGACTCCTAGAATTGTCATTCAGACAGCGGCTGTATTCGGCTGTAGCTAGTGTCAAAAATCCTAATGTCGACTCAAAATCTAGGATCTCCCGGTCAGTGGCACTGCAGTGACATCAATGATGAGCCTGAGCCACCTAAACAGGTCGAAATTGATGGAATAGATTAACTGCGAAGGTAAATTAATTTTCTTCCGCGTGGTTTCTTCAAAAAAAACCCAGACTTTTCCTCTGTGGTTTATTACCTGAGAAATAGCGCCCACCGTTGCGAAAATTAAAGGTAATAGTTAGGCCAGCAAAACACAATCACTAATAACCTTAACTTTAAATACTAACCTAAGCTAACCTGATCAGAAACTAGCGAAATATCGCGTCATAACGGCTCCAGGTATGATTTGTGACGTAGTATCTGTTGGAGAGAAGGAAAATTGTTCATGGTTCATGTGCACTGATAGTGAAGCGCGTTTCACTTTTTCATTCAAAAAGCATCCAGCGGAAAGCGTTGTGTATATCTAGAAATTAAATTCGATGAACATTGTGCTACGTAGAACAGGTTTGAGCGATGTGACGCAGGAAGAATAATAATGCTATTCAACTTTTTTCCTCGTATTTTGTGCAGTCGATGAATCACAAATATGCCACTCATTCTCGTTCAGGAATATTACGTAAAGGTGCGTATTTTCTGCTTTATTGTCTGGGAGAATGCACTCACTTACGAGAACGAATCCCTCTAAAGTAACTAGCGGGGTTTGCAGCTAGCAAATTTTATTGGTACTTCGGCATTGCCTTGCTTAGAGAAAATCAAGAAGTGTATGTACAAGTAGGTGAATTCATTTTTCTCTACGTCTGAAAAAGGAAAATTATAAAATATGTAGATTGGCGCGAATTTTCAATAGAAACTAACTTTTCGATGTAGTCTGAGCTTCCGAGAAACAATTTCTGTAATGGAGGTATCATTGCTCTGCCAGTCTTTTGAGAAATTTATTGAATTGAATTGAATTGGAAGTTGGAGCACGCCCAATAGCACATCGCATATTTCGTTCCCTGCTATCACTAATGTACATAGATTCCATCTTTTGGCGGTGATCAACAGAATGTATCACAGGTTTTGAAAAGTATATATCGAATTTATCTTCCTGCATCACGTTTCTAAAATAAAGCAGAATTGCTTTGGTTCGTAAAATTACCCTCGAATGTCGCCAATTCATATAATTATCCACTTCGCCTTCAGCTTTCCAACCAGCCCTCCGCTTACACACGTGGGGCGTAATGCCACGCTTTCAAACGCACTGCGTGCCAGCGGCGAGCCACTACGCGCTGTCGACGTCGGCACCTTCCGGCAGCCGTATCTGCACCCAACGTGCGTAAAGATCGTATCTGCTAGCCCCGGACCCCTAAAGAAGCATTACTTTCCCCGTTGGCTTGGAAATCTCGACGCCGCCAACGCAAGGGTGCTTGCACACGAACGTACTTAATCCGACGAAATTGCGCTAATGACCAAAGCACCATAGTATAAAGAATGGAGGTAATAAGAGAAAATACCAGTCTTCACGATAGCATTTCAAACAAGCCTCTAAAATGCCTGTCTACATCTGTTTTGATTGAGTTAGTTCTTCGCGAGGAGGGAACGCCAGTAATTGGTAGTAAGTTACAAATATTGTCAACAAGCGAAACCGAGTAGGGATATATCATTCAGGCATATATAACCAGAAAAATAGCCTCTAAATAGGGATATCAAACCATATCCGCACGAGCTATGTGCCCGCCTGGGAAGCCCGGTGCTCCTGCGGGCACGGGCAACTTCCCCTGACTCCGTTCGCACTTCCCCTCCAAATCGAGAAAGTTATGTACACTTGCTTCATACGAAAACAGGTTTGCTACATGCATTCTATCAAAGTGAGATTTGTATTATATTTATACTTCAATACTTATACCTTCATTTCATCTTTATTTGATTTTGAATGTCTGCCTTGTATAAACATTTTTGCCAAAAGTAAGGTATATTTTTGAATGCGGGATTTTTTGCTTCTTTTAACTTCGTGTTACGTTATTTTTAAAATCATTTTCTCGTTTGTTGCATGTGCCAATAATGTGAAATGATTTAACAAGTTTTTATAGGTTAATAACTCTCTCTTATGGCCAGGTAGCACTTTTAACAGACAAAACTATTTGTCTGCTAAACCATCTAACCTGAAGGTAGGACGATAATGCTATTATTGCACTCTTAATTAAACACGATAAGAAAATGAAGATGCGTTCGAATCAAACTGATACTTTTTACTCTCAATTGATAATTTGAAATCTAAATGATATTTTATTACAATTTAATGGATCACTTATTTCTTTTAGTGGAGAAAATAAGAATTAATATCGCTTTTGTGCAATAATTGTCTATTATAATATAAAGGGGAAGAAAAGTAATAATCATCCACAAACAAATTTATTAACAAAACTATTCCTGAGTTACTCGTGCAGTAGCAGACATAGTTTGAGATATTTTTAACCTCGTCTGTAGAACATTAAGGAAAACTTGAAGCATAAGGTAGAGTACCTATGTAAGCCACAAAATTGTAAAACAATTAAAAAACATTCCCTCCTTAAAAAACATCGCATGGCTGTTATATGGACAGCGTAGTGCACTTTACACAAACTTTACTGTAAAGTATTTTAGCGGACGTTCAGATAGGCAAATGCAAGGTTTGACTGCGAAGTAATCGAATAAATAAGTTTAAACACGCCACTAGGTAGAATAAATGAAACATCAATATAATCAACTTAAATTATTGGCAGAGCAAGGTGTAAACAGTGTTGTGAAAAGCTTCCAAAGACATTACCAACCAAAATACAAATATTTCTCATATTTTGATTTACACTGCAAATGTGGGTCGCGGAAAATGTTATAGCTTAGTAAAAGATTCTTCCAAATTGGTAAAAAATCTGTTTTTGCATACGCTTTGAAATCGCACATAATAACAACATAAGAATAGAAGTATATTCGTTTGCAAGGAGGTTGAAGGGAAGTGATCTATGGAAGAAATGTTTATGAACGCGATGCAGTGTAATTTTTTTTATATAAAAACAACAACTCTTAATGCATATGTAAAATCTAATGATCAGTGACGTGCATTAAAACAATGTTTGAATATTAATATTACTTTCAAATAACACACGTAAAACTGTGTCCCTGTATTTAACGTCTCGTGTTTTATATCTCGAAAATAAGCTATTGTAGCTTTGCTTTGGATAGGAACCACAGTAGTTCGTGCTTGCCGTAAGAAACATCTTTTTAACTCCCCCAGAGAGTGTGCGCTAAGACTTTCTGATGGAGCCCGAAGAGCGCTAGGGGGCGGCCGGCTGCTCGTGACTGGCGGGCGTAGTTTACTCCGTGGCCGGGACAGGCAGCAGGCGGTCGCGCGGGGCTGTCGAGCTGACTTACAGCAACGGAGTCGCCGGGACGTCGCTCAACGCCGACCTTTTTGAAAGCCGTTTTCGTGTAAGAGAGCGTTTAGGGGCAGCTTGCGCCCTCGGATACGATCTCCTCGCAAAGGAGCATTATGTCTGTCGGACGGCGCGCCTCGCATCGCCTCGCCTCGTCTCCGAGCTCGACCCCGCTACCCACGAACCGCGGCGTTCGGACATATCGCGGAGTCGCTCAGAAGCCGAGCGCTATAGATGAGTAGGGACGTCCCCCTTCTGCGAGCAGTGCAAGCGGTCTCGCAACGATCTGATCTCCGTGTTCATCCAGGACACGTGCAGGCGCGTCCCCTGCACAGCTCACATCTCTCCCGGTCCCCTACGCGACGTCCAGTCTGGTACTACTCAGAGCATATCGCTTGATTGTCATCTGGATACACTTTCTCCACGTCGATAGTGCCCCAACCTTCCTGCCATATCAACATGAGTTCCCCCCCCCACCGCCCTTTCCCCAACCACACCCCCCCGTTTCGCCGCCCCTTTTATTTTCCCCACACGTTTTTTTTCGCCCCCATTCCCCAATCAGCACGCCCCACATCTTCACCTATTACCACGTCTCGCATATTTCATCACTAATAGAGAGCGGAAATGGAGAACCGAGGAAGGAGAGGAATTTGAGCGGGATGGGTAGGTCGGAGGATGAGGCTGGATAGTAGTGAAAGAAGGCTGGTGGGAGATAACACTAAAAAACGGTGACAGGATTTTATGGATAGTTGGTGAATAGTCGGAGAGCGGCGAAGAAGCAGAACGAGGACGGAGTAGGGCTAGAGACTGTGACTGGACCGGATCAAGTGGCTAAGTTAGAGTGCAGTGAGGGGGTGCGGAAGCATGAATCGATTGGGCATTGACATTGCGCATGTGGGCAGGAGAGTTAGATGTGAGAGACGTCGAAGTAGGTTTCGTCTAACGGACGAGAGAAGAAGAGGAGAGGAGACATGGAACCCCATCCCTTTCAACCTTCCCGGCCCTTCACATAGTCCCAACGTTTAAACGTCTCTCCTTCAGCATGTTCCCACGCTTCTAACAATAACGTCCCTGCACTTCAACCATGTCCGCCCCACTGGAATCCCCTCCCCACCCTGCCTCCACACATTTGAGTCCCTCGTCTACGCCCTTGTCGCCGACTCCATCCCTGCTCTCCGTTCACACCCCGTCCGCGAGCCTATGGTGACGGCCTCTGCCTCCCATGACAACGCGGCCCTCCATTGTAGCCTTCCTCGTCGCTGCCGACAAACCCACCGCCCTTCTCAACGCATCTATGTCTGCCATCGTCCTATACTCCAGAACTCGCCGTGTAACTCCCTGCCCCCTGTGACCACCCACGCACCCTCCTCCGCCGCTGACGTTGCGAAGACGTGGCAACCTCGCAATTTTCTCTCTTCGCTTGTCTACTCTGTTCAGGGAGAAGAATGTGGAGGAGTTGGCTCTTGCGACTCTTGTTCGAGACAAAAGAATAGAAGCCTCACGCATGGTTTAGAATTACCCATTGATATTACGAATTTGCAATGCGCCTTGAAATTGGAGCACAACTAAGCAGCTCCAGCATTGTGCGAGATGTCTATGCATTTGTTGAATGCATAGAAATTGGGGGGAAATTCAAAAACATTTAAACATTCACTATTTTATTGGAAAATGCAAGTATTTGATTATGTTAATCCTAAATTTCTCATACTTGTGTTATGACTATTTCCTCTTAATCAGTACGTAACTTCTTACGTCAGAGCTAATGTCTTGTGGTAAGGAAGAAAAGTTGCACTTGTATAATTTCAGAAAAGTCAATTTTTGCTGCTCCGGAGCTCCATTTTCACATTCTAGAGCAGCAGGTTTGTTTCTACACTCCAGTATATCAGTTGTGTGTTTAGAGCATTGTGTACTTTGTACCATTTGAATGAATGAATTTATTTTCATTTCGTTACTCCCGTATTGCCTACTGCGCCAGCGCTGGTATGCGAAAAGTGGAGGACGGGGTGGAATTGAGCTAGAAGGCAAGTCAAAATTCCAGACATATTTGACAGTTTACACTCTATAGGGATTTTATGATGTGCCTGTTCATCTACAGTTTTCTTTCGAAAACGTGTTTGCATAACTCATTGAATTTGGGGTAAATGTATTATCTCAATGATGTATATCAATTTAAATTTATTATTATTATTATTATTATTATTATTATTATTATTATTATTATTACTAATACTATTTGTATTTATTCCTAATATATTCTTCAGAATTATTAATGCATTAATCTGAATGCTTTGATAGTTCAGACGTCCGTGATATAAACATGGCTGGATGCTTAAAATCTGTGAATAATACTATTATTTACACCGTTTAATTTTAACATTTTGAAATCAAATTATTTTCGGCTCTGCATAATTTTCTTCAAATAATTTTTGAACAAAACAATGTTTAATGCAGTGGTAAACCCGATCTCCTTTACTTCCTTGAATGCGCAACAGGAAAGGTATGCGAAGTCTAGCCACACATCCAGTTCGTTGTTTTGGAAAAAGTAAAGAAAAAGGATGATGACATACTTGGTCACAGAGCCCGCCGATAACAGGCAGTTAATGTGTCGTTCGCGTGTGACTAAAGATAATTAAAAATGTTATGCCTTTTTCAGAAGACCGGTTTCATGAAATGCCGCACATTCTATACGTTTTTTCAAGACTTGTTCTGGGGACATGACTGTGGCGCTAGCGCACTCGAATAATAACAGGTGTGCGGTGTTGCCTGGGGCTTCTGACGTGCATTCGGATAGTCATGGTTGTGCGAGGCAACTCGTATGTAAAAACTAGTCCTCAGTGACAATTCTGTGCAGTGACCGCAGTCAGCCAGTTGCCAGTCACAACTGATCGCTGACCGGCGACAATTGTCCAGTCTTCTCTTGCTACTCCACTCGCTACTCATTACTCACTACTCGCCACTCGTCACTTGCCACTCGTTACTGGCCACTCGCTACTCCACTCCCTACTCACTATTCGCCACTTGCTACTCGCCACTCGATACTTGTCACTCGCCACACCCTTCTTGCTACTCGCTATCTGTTGCCTCTCGGCATCTTTAACATCCTTTTTGACATTCTACCCTTCGCCACCCTGACCATCGATCATCGTCCAGTCTTCCTTCGCCACTCAATTCTTACCACTCGTCACTCGTCACATTTTCTTCGGATTTCGGAGTTGTGACCTAGATATCATCAATGAAAAACTGACTGTTACTGCCACAATTTAATTTTTCGAAATTGAGGCAAGAATAGAGTATATCGTCGTTGTCTATTTTATCGGCCTACAGGATAATTCAGCAGCTTTCATACTCAAAAGGTGGGGTTTCAGTTATCTATAATCATCTCAAATCTGAAAAAAATATTGTAAATTACCATTTTGAAATTTTCAAAATGTACTAGCAATAGAGCTAGTCAATGACATATGACTTACTACAGATTGCATTGTCCACATTAGCAGATTCAAATTTTCTTGCCGCATGATAATGTGTTCATATAATACATGTCATGGATGTGACTATTTAGGCGCCAAAGGCACAGTATTGCGGATTAAATTACGAAACTTTAAATGGCATGCAATTACAAGGGCGTCATCTTTGCTTTTCCGTCTGTATCATCACTTCGCTACCGAGAAGTTTTCCCCTTCGTAGCGACGAATTGCGGTCTTTAGCCGAATGCACAGACACTTTGGTCACCACCTTCATTTGTCTTTCCTGGCGGTAGAGCGCATTGGTGGTAGCATTGAGAGGTCGAAAGCAATTTTGAATTATCCTCCGTATATCCTGAATTAAAATGTTATTGGAACATACTGAAAAGTATATTAAGCGTTGACAACTAAAAATAGTTATTTATTTTGAACGTAAAAAATGCGTGTAATAAGAGTCGAGACGCAATTTTGCTAGTGGAGACATTGTGAGAAAATAATAATTGTAAAGGATGTCACTTTCTTTTATCACGAAAAAAGTTCCACACTTCTACCATAGAAAGCAGCATCCGAAGGTGCTGTATCATCTTCACTATGGCTTCCCCTCATGCAGTAGCAAGATATTCATCTCCCAGATATGTTATTTTATTTGATATGTATCGTTTATTATTATTATTATTATTATTATTATTATTATTATTATTATTATTATTATTAATTTGTTTAAGCGGTTGTTACAGTTTAATTGTAGCTTCTAAAAGTGCTGGTTTCTTTTCTATTACGTACAGCTTTTTTGTGTACAGTGTTAGCGATGACTGACTGTTAAAGAAATATAAATGTTTTGATTACATTTACAATAACATTTTTTCTTCCCGTATTACCACCAATAAAATTATCAAAAAGCACTGGAAAATAGCTATTTTACGAAATCTAGTGCAGCGTGATACAATGTTCACGTTTAAGCACCTTGATGATGTTTATGCGCGGGGTTGAAAATGTTCCAGTCAGAAGAACGAACGCATACCGGCTTACCTCGGTAAACGCACCCGAATAGTGTTATTCCTCGTCTAATATAGGTGTGAACCATCGGCCCAACTTCCCAAAAACTCGTTTCAGTGGCGGCGATTTTACGACCGAATAAAATATCGGGTTATTAGCGCCGTCATTAAATTTTAGGATATACAGGCAGCAGCCGCCGGTCCCGCCTTACACTGGCCCAGCCGCCGCCACCACTGTTGACGTCTCTTCTAACGCAAGACTGCTTCAGACGGCAAACAGAGTGTCGCGCGAGTCTGTACAAGCACTTAAGAACCCTAAAAGGATGTTGCTGAGAACCGTATATTAGCATGAAAGCCTTAATTTCGGAGGACGCTGCTTGGTGGGAGCCATTGAAGAAGAAGAGAAGAGTAAGAGACGAGAAAAGACACGAAGGAAATGGGAGAGAATTTGAAAGAGATGGAGTGAGAAAGAAGTGAAGGATATTCAAGTCTTTCGTTGGTCCTCTGGGTATTCTCACTCGAGTTAGTAAAATTTATGAAAATCTGCAGATTAGAGAAAATTTTAGGCGGAGATACAAGCTACTTGACATCCTTTAGAAAGTGGCTACCACGACAGCTACTGTCGTTGAATAAATAGAGAAATATTACAATGTACTTTCGGAAAATGTTTGTAAAGTAGCATCGTTTTGTCTATTGAAGCTCATAAATTACTGTTTATTTTAATAGGCTATGAACTCTCTGAAGTGGATTCACGACTAGAAAAACGTTATTTAAAAAATGTATTCCCTCGAATATGGATACAAGCTCGTTTGTTGTTGCGTCACTCATTGTGTTGTTTGAACGTTACGTCCCCTCTATAATGTAAAACCTTTCTGTGTGAATGTGCTCAATATACGCTTGTTTATTCAGTAACAATAGTAAATATAGGAATTGCTTTGTTGAGGCAAAGGAATAAAGTAAATTACAAAAAAAATTACAAATTATTTTCAGTAATTCATTTCATGTTTCTTACATATACTTTATTAATGTATATGCTTATGTATTCGTATGCTTTTGTATTTGTATATTGCTTATGCTTATGTATTGCATATACTTATGTATCCGTAATTTTATGAACATTACATTTTAATTTGTACATGGGCTTTAGGCCTGTTTGCTCTCTGTCTCTCTTTCTCTCTCTCCCTCCCTATCTAGCCCTATCTTTCTATCTCTCTATCTTTCTATCTCTCTATCTATTTATCTATCTTTCTAACTCTCTGTATCTTTTTATCACATTTTCTTTTTATATTTTCTCTTTATCTCTCTCTCTCTCTCTCTCTCTCTCTCTCTCTCTGTGAGGTAAATAAATGAAGCGCGCTAGAGCGAGTGGAAGCAAGCGAGGGAGAATAGAGCAGCAAGAGCGCAGGCAACGCGAGGAGCGCCGCGAGGAGCAAGAGGAGGAGGGAGACGGGCTGCGTGGGGGTTGGAGCTTGTGTCTGGCGGCAGAGCGTGTTGCAGCCTTCTTGCTCGCGAACGGTGCGCGCGCCTAGAGAAGCCGTCGAAGAGCTGCGCTTCAGCACAAGGGCCGAGCGGGAGCCTGAACGGGCGGGGAATGAAGAGCGAAGAGTATACGGGAGTGGAGTCTACAGGCGTGGGGAACTGTATGTCAGAGGACTGAAATCACTCAGAGCAGGTGAAAGAACAGGGTTAGAAGAGATGTAAGGAGAGCATGGGGAGGGGTGGGGCGAACAGAGAATTGACCAGAATGAGGCAGTGGGGGGAGGAAGAGTAGGAAATAACGGGGTTGGGGAAGTGCATGGTTGGTGAGAAGGTGCCATGTGAAGAAAGCGAGAACGGAAAGGACATGGAGAGAGAGCGGAAAGTGACCGGAAGAGTAAGATAGGGAAGAACAGAGGCGGGGTAGAGTAGAGACGAGGGACAGGCGAGACGGGGTAGATGACGTGTGAATAAGGGATGGGCGGTGATTGGAGGGCTGTAAGTGAACTTGTGTAGTGGGGAGAGAGAAAGCGAGGGATAAATGGTGCGTGGATAACGGTGTGGCGGGAGATGATGTGGGGAGATGGTGGGGGTGGAGTCGGGCAGGGAGAGGCCCGACAGAGGAGAGGCGAAGCGGGAAGCGGGGATTTCTTCGCCAACATTTCGCCGAGCAACTTTCAGTTGGAGCGCGCGCTGCCGCGGGT
Organism: Gryllus bimaculatus; assembly: GCA_017312745.1. Taxonomy (NCBI): domain Eukaryota; kingdom Metazoa; phylum Arthropoda; class Insecta; order Orthoptera; family Gryllidae; genus Gryllus; species Gryllus bimaculatus. Next base: position 1,551,102 of record BOPP01000011.1, on the reverse strand, counting down.
GAGAAGGGAGGGGCGGGGAGCGGGGCAGGGAGCGGGGTTTCTCGCGACATGTTTCGGGTGATTTCGGAGTCGCGTGCCTTGGAAGTTCCCGCATCGCGGTAAATAGATCCTCATTATGAACTTAATTCTGCCGCTTGGAAAACCGAACTTGTCTGATCTCGAGTGAAAATATAAATTGAGAGTTGCGTTGAAGTTCGTGGGAAGAGGTGGTTTTGGAAAAGTTGTGCTTTGCCAAGGGTGACGTATTCTGGTTACCGCTGTTGTTTAAATTTTTTTTGTCTTACGTCCCTTACATTAATATATTGTGTCGTTCACCGCAGTGAACGTACGAAACGATTTTGTTTTGAAAGTTAATAAAACATTAGAATCCTATATTAGCTTACAATATTTTCTGTGGTTCTCGCCTTGTAAAATATATACTTTATTTTTTCATTGGTTGAGTAATAAATGTATTGATTTTGATGGTAAAAACTATTGTGCGGTGAACGTTTTAAACTAATAAAAGTTCCTCGCTGAATGATGTTTTTGCAATAAATTAAATTATATTTGAAACGGAATAGCCATACATTTTAAATGTTGGTATACATTTCCATTATTTCATGAATATTTAATAATTTTCTCATGCCTCAATGATTTATATGTTTTTAAACGACGTTGTGGTAACAGTTTGTACGGGAATTAATTCACTTGAACGCACAATGCAATATGAACTCTCACATTAGCATATCTTTATTAACTGATTTTGTCTCAATACAGAAAATTTAACAAGTCCTTTCATTTCTTTAATGTTCACAAAAAAAATTGAAATATCCTGAACCGCCCTCTAAGGAACTAAAATTTTGATTGCAAAGTTTATGATGTGTTCGATTTTATTTCACATTCCTAGAAAGAATACTTTCTGTGGTATATAATTTGCAATGCTATTTCAGTTTTCAACTTCATGATGCTGTAATACTTAAAAAGGAATATACGTGTGCACTTCATAACTGTTTAACATTAGTTTTTGTTGACAGTATTTGTTTCAATGAACGGATTTCTAACAGTTCCCAACCGTGGAATTATTATTTAATTTTTTGTGTAGAAAGTTGTTACGAACATGAATGTTTTGATTCCCGACGAGCTACATGAGATCAGTCAATCGTCAGACATAATACTAGAAATGGAAGCGCCTACAAGTTACCTTGATAAAACTAGTAAGAGACACGTGTACCATCTCACTCATACAACATTGGACTCTCATTCGACTTTCATATAGCGTGACATCGAAATGAAGCTCAGCTAGTAACAGTTGTTCGTGATAGCATTTACAACTTCAACGCGCCAGCACAAAACAATGAACTACTTCCCTATTGTCCGTGTTCCTTTTCGCGACTCTATCCTTACAAGACTTCTCAGAAAAATTCCCAGCGGTAACTTTGTGTACCTGTTTGTTTTCAGAACACCAAGTGACCGTAAGAAATGAAAACGAATGGGTATACGCCACGATAGATTAAGTTACGGGATAAGGCAAAACAAGGAAAACTGTATCTTAGGTAGGCAAAGTTAAGGACAGATAGAACATTAATAGGTGAAGATATACGAGAATATTCCTTCACAAATCTTACAAGACACACACGTGAACTGTACCACTTTATCATTATCATATATATATATATATATATATATATATATATATATATATATATATATATATAATATTATTATTATTATTATTATGACTGTGGATCGAATTGAGGACTAGAGATCAAAGAAACTCCATGGCAGGTTTGGTAAAGCGCTTCGAAGTAACTCCATCGACATGTAGAGATCAACTGGATGGTTAAGAACCGCTGGGCTTTTGGAAAGACGGCCAACGAATCTATTCAACACATTTCCAGTGGATGTTCTCAGTTGGCACAAAGCGATTACTTACATCATAATAATGAGGCCAAAATCATCCACTAAGCTCTTGCCAAAAAAAATAAACCTGATTAAGGTAAGTTTGCCTTATTACAAATATCTACCCGAGCAAGTTCTATCTAATGAGAGAACAAAAATCTTGTGGGAAATTGCGATTGTTACAGATAAAACAATGGAAGAAAATAAGACTGATATTGTCGTATGCTAGAACACTACTCGTAGGGCAATAATAATAGATATCAGAGTCCCATTAGATCAAAATCTGCTCTCAAAAATTACAGAAAAGAAAATTCCAGCCACTCTGAATTGAACTGAAAAACCTATACAAATTAATACAGGTAGATATTGTACTCGTTATTTCAACTAATGCTGAGGATTGGAGGGTTGAGAAAGAGAAACTCCATCAAACTGAATGGTAGTTCTGAAATCTCCGGACGAGCTAGAAATTTTAAAAAACGATGTAATATGAATAATAATAATATTAAGAATAATATAATTATCAGATGATATATGTGACAGTGATCTGATTTATGGTAAATTTATCACCTTATTCTTACTCTCTAAAGTCTCAAATAGAAGTAAGCCAATGGGAAATATTTCTTTTCCTATTATTCAATGGCGATCATGGTACGGAAATGTTGAATAAGCAATCTCTGATATTAATCAATACTGATCAACAGACAAAAGTAGTCCAGTGAAACCTGCAATTCATATAAACACAGAATATAACGTCAATTGATGTTTAAATAAACTATTAATTGCTTTCTTTATAAAGAAATTCAATTTTAGTTTATTATTATCTCAATTTAAATTTTAATGTGTACAACTCTAGTAAATAAAGGTTGATGTAATAACGTGACTAGCAACTACTTGTTACAGCAGTGCATTTTCAACTCACAGACAACGATTATTGGTGAATTACTACGGCTAAATAATCCATCATTGCTCCCAGAGCCCCGATAATTTATCACATTGCCACGCAGCACAGTCTAAAAGCCAGACATTTGGAAGTGAGATAAGCAGCGCCTTGGCCGGTAAGAAAGCGTGGCGGGGCAGATAGATAGCGCGAGGTCGACGCCCCTGGGCGTCGCGAGCGAGGGCGGTGGCGCTCCTTTGGGGAGGGCGGTAACGAGGGCGGCGGCTCCTCGACGCGCGTCATCGCCGCACCGGTCGCCGAAATTGCGGCCGCCCCGCCCCCGCCCAAAAAAAGAAGAAGAAAAAAATTTTTTTAACGCCCCTTTTGGGATACATTTTAATATTAACAACCCATAACTTCAGCAATATGCCTTTCTGGTATGGGATTTGAACGCGTTAAAAATCTTGCTGGAAAGGTAAAAGTAATGGGGTCAGCCCGAGTGCAAGATTAATCTGACTTTGGACACTTTTTCTAAAATTAATAAATATCCAAAATGTGGTCAATTGCTGGAATCAATAAAATGGGTTTCCCGACACCTGACGGCAGACATCCCAAGCCCCCAAACCATTAAACCGGAGCTCACCTGTCGTGCTTTGGCAATCTCACGCCAAATTTTAACCTTCTAATGCTGCAATTAACCTTCCTCTAATGCTGGGTTTACACGTACTGCTTGCCCCATCTGGTCCAAAATTTACCAACTATCTGGCGCTAACTACTGGAGCAACAGCGAGGACACAAGACGACTGGCAAGAACATACTCCTTTTAGAACTTCGTGTAGGCAGATTCAGTTGAGTTGCCACTGGGCAACATCACTGTCCAATAATAAACTGTGTTTTTGTGTATGTTAAACAACATATGTTTCTAACATTCAGCCGAAAGTTATGTTAACTAATTGTGAATAAAGCAGAAGTTAATAATACATAATTGGTCCAATATCTGAAATTTACTTTTCATTGTTAAAAGTCAATGTTGCTACACTCCGAAGGGTGGTTTTTTGTAATATTTCGCACTGTATTATATATTGGTAAAAGATCTTGGGCTTTAACTAATACAAGGCTTCCTCATCGCTACTGTCCCGTTTGAACCTACGTCCTCGTAGTACTTTTTTCGACAGTTTCTGAAAGATCAGTTCTCCTTTTTAATTGAAAAAACCCACGAAGTCATTTTAACGACAACTGTTGGCGAGGAATCCTAGCCTGATGTATTGACAATATTTCTTTTATTCCCGTTCGTTAAGTATCGGAATTTCGGCTCAAGCCTATTGATAATTAATTTGATTAATAAATTGATTGATAGTGTTCCGGACGCGCTAACTGCTAAGGTCGTTAGTCGTGGGGGTAGTGCATGTTTTGTTCGCCGGAATGTGGTGGGGGGGGTTGATCTTCCCCCGCTGAATGGCGAGAATGCCAAGGCCGACCCACCCGTCGGCCTGCGGAGATTTCCCAGGCCAGGTTCCTCCCACTCAGCCCGGAGAAGCTCTTGGCTCTCCGACTGGTCCCCTTGGCATGAGTGGTAGTTGTAGAGTATGTAAGTGTGTGTAAGTAAATGTGAGGTTAGGAGAAGAAAGAAGAAGTGAGGACACTGCGGCCGGTAAGCCGCGTTTGATAGGATTCTGCTATCGCATTTCCGTCCTTGTGCTGATCGCTGAAACGCACGGACATCTAACCCATCGAGCCAGCAGACCCTAGAATTTGGTTCATTCAGACAGCGGCTGTAATTCGGCTGTAGCTAGTGTCAAAAATCCTAATGTCGACTCAAAATCTAGATCTCCGGGTTGCAGTGGCAACTGCAGTGACATCAATGATGAGCCTGAGCCACCTAAACAGGTCGAAATTGATGGAATAGAATTACTGCAAGGTAAATTAATTTTCTTCCGCGTGTTTCTTCAAAAACAACCCGAACTTTTCCTCTGTGGTTTTATTAACCTGAGGAAATAGCGCCGCACCGTTGGCGAAAAATTAAAAGGTAATAGTTAGGCCAGCAAAACACAATCACTAATAACCTTAACTTTAAATACTAACCTAAGCGTAACCTGATCAGAAACTAGCGAAATATCGCGGTCATAACGGCTCCAGGTAATGATTCTGTGACGTAGTATCTGTTGGAGAAGGAAAATTGTTCATGGTTCTGTTGCACTGATAGTGAAGCGGAGTTTCACTTTTTCATTCAAAAAAGCATCCAGCGGAAAGCGTTGTGTAATATTCTTAGAAAATTAAAATTCGATGAACATTGTGCTACGATAGAAGCAGGTTTGAGCGATTGTGCGCAGGAAGAATAATAATGCTATTCAAACTTTTTTCCTCGTAAATTTTGTGGCAGTCGATGACTCACCAAATATGCCACTTCATTCTCGTTCAGGAATATTATCGTAAAGTGGCGTCTTTTCTGCTTTATTGTCTGGGAGAATGCAGCTCACTTACGAGAACGAATCGCTCTAAAAAGTAACTAGCGGGGTTTGCAGCTAGCAAATTTAATTGGTAACTTCGGCATTGCCCTTGCTTAGAGGAAAATCAAGAAGTGTAATGTACAAGTAGGTGAATTCATTTTTCTCTACGTTCCTGAAAAAGGAAAAATTATAAAATATGTAAGATTGGGCGCGAAAATTTTCATAGAACTAACTTTTCGATGTAGTCTGAGTTGCTTCCGAGAAACAATTTCTGTAATGGAGGTATCATTGCTCTGGCCATCTTATTGAGAAATTTATTGAATTGAATTGAATTGGAAGTTGGAGCAGCGCAATAGCACATCGCATATTTCGTTTCCCTGCTCATCAACTAATGTACATAGATTCATCTTTTGGCGGTGATCAACAGAATGTATCACAGGTTTTGAAAAGTATATATCGAAATATTATTCTTCCTGCATCAGTTTCTAAAATAAAGCAGAATTGCTTTTGGTTCGTAAAAATACCCTCGAATGTCGCCAATTCATATAATTATCCGCACTTCGCCTTCAGCTTTCCAACCAGCCCTCGCCTACACCGTGGGGCGTAATGCCCAGCGCTTTTCAACGCACTGCGTGCCAGCGGCGAAGCCTACTACGCTGTCGACGTCGGCACCTTCCGGCAGCGTATTGCACCCAACGTGCGTAAAATCGTATCTGCTAGCCCGGAACCCCTAAAAGAAGCATTCCCTTTCCCCGTTGGCTTGGAAATCTCGACGCCGCAAACGCAAGGGTGCTTGCACACGAACGTACTTAATTCCGCCGGAATTGCGCTAATGACGCACAGCACGCATAGTAATAAAGGAATGGAGCGTAATTAAGAGAAAAATACACAGTCTTCACGATAGCATTTCAAACAAGCCTCCTAAAATGCCTGTCTTCATCTGTTTTGATTGAGTTTAGTTTTCGCGAGAGGGAACGCCCAGTAATTGTAGTAAGTTTCCAATATTGTCAACAAGTGCGAAACGCGAAGTAGGGATATATCAATTCAGGCATATATTAACGCAGAAAATAGCCTCGAAATAGGGATATCAAACCATATCCGCAGCGTAGCTTATGTGCCCGCCTGGGAAGCTCCGGTGCTCCTGCGGGCACGGGCACTTCCCTGACTCGTTCGCACTTCGCCCTCACAAATCGAGAAAGTTATGTACACTTGCTTATACGAAATACAGGTTTGCTAATGGCATTCTATCAGAAGGTGAGATTTGTATTATATTATCACTTCAATACTTATACCTTCATTTCCATCTTTATTTTGATTTTGAAATGTCTTGCCTTGGTATAAACATCTTTTGCCAAAAGTAATGGTAATATTTTTGAATTGCGGGATTTTTTTGCTTCTTTTAACTTCGTGTTACGTTATTTTTTAAAATCATTTTCTCGTTTTGTTGCATGTGCCAATAATGTGGAAATGATTTAACGAAGTTTTTTATAGGTTAATAAACTCTCTCTTATGGCCAGGTAGCCTTTTAACAGACAAAACTATTTGTCTGCCTAAACCATCTAACCTGCAAAGGTAGGACGATAATGCTATTATTGCACTCTTATATTAAACACGATAAGAAAATGAAGAATGCGTTTCGAATCAACTGATACTTTTTTACTCTCAATTGATAATTTGAAATCTAAATGATATTTTATTAGCAATTTAATGGATCACTTATTTTCTTTTAAGTGGAGAAAATAAGAATTTAATATCGCTTTGTTGCATAATTGTCTATTATAATATAAAGGGGAAGAAAAGTAATAATCATCCACAAACAATTTATTAACAAAACTATTTACCTGGAGTTACTCGTGCAAGTAGCAGACATAGTTTGAGATATTTTTAACGACTCGTTGTAGAACATTAAGGAAAAAATTGGAAGCATAAGGTAAGAGTACCTTATGTAAGCCACAAAATTGTAAAACAATTAAAAACATTCCCTCTTAAAAACATCGCATGGCTGGTTTATGGACAGCGTAGTGCCACTTTACACAAACTTTACTGTAAAGTATTTAGCGGACGTTCAGATAGGCAAATGCAAAGGTTTGACTGCGAAGTAATCGAATAAATAAGTTTAAACACGCCACTAGGTAGAATAAATGAAACATCAATATAATCAACTTACATTATTGCAGAGCAAGGTGGTAAACATGTTGTGGCAAAGCTTCCAAAGACATTAACCAACCAAAATACAAAATTTTCTCATATTTTTGATTTACACTGCAAATGTGGGTGCGCGGAAAAATGTTATAGCTTAGTAAAAGATTCTTCCAAATTGGTAAAAAAATCTGTTTTTGCATACGCTTTGAAATCGCAACATAATAACAACATAAGAATAAGAAGTAATATTCGTTTTGCAAAGGAGGTTTGAAGGGAAGTGATCTATGGAAGAAATGTTTATGAACGCGGAATGCAGTGTAATTTTTTTTTATATAAAAACAACAACTCTTAATGCAATATGGTAAAAATCTAATGATCCAGTGACGTGCATTAAAACATGTTTGAAATATTAATATTACTTTCAAATAACACACGTAAAGACTGTGTCCCTGTATTTAACGCTCGTGTTTTTATACTCGAAAATAAGCTATTGTAGCTTTGGCTTTGGATAGGCAACCACAGTAGTGTTCGTCGCTTGCGTAAGAAACATTTTTAACCTCGCTGCCCAGAGAGTGGTGCGCTAAGACTTTCTGATGGAGCCCCGAAAGAGCGCTAGGGGGCGGACGGCTGCTCGTTTGACTGGCGGGCGTAGTTTACTCCGTGGCCGGACAGGCAGCAGGCGGTCGCGCGGGCTGGTCGAGCTGACTTTACCAGCACGGAGGTCGCGGGACGTCGCTCAAACGGCCGACCTTTTTGAAAAGCCGTTTTGTGTAAGAGAGCGTTTAAGGGGCAGCTTGCGCCCTCGATACGATCTCCTCTCCTCGCAAAGGAGCATTAATGTCTGTCGGACGGCGCGCCTCGCATCGCCTCGCCTCGTCTCCGAAGCTCGGACTCCGCTACCCCACGAACCGCCGCCCGTCGCTTCGGAGTCGCCCCAACCTGCCACTCTCGCCCCCTTCCTGCGCCTGCAACCTCTCCGCCACGATCCCGTCCTTCCGTTTTGCATCCCGCGACGTGCCGCGCGTACCCCGCACCAAGCCCTCTCCTCCCCGTCCCCTGCGCCCGTCCCACGTCCCACCCTTGATTTCCATCCTTCTCCGTAGCCGCAACCCTTCCCTGCCCGGCTTCACTGCGTCCCACCCCTTCACCAACACCCCCGTCCCTTCGACTACGTCCCGATGCCATTCACGCACGGCCCCACTTCTTCACCCTTTACCACATCCTCACATTTTCATCACTCCCCCACCCTTTCACCCTTCCCGGCCCTTCACCATGTCCCAACACGCTTTATCAACGTCTCCTCCTTCAAGCTGTTCCCACCTCTAACACGTCCCTGCACCTTCACCATGTCCCCGCCCGCAAGGAATCCCCTCCACCCTGCCTTCCACACATTTGAGTCCCTCGTCTACGCCCTTGTCGCCGACTCCAATCCTGCTCTCCGTTCACACCCCGTCGCGAGCCTTGGTGACGGCCCTCTGCCTCCCATGACAACGCGGCCTCCATTGTAGGCCTTCCTCGTCGCTTGCGACAAAACCACCGCCCTTCTCAAACGCATTCTCTGTCTGCCATCGTCCTAAACTCGCAGCACTCGCCGTGTAACTCCCTGCCTCCCTGTACCACACCCACCGCAACCCTAGCCTCCGCCGCTGACGTTTGCGAAGACGTGCAACCCCTGCGAATTTTGCTCTCTTCGCTTTTGTCTACTCTGTTCAGGGAGAAGAATGTGGAGGAGTTTGGCTCTTGCGAACTCTTGTTCGAGACAAAGAATAGAAAGCTCACGCATGGTTTTAGAATTACCCATTGATTATTACGAATTTGCAATGCGCCTTGAAATTGGAGGCACAACTAAGCACTCCAGCATTTTGTGGCGAGTGTCTATGCATTTGTTGAATGATAGAATTTGGGGGAAATTCCAAAAACATTTAAACATTCACTAATTTTATTGGACAAAGCCAGTATTTGATTATGTTAATCCTAAATTCTCATACTTTGTGTTATGACTATTTCTCTTAATCAGTACGTAACTTCTTACGTCAGAGCTAATGTCTGTGGTAAGGAACGAAAGTTGCACTTGTATAATTTCAGAAAAGTCAATTTTTGCTGCTCCGGAGCTCCATTTTCAACATTCTAGAGCAAGCAAGGTTTGTTTTCTAGCCACTCCAGTATATCAGTTGTGTGTTTAGACGCATTGTGTACTTTGTTACATTTGGAACTGAATGAATTTATTTTCATATTCGTTACTCCCGTATTGCCTACTGCGCCAAGCGCTGGTATGCGAAAAGTGGAGGCGGGGTGGGAATTGAGCTAGAAGGCCAGTCAAAATTCCAGACATATTTGAAAGTTTACACTCTACTAGGGATTTATTGATGTGCCTGTTTCATCTACAAGTTTTTCTTTTCGAAACCGTGTTTGCATAACTCATTGAATTTGGGGTATAATGTATTATCTCAATGAATGTATATCAAATTTAAATTTAATTTTATTATTATTATTATTATATTATTATTATTATTATGTATTATTACTAATTACTATTTTGGTATTTATTTCTATATTAATTCTTCAGATTATTAATGCATTAATCTGAATGGCTTTGATAGTTCAGACGTCAAGTGATATAAATCATGGCTTGGATGCTTAAAATCTGTGAAATAATACTATTATTTAGCACGCGTTTAATTTTAAAACATTTTGAAAAATCAAATTATTTTTGGCTCTTGCATAATTTTCTTCAATTAATTTTTGAACAAAACAATGTTTAATGGCAGTGGTAACCCGATCTCGCCTTTCCTTCCTTGATATGCGCAACAGGAAAGGTATGGCGAAGTCAGGCCACACATCCAGTTCGTTGTTTTGAAAAAGTAAAGAAAAAGGATGATGACATAGCTTTGGTCAAGAGCCCGCCGATAACAGCAGTAATGTGTCGTTCGCAGTGTGACTAAAGAATAATTAAAAATGTTATGCTTTTTTCAAGAAGACCGGTTTCATGAAATGCGCACATTCTATAACGTTTTTTCAAGACTTTGTTTCTGGGAACATGACTGTGGCGCTAGGCACTCGAATAATAACAGGTGTGCGGTGTTGCCTGGGCTTCTGACGTGCATATCGGATAGTCATGGTTGTGCGAGGCAACTCGTATGTAAAAACTAGTCCTCAGTGGCAATTCCTGTGCAGTGACCGCAGTCAGCCAGTTTGCCAGTCACATGATCGCTGACCGGCGACAATTGTCCAGTCTTCTCTTTGCTACTCCACTCGCTACTCATTACTCACTACTCGCCACTCGTTCACTTGCCACTCAGTTACTGGCGCACTCCCCGTAAATTTTTTTTCCCCACTTCCCCCCTTAAACCTCCCCCCACTATTCGCCACTTGCTATTCGCCACTCGAATACTTGTCACTCGCCACACCCTTTCTTGGCTACTCGCTATCTTGTTTTGCCTCTCGGCATCTTAACATCCTTGTTTGACATTCTATACCCTGCCACCCTGACCATCGATGCATCGTCCAGTCTTCCTTCGCCTCCATCAGTTCTTACCACTCGTCACTCGTCACATTTTCTTCGGATTTCGGAGTTGTTGACCTAGATACAATCAATGAAAAACTGACGTTACTTGCCACAATTTAATTTTTCGTAAATTGAGGCAAGAATAGAGTATATCGTCGTTGTCTATTTTATAATCGGGCTAAGGATAATTCAGCAGCTTTCATACTCAAGAAGGTGGGGTTTCAGTTATCTATAATCATCTCAAATCTGAAAAAATATTGTAAATTACCATTTTGAATTTTTGCAAAAATGTCTAGCATAGAGCTAGTCAATGACAATCATATGACTTACTCAGAATTGCATTGGTCCACATTAGCAGATTCAAATTTTCTTGCCCGCATATAAGTTGTTCATCATAATAATGTCAAATGGATGTGACTCTTTAGGCGGCCAAGGCACAGTATTGCGGATTAAATTACGATAACTTTAAATGGCAAAATGCAATTACAAGGCGTAATCTTTGCTTTTCCGTCTTGTATCATCACTTTCGCTACCGAGAAGTTTTCCCCCTTCGTAGCGACGAATTGGGCGGTCTTTAGCCGAATGCACAAGACACTTTGGTCACACCTTCATTTGTCTTCCTGGCGGTAAGAGCGCATTGGTGGTAGCATTGAGAGGTCGAAAAGCACCATTTTGAAATTCCTCCCTCCGTATTATTCTGAGATTAAAATGTTTATATTGAAACATACTGAAAAGTATATTAAGCGTTGACAACTAAAAATAGTTATTTATTTTGAACGTAAAAAATGCGTGTAATAAGAGTCGAGACGCAAATTTTGCTAAGTGGAAGAACATTGTGAGAAAATAAATAATTGTAAAGGATGTCACTTTTCCTTTTATCACGAACAAAAAAGGTTCACACTTCTATCCCATAGAAAGGCAGCAATGCCGAGGTGCTGTATCATCTTCACTATAGCCTTCCCCTCATGCAAGTCGCAAGATATTCATTTCTCCCAGATATGTTATTTTATTTGATTGTATGCGTTTATTATTATTATTATTATTATTATTATTTTATTAATTATTATATTATTATTAATTGTTTAAGGCGGTTGTTTACAGGTTTTCAATTGTAGCTCTAAAAGTGCTGGTTTCTTTCTATACGTACACTTTTTTTGTGGTACAGTGTTAGGATGAACTGATGTTAAAGAAATATAAATGTTTTTTGATTAGCATTTACAATAACATTTTTTCTTCCGTATTACCAACCAATAAAATTATCAAAAAGCATGGAAAATAGCTATTTTTTTACGAAATCTAGTGCAGCGTGATACAATGTTCACTTTAAGCACCTTGATGATTGTTTAATTGCGGCGGGTTGAAAATGTCCAGTCAGAAGAACGAACGCATACCGGCCTACGTCGGTAAACGCACCCGAAATAGTGTTATTCCTCGTCTAATATAGGTGTGAAACCAATCGGCCCCAACTTTCCCAACAACTCGTTTCAGTGGCGGCGATTTTACGACCGAATAAAAATATCGGTTTTAGCGCCGTCCTTAAATTAAGGATAATACAGCAGCAAGCCGCCGGTCCCGCCTTACAACTGCCGCAGCCGCCGCCACCACTGTTGACGTTCTTCTAACGCAAGATGCTTCAGACGCAAACAGAGTGTCGCGCGAGTCTGTCAGACACTTAAGAACGCCTAAAAGGATGTTCGAGAACGTAATATTAGCATGCAAGCCTGTAATTTCGGAGGACGCTGCTTGGTGGGAGCCCATTGAAGAAGAAGAGAGAGTAAGAGACGAGGAAACAGACACGAAGGAAAATGGGAGAGAATTTGAAAGAGATGGAGTGCGAAAGAAGTGAAAGGATATTCAAGTCTTTTCGTTGTCCTCTGGTATTTCTCACTCGAGTAGTAAAATTTTATGATATAATCTGGCAGATTAGAGAAAATTTTAGGCGGAGATACCAAGCTACTTTGACATCCTTTAGACCAGATGGCTACCACGCACAGCTACTGTGTTTGAATAAAAAGAGAAATATTACAATGTACTTTCGAAAATGTTTGTAAAGTAGAATCGTTTTTGTCTATTGAAGCTCATAAATTCTGTTTAATTTTATAGCTATGAAGCTCTTCTGAAGTGGATTTTACGACTAGAAAACGTTTATTTAAAAAATGTATTCCTCGAATATGGAATACAAGCTCGTTTGTTGTTTGCGTCCACTCATTGTGTTGTTTGAACGTTACGTCCCCTGCTATAATGTAAAACCTTTCTGTGTGAATGTGCCAATACTACGCTTGTTTATTCAGTAACAATAGTAAATATAGGAATTGCCTTTGTTGAGGCAAAGGAAATAAAGTAAAATTACAAAAAAATTACAAATTATTTTCAGTAATTCATTTCATGTTTCTTAACATCTACTTTCATTAAAATGTATATCGCTATGTATTCGTATGCTTTTTGTATTTGTATATTGCTTATTTTGCTTATGTTTTTGCAATTAATACTTATGTAATCCGTAATTTTATGAAACATTACATTTTTAATTTGTACATGGGCTTTAAGGCCTGTTTTGCTCTCTGTCTCTCTTTCTTCTTCCCCCTATCTAGCCTATCTTCTATCTCTCTATCTTCCTATCTCTCTATCTAATTATTATCTTTCTACTCTCTAATAATCTTTTTATCACATTTTCTTTTTTATATTTTCTCTCTTATCTCTCTCTCCTCTCTTCTCGTTTCTCTCTCTTCTCTCTGTGAAGGTAAATAAATGAAGCGCGCTAGAGGCGAGTGGAAGCAAGCGAGGGAGAATAGAGCAAGCAAGAGCGCAGGCAAGCGCGAGGAGCGCCGCGAGGAGCAGAGGAGGAGGGAGACGGGCTGCGTGGGGTTCGGAGGCTTGTGTCTGGCGGCAAAGCGTGTTGCAGCTTCTTGCTCGCGAACGGTGCGCCGCGCCTAGAGAAGCCGTCGACAGAGGCTGCGGTTCAGCACAAGGGCCGAGCGGGAGCCTGAACGGGCGGGGAAATGAAGAGCGAAGAGTATACGGAGTGGAGTCTACAGGCGTGGGCGAACTGTATGTCAGAGGACTGAAATCACTCAAAGCAAGGTGGAAAGAACAGGTTAGAAGAGATGTAAGGAGACATGGGGAGGGGTTGGGGCGAACAGAGCAATTGACCAGAATGAGGCAGTGGCGGGGAGAAGAGTAGGAAATAACGGGTGGGAAAGTGCATGGGTTTGGTGAGAAGGTGCCATGTTGAAGAAAGCGAGAACGGAAAGGACATGGAGAAGAGAAGCGGGAAAGTGACCGGAAGAGTAAGATAGGGATAGAACAGAGGCGGGTAGAGTAGAAGACGAGGGACGGGCGAGACGGGGTAGTGACGTGTGAATAAGGGAATGGGCGTGATTGGAGGGCTGTAAGTGAACTTGTGTAGTGGGGGAAGAGAGAAGCGAGGGATAAATGGTGCGTGATAACGGTGTGGGGAGATGATGTGGGGAGATGGTGGGGGTGGGAGTCGGGCAGGGAAGGCCCGAAGAGGAAGAGGCGAAGCGGGAAGCGGGGATTTCTTCGCCAAATTTCGCCGAGCAACTTTCAGTTGGAGCGCGCGCTGCCGCGGGTTGAGAAGGGAGGGGCGGGAGCGGGGCCAGGGAGCGGGGTTTTTTCTCGCGACATAGTTTCGGGTGATTTCGGAGTCGCGTGGCCTTGGAAGTTCCCGCATCGCGGTAAAATAGTCCCTCATTATGAACTTTAATTCTGGCGCTTGGAAAAACCGAACTTGTCTGATCTTCGAGTGAAAATATAAATTGAGAGTTTGCGTCTGAAGTTCGTGGAAGAGGTTGGTTTTGGAAAAGTTGTGGCCTTTGGCCAAGGATGAGTATTCTGGTTACCGGCTGTTGTTTAAATTTTTTTTCTTACGTCCCCTTACATTAATAATTTGTGTCGTCTCACCGCAGTGAACGTACGAAACGATTTTGTTTTGAAAGTTTAATAAAAAATTATGAATCCCTATATTAGCTTACATATTTTCTGTGGTTCTCGCTCATGTAAAATATATACTTTAATTTTTTTCATTGGATTGAGTAAATAAATGTATTGATTTTGATGGTAAAAACTATTTGTGCGGTGAACGTTTTAACTATAAAGTTTCCTCGCTGAATGATGTTTTATGGCAATAAATTATAAATTATATTTGAAACGGAATAGCCATACATTTTAAATGTTGAGTATAAACATTTCCATTATTTCATGAATATTTTATAATTTTTCATGCTCAATGATTTAATATTTTTTTAACGACGTTGTGGTTAACAGTTTTGTACGGGAATTAATTCGCTTGAAGCACAATGCAAGTATGAACTCCTCACATTAGCTATCTTTATCTAACTGAAATTTTGTTCAATACAGAAATCTTAATACAAGTCTGTTCTTTCTTTAATGTTACAAAAAAAAAAATCTGACATACCATGACCGCCCTCTAAGGAACTAAAATTTTGATTGCAAAGTTTATGGAATGTGTTCGGATTTTTATTTCACATTTTCTAGAAGAATACTTTCTGGGTGGGTAATTAATTTTGACAGATGGCTATTCTCAGTTTTCAACTATATTTATGCTGTAATACTTAAAAAGGAACATACCGAATGTGCACTTCATAACTGTTTAAATCATTAGTTTTGTTGACAGTTATTTGTTTCAATGAACGATTTTAAAACAGTTCCACCGTGGTAATTATTAATTCAATTATATTTGTGTAGCGAAAGTTGATTACAGTACATGAATGTTATTTGATTCCTGACGAGCTAATGATGTCAGATCAATCGTCAGAAATAATACTAGAATGGAAGGCCCTACAAGTTACTTGATAAAACTAGTAAGGAGACACGTGTACCATCTCTCTCATACAATCATCTCTCATCTTCGACTTCATATAGCGTGAACTATCGAAATGATAGCTCGTCTAGTAAAGTTGTTTCGTGATAGCATTTACAACTTCAACGCGCCAGCAGCAAAAATGGAACATACTTTCCTATTGTCCGTTTGTTCCTTTTCGCGACTCTATCCTACATTAGAACTCTCAGAAAATTCCCATGCGTAACTTTGTGACCTGTTTGTTTTCAGAACAAAGTGACGTAAGAAATGGTAAAACGAATTGGGTATAATACGCCACGATAGATTAAGTTACGGGAATATTAAGGCAAAACAAGAGACACAACTGTTCTTAGGTAAGGCCAAAGTAGGACAGATATGACATTAAATAAGGTGAAGACTATACGTAGAATAATTCCTTACAGCAAATACTTTACAAGACACATCACGTGAAACTGTACCACTTATCATATATCTACTATATATATATATATAATATATATATATATATAATATATTAATAAATTATTATATTAATTGATATTATGATGTGGATCGAATTGATGAGCACTAGGGATCAAAGAAACTTCGCATGGCAAGGATTTTGGAAAGACTGCTTCGAAGTAACTCCATCGACATTTGAGATCAACTGATGGTTTAAGAACCCAGCTGGGGACTTTGGAAAGAAACGGCCAACGAATCTATTCAGCACAATTTCCAATGGACTGGTTCTCAGTTGGCACAAAGACGATTACTACATATAATAATGAGGCCAAAATCATCCACTAAGCTCTTGCAAAAAAAAAAATAAACCTGATAAGAAGTTGCTTATACAAATATGCTACCGAGAAGTTCTAGTCTAATGAGAGAACAAAAATCTTAGTGGATAATTCGCGATTGTTACAGATAAAACAATGGACAGAAAATAAGTACTGATATTGTCGTATGCACAACACTACTCTGTAGGGCAATATATAATAGATATCAGAGTCCCTATTAGATCAAATACTTGCTGTCAAAATTACCGAGAAAAGAATTCCAGCCACTCTGAATTGAACTGGAAAACAACTATACACTTATATACAAGTAGATATTGTACTCCGTTATTCAACTAATGCTGAGGATTTGGAGGGTTTGAGAAAGAGAAACTCCACAACCTGGAATGGTAAGTTCTGAATTCACTGACGAGCTACGAATTTTTAAAAAACGATGTAATATGAATATAAAAATAATAATTTATTATAGTAATAATATTAATTACAGATGATATTATGGAAAAGTGATCTGATTTACGGTAATTTATCCATCTATATTTTACTCTCTAAAGTTCTAAAGATAATTTAAGCAATCAAGGTTTAAGAAAGGAAGGATACGTATCTTTATTTCCTGCGTTAAACAATTGCTCATCAGAAGACCTTAATAGCCCCCTGGATTTTCTTTTCCTATTATTTCAATGGCGATCATGGATCGTGAATGTGAATAAGCAATCTCTGATATAATCAAATACTTGAATCAAACAGACAAAAGTATGTAGTCCAGTGAACGCTGCATTATATAAACACAGAATATAACGTCAATTGAATGTTTAAATAAACTATTAATTTGCTTATTCTTTAAATAGAATGAATTTTAGATTTTTATTATCCATTTAAATTTATAATGTGTCAACTCTAGTAAATAAAGGTTGAATGTAAATAACGTGCTAGCCAACTATTGTTACAGCAAGTGCATTATTCAACTCACAGACTAACGATATTGGTGAATTACTACGGCTAAATAATCCTCATGCTCTCCAGAACGCCCCGATAAATATTTGAATCACATTGCCTACGCAAAGCACAGCTCTAAAAGCCAGAACATTTGGAAGTGAAGATAAGCAGCGCTGCCTGTAAAGAAAGCGTGGCGAGGGCAGATAGATAGCGCTGAGGTCGATCGCCCCTGGGTCGTCGCGGCGAGGCGGTGGCGCTCCTATTGGGGAGGGGCGGTAACGAGGGCGGGCTCCTCGACCGCGTATCAGCGCATCACGAGTTAGCCGAAATTGCGGCGCCCGCGCCCGACCGGCCCCCGCGCGCTCCCGCTGCTACCCGCCCCGCGCGAGGAGCGGCAGCGTGGCCGCGCACGTTAATCGTATTATTCCTCGTTCGCTTGGCGCGCGTGCGACGATGATAGATCGTTCCCGCGACGACCACCGCCGCCTCCGCCAGCGCTCCGCCCGCCCCTACGCTCGGCCGCCACCTCCGCCCGCCCCACCGGCCTCTTCGCCCGTCTGCGCCGCTTCTAAGCCCCCGCTCCGATCGCTCTCTTTCGGCCTGCTTCTCTCTCTCTCTCTCTCTCTCTCTCTCTCCACACACACAACACTCCACCATACCACCGCCATAACCCTCTCTCGCACCTCGCTGCCTTCTATCTTTCTCACGCACCACGCCGCTTACCGCCCGTTTTTCTCTCGCCCGCTTCGGTCGCTGGCGCCCCCAGAAAGTTAGCAGCTTCCCATGTGTCCCCCCTTTACCCGCCTCCATATTATTGCTCCCCATTCTTCTCACGGTTACCCCACTCCATCATACCGCCTTTCTGCCCTTTCTGGTGCTCGCAATAGTACCATCTTTTGTCTCGTTCTCCGTTGTCATTATTCTTCCAGCACAGTCTTCCTTTTTATCGCTTCCCTTCTTTTTCGATTCCCATGTCTCTCATTTTTCCCTCATACTGAGTACTCTTCATAATTACTTCCTTCTCTTTCGTTTTCCTTTACGTCCTCTTTCTCCGTGTTTGCTGCTCTCTCTCACAACTTTCTACCCGGTCTTACTGACTAAACTGTTCCTCTGCATTATGTCGCCATTCAAACCTATCAAACCTGCTTCCCACAACATTCCGCTGTGTGAGATTACCATCCCTTTTGCTTCCAAATTTGTTGTATCTGTCTGCGTCCCTTCCTTCTTGTAATACGGTCTCTATCTCTCTCCCTCAAATCTCGTTCAGAAAGAACGTTTCTTTTCTTGCCTGCTCGACTACTACCCGCCGTCCCTTTGCCATTGCCACTTACTTCTATTCGACCTCTTTATTTTCTCCCCCTTTCACATTTCTTCTTTTCGCTTTCCGTTCCTCTTTTCCGTACATTCACTTACTTTTCTCTTAATATTAGGAAACCATATCCTCCTGTTACGCTTCTAAGAAACTTCAATATTTAAAAACAAATAATAATTGGATTAATAATAATATAATAATAATCATAATAACTATCCACAGCAAATAACTAGAGCATTATGAAGTGCATAAACCCTGAGTGTGGTGGAGATGGTTTTGAACTTGTCATTCAGTATTCCACACACGGAGCGAACATGAGTGGATATTCGCCTAAGCAGAAGATGCAGCGATGCGAGGAAATGTGTCAGAGCGACGGGCTTCCTCCGCATTTCCCCACCCTTCGCCCCAGCCCGCTCCCGCCTCCCCCTCACAGCGCCCCCCATCCCCGCCTCCTCCTCCCCGCCTCCGCCGCTCCGCGAGATGAGCAAACCTTGCGGCACGCCCGACGCTCCGCCTCCTCGCGCGCGATTCTGCGGTACATCCTGCCCTCTCCCTCCACCCGCCTGCCCTCTCGCGTCTCTCCTCGCCTCGCCTCGTCCCGCCTCGCTTGCCCGCGCCCGCACCGCTCGTCCGACTCGCCCGTACTGCACGGCCCTCTGCCCGCACTCACACCGCTTCGAATGGCTAGCTCGTTCCGTCTCTCCGTCTCGCCGCGCGCTCGCCCGACTCGCCCGACTTCCCCCAACTTGCCATCGACTCGCTTCGACTCACTTCGCCCCGCCCCGCGCCCGCCCGCCCCGACTCGCCCGACTCGCCCCGACTTCGCCCGACTCGCCCGACCGGCCCGACTCGCCCGCGCGCGGTCCCGACTGTCCGCAACACCCGCCTCTGTCCTCTTTCTTCCATTCATGCTGTTTCTATATTGACTCATCTCTTTTCTATATCTCCACTCTCTAATCCTTTGTTTGTTTCAGCAGCCTGCTTTAATCTTGGTATTCCCTCAATTTCCGTTCAAATTCTTTCTATTCTTGGATTCCACCTTTTCCTGAATACACCTCTCTTTCTCTCTCTCTCTCTCTCTACACAACCTCTATCTATATACCTTATATATGTCTCCTTTATTCAAGTTTTCGTAGCTCCCGATTCGTTACATTGACTTCTTTTGATTCTTTCCATTTCTCGTATCGAAACTTCTAGACTGCGAGACCTGTCGCCAGTTCTTCCTACATCCATGCCCTGTATATTGCGTGGCAATGTAGCTTAGCCGATAGAAATAGTATATCTATTTGGAATACGCTCAAGGTTTTCGTATTTCTGAATTCCGCACTCTGGGCAGGCCCACGGCGGGCCCCCCCCCTTCTTTCCTACGTCTTGCGCTCCCCTCCCCTCCCCCTCCCCTCCTATTCGAACCGCCACAATCGGAGCCTCCCGCTTGCGCCGACAGTCGGAAATCGCCGCAGCGGGCGGGCCTCCCTCACCCCCATCCACGCCGCCCCACCCCTCGATCCCTTCCTCCTACCACCCCGAAGGCCTCTGACGGCTTTATCGCGCGTGTCGCACGCGCCCATACCAGCGCTCGGCGTCGCACCTGGGTGCGGTGTTCTCGCGCCCCGCCCGCGCCCCGCCCCGCCCCGCCCCGCCCGCGCCCGCGCCCCGCCGCGCGT
>BOPP01000011.1:1509525-1521684 GCA_017312745.1 Gryllus bimaculatus | reverse complement strand
GGAACCACTGTAGGGCGCATCGAATTACAAACCTCGCTCATCTACGAATAGCCCCACCATGAGCTCAACAGCGTATGAACGCACTGCGCCCAGCGACCAGTTAATCTAAATAATTAAGCGCTTCGTTGTGGGGCGTGGCGTTTCTCTCTGAAACGAAGGCGCCGCCTCGGAGGAGTGGCGCGAAGAGGGGAAAGGGAGGGGAGAGGAAGGGGAGGGAGGGGAGGGGGCATGCGGAAAGGGGCCGGCGCGTGAGAAGGCGGGCGAAAAAGAAAACGATCGCAAAAATAGGCTCAGACTCGAGGTAGAACCCGCGTGGCCCGCCATTACGCTGTCATTAGGACGTGAGCAGACCGTGTAAGCGGGGCTTGTCTTTGGGGCGTTGCCGGTTCAAAGAATTCCGCGAGGGCCCGGATCATCTGACTCTTCGCCGCCTTGGGTCTGTTGTGGCTGCCGCAACGAGGGATAATGAGAGGACGTTTGTGATGAGGAACTCGATAAAAAATGGGCGGTGGGGGAGGTGTTGGTTGGAAGAGAATCCTCAACCTACTTGAGTGTTATTCAGTGCGATTTACTTACAGACATATAGACGCCTTACTTATAAAACTTTGTGAGCCTTCATAACGTAATTCTTTTGTACACTCAACCCTTAAAACAGCCGTTTTCGTTTTGTCAGTCGTCCGTAAAGTTGAAACCTGAGACTAGAGTAGTAAAACATTTTTGACAATAGTGGTAAAAATGTGCAATAATGATGCCCAGTAATATATAGAAAACGGATCTCTACATTAAGACGACTAACGGTCTCTGGTGACCGAAAAACAAGGCAGCAATGATTATGGGAGTATCAACTTTTACATTTCGTACAGATGTATGAGCAGTTTACATATCAGCTGAAAGAACGTGTTTTTATTTGCTTTATTACAGTACAGAAGTGGCTATTTTAAGAGGTAAGAGTATAAAAATAGTTGGATGCGCCTGCTACAAGAGTGTCTATTTTGAATTCGGCCTTTTATCTATCTACCTTACCTAAATATCTTCATATTTCGGCCAGGATACGTAAATTTATACTGCAAGAAATTCTAAAAGTATAAAATGCCATATTTGAAACAACGTAGACTAACACTTTATTCAACTATTCATAGTTGCTTTACTCTCAACTTCTTATTATTATTAAATTCAGTTTAAAAAGATGAATACGATGATATTAAAACAGTAATTAACTGAGAATATTCAGAAGTACAAGCTTTTACAAGTTCGCCATGGGTATTTTTTCAACACTAATAACGTACAACTTACTTTTACGGGGAGTGACATAATGATAACTATTACTTTCTGAGAAACCAAGGAATTATAACGAAGTTGTTACGTAACTGAACTTGTCGTTTAGTGTCATTTTGTTTCATAATGCCTGATAGATTACTTAGATCATGAGAAATGAACACTATTCGTGAAGTTATCACCTCATAATTCGTACAAATTTGCTGGCGAAGAAAGCAAACATCTGTTTAGTCATTACTGACCACTGAGTAAATTAATATAAATATTTGGAATCTTCATATATCAGTTCAAAGTGAATATTTTTATTTAAAACAAGAAAATGATTCGAGCTGAGAGAATAGACAATTAACTTTTTTATAACGTTTTTTATTTGAATATCCACTGAATGCTCTACATCGTTGAATTGCATGACATCGTGACATCTAACATCGTGACATGACATCTAAACCCATTCAGATCTTGATGTAAGTCGGAAACTTCTTGACCCGCTATAGCTATATTACAGAACGAGAGTCTTTGCCCCATCCTCTTTCAACATTCTGTGGTTGAAAATTCCACGAAAATCCTCTGCAACACCTTCACATTCACATGAGGCATTTCCATAAAACTTAAAATCACTATACATCATAATAGAAGCTCCGAAATGGCACTCGACTTTGCCGTTTAGCCCGTTGCACTGTTGGTTAGGACCCCTATCACTGTCGAATAATCTTGACTCCTTTAGTCACAGAACTATCATGAGCGGCCCGAAATACAAACCATCAATTTCAATTTAATGAAGCAAATTTGTACAATGTAAATATTTATATAATATGTATATGTTTATTCCATTAATTAAACTTTCTTGATTCTAAAACACAATGTATCTTCACACTGTGTTTGTGCAGGGAGAACTGCAGTCACAATTTGTACTTGTAGTCATAAGCAGAGAATGGTTTTATCGTCGAGCAAAATTGAAACGTTTAAAAATGTCATTTTCGAGGATAATTTTAAGTTGAGCGAAGTCATTTATTATGCAGGTTATACTTTATCAATTTCCTAGTGAACTTTTTTTTGGAATTCTTACTAGTAAAGATAAAACTATTGTGTTAACAGAATATTTCAAAACTTAAAGAAATGACGATATTAAATATGATCGTTTCTTGTGAAACGGTGCCTTTTCGGAGCCTATGGATTAAACAGAAGTCAACCATTAGTGGGCCTTCTCTCTACCTTGAAGGCGCATTTACACGGAGAGAGTTTTCTCTCCTAACTTTCCGGAACTGGTTAGGAGACACGTGTAAACTCTCAGGAGAGCGATCTTTTCTCCGGAGATATGACGTCACAAGAGATTTTAGAAGTCTCCGCAAGAGAGCAGTGTAAAGACTCTGGTATCGATGAGGAATCGTATCTTCTGGGAGATAAATAGTATTCAAAGAGAGTTGGAAGACTTTTTGCTCTCTTGGTATACGAATATGGTGTTCACGTGCTCGATTAGCCATTCTGCGTCTGTCTGTGTCTGTGCGGCGTTCCAACGTGGTCAGTTGATTTCTGTTCTTTGTGGGAAATTATATACTAGGGAATTATAAATACAAATGACAAAGAACTGTATGTATTTCCTGTGACCAAAACCACCGTACCGTTAAACCAAGTCTCTTTCCGAAATAAATTCTTTTCCACTTTTCTTGCTTTTTGATTGCGTGAGTTATTTCCTAATAAAAAATTCCAACTCTTCTGAAGTTACGAAGGTTTTGTACATGACTACATTATCGTTTATAATATACTTTTTTATTACATCCTTTAATAAATTAAAACTTCAAATTACGGATCAATTGTAAATATTAGTTATATAAAACCATAATTAGGTCTTCTCTTTTACATGCCTGCCCTAGGTGTAATGCCTCTTCCACCAAAATTAACAAATTTCAAATAATTCAAAATAATCTCCTTTGCAACATTTTACATCTTTCCTAGTTTATATCACAACACAAATGTACAGAGAACCTAAAATTGATTCTTTCATATCGTTTATACTTAACTTCACTAAAAGTTTCTAAAACAAATTATCAACTTCACCCAGTTTTCAAACCTTTACATTATGTCAAAACTATTTTCCTCATCGTTGAGTCCGACCACGTTTTCCAAATAATATTTTTAATCGTCCGTAAATTAAAACTTGTTTTATTTTATTGTCTCTGAATAAAATGTAATGCAATTTAACAGGTAGCAAATAATTTTTTTAAAAATATTCTTCCTGCAGTTCCGCCATCAAAGTTTTATAAATACTCAGTTCTTTTTTCAAGAAAACAAAATCACTCACTCTTGTCTCTTTCTTTTCCTCCGCTTCTTCAAAATTGTGAAAGTGGCACAGGCAGCTGCAACAGTTGTCACATCCTATCCTCAAACTGCTCGCCGCTGCTTATTCAAAATGGCTGCGCCGGAGAACATCGAGAGACATTTGTATCAAGTGTAAACAGCAAGGAGATACTTTTCCGGAGATATCTCAGGAACCAACTCTCCCGTGTGTTAAGAGACTCGCGTTTCGGGAGATATTTGGAAGCGTGTAAAGCCGTCAGAGAGAGTTTATCTCCGTGACGTCATGAAGTTAGGAGACTTTGTCTCTTCGTGTAAACGCACCTTGAGCCAGTCAGAGAGAGTGGAGCAAACGCGGACTGCAGTCCACCTCCTCAAGTAGGTCTAATAGAAAATAAACGCCACAATTGTGAAGAGAGTACCCCTAATATTGAGACCACCCTGTACATAGGAGCCTCAGCCCTGCTCTTCACATCTCGGCGCCTGCGCCTCCGCCGCCGCCTCCGCCGCCGCGGGCGCCACCGTCGGTAGGCGTATCTGGCGCGCGGGTCAGAGGTTAACTCGGTCACGTCCGCTCGGCGGCGGCAGCGCACCGAATAAATCAAAGATGCATTATGTGGCGCGGACTTAAATTGAATCTTACACGCAATGATACCGAGGAGCACGCGCTGTCGTGGGCGCCTGCGGGACGCGAGGAAGGGGCGGGGGCGGAGGCGAGGCAGAGGAGCAGAACGGGCGAGAAATGAGGCGTGGGGGGATTGGATGTGGGCGAGAGATGGCGAAAGGTGAGGAGTGAGGGTAGAAATAAGGGTGGAGGAGAGAGAATGTTAGATTCTTAGTGATTCCGGGAACGTCAACTGCTAAGGTCATTAGACCCGTAAGTGTAGTGCATGTTTCCTCCCTCAGTAGGTGGCGGTGGCCTTACCCCACTGAATGGCGTTATTCGAGGGTTTTCCGCCCCAGCCGGGACACGCTGTAGTTTCCAAGTGTAGTAGTGTAATGCGTGTAAGTGTGTAAGTAAGGGGTAATACTAGCCGAGCAAGACGCGAGGTGGAGATGGGCGGGGAGGAGTCGAATGCTGGCGGGGGGGTGGCGATGAAATGTATACGAATGAGGAGAGATTAATCCTACAGAGACCAAAGGAGTGGAAAATTAATATTCCCCGCTCTTGCAAATTTTCTTAATATATGTGTTCCGTTTGAATGAAATTTTGTACCGCTCCTTGTAGTTGACTAGCAGAGTCCTTTAAATGGTTTCTTCAAGTGAGTAGTTACAAAAAGCAAGCATGTTTTTATTAAATCAAATTCAATACGACTAAAGTAATAATACGAACAAAATGTGTGACTCATGTACGCAAAATACATTTTCAGCAAAAATTGCATATATTACCCATTTGTCAAAAGTGGGAGTGATTAAAGAAACGTGCTAATGTTTTTAATATTTGTTAACCATAATTTTTAAACTAGTATAAATGTTTTTAACTGTAAATGAATTTGTGAATGTTCTTTTAGAACATTAGAGCAGTTTATCATTTACTCTTCTATCACATGTAGTCTAAGACTGAACTCAATCCGCGGGCAATCTTTATGTCCTTGGTTTTGCGTGCTTTAGCCATTCAGCCAATAAACAACAAATAATCAACCGAGTCTGGTATTGATGTTATCGGCTGAATGCCGTCCAATACTTTCGTAATACTATCTCTTCAGAAACACTCGTGTAATCAGTAATACAGCTTTTAGATAACCCCTAATAAAATCTATTGGTTTTAGGGCATGTAAACCTTGCTAAAAGTTCAGTTTTATCTCTAGTGCTACAATGAGACGATGCTCAAATGTTCATATAAAAGCATGAATCCAACATATAAAACAAAATTCTTTCATATGAACTCATGAGGTACTGTTGACTTTAATGTAGCGTAGTGATTTTCGTATTTGAATTAAAATAAAATGAAAGTCAATGAGACTGTCTAAAAAAATAGTTCATGGCATTTTGTGGTAAGTGATTTTATTTTGCTCGTACGATTTCGCCGCTTGGCCTATCGGTCTGATAACGAAACATTAACTGTTCGTTCAATAAAAGTCACTTTTACCAGTTGCATCTTAAATAACTTTTACCATCACACTTCTTGTTGGTCAATTTCAATTATTCAGGAAACATATGGCTATATCAAAGACGAACCATTTTGACCAACTAATGTGGCCAGATGTTTTCTGAATAAATAACTTTCATTGGTACAAATGCATCATTGTATTCTACAATTCATTTGTTTTGACCGTTCTTAAAGGAGCCGATCGGCTTTTAATCCCCTGTTTGATTTCGCTTACTCGGTAATAAGAGTAGAGTAGAAAAATATGTTTGACGTTGGCCTTCCTGGGGTGAAGGGGCGGTGGCTGCGGGCGGTGCGGATTGGGCGGGGCCAACGCCCACGCGGCTCTCTGCGGAGAAGCGTACTCATGCGGAGAGGAGTCGCCGCGCATAAATATACGCAACGCAGCGGCAAAAACCAGGCGAATAATTAGCCTCGGCCCATAAATCACGAGGGTACGAACGAGGTTAGTTTCAATAATTACGCGGCGGCGGCGGCGGCGCTCGTGCTCCGTGCGGCGGTCGGGGGCGGTGCGGGCCGTCGAGACACGGCGGGGGGGGGGAAGGTGGAGCTCTGCCGTTCTGTGGCAGAAACAACCGCCTCCGCCGCCTACAGAGCGATTTTTACTCGTAAGCCATTTAGTCATTCATGATCTTAGGTGTGGACTCAAAAATATACTGAAAATTAATTATCCCCCTCTCAGCGAACACCGCGGGAGGTTGTTCAGGGCATCAAATGGTGTTACTGCAATGTCTCTGACCTGGAGATCCTTGGTTCTTGTCCCGATGTGGGTAGGATTTTCGACTCAAGCTAGCTAGATAGGTCCAGTTCAGTCGCTAGGTCGAGTAGTCGAGTTTTATCAATCTCGGCGAATTCCTGCGGCTATCGTTCACTGTATGCTCTAGAATATAAACAAGAATGACTATTGAACGTATTTTCCTGGCTTATTATTTTAGTTCGATAATTCAAAAAAGTTTTTAAAATTAAAGTAATTTCGTGATACGTCCTGAGTCCCTTTTTACTTTCTCGTCTAACAAATTCTTCGTAAGAAGAGAACGTTATTTAATCGTTCGCCAAAAAAGGCCGAAATGTCGCCAGAAAAAAAATGGAGGATGAGTAAATCATGTTGCTAAATTTAGGGAGGAAAATACCTTATTCTAGTTATACACTTTTTCTTGGTTCTTGATACTTAAAAATCGTTTGACGGCAGAACGCCCGTCTGTGTCCGTCTGTGGTCAACTCTAGCGGCTAAACCTTTCAACTGATTTTCTTTAAAGTTGGTATTCCCTGATTGTTCTAATCGAACTGGTGACTTTGTGAGTTTCTTCTGGATATTTTGATTGTTGAAAGTTTTGTTACATGAATCGGGCCTTTCTATGCATTTTCCCGAGTTCGTACCATGCCAGGTTTGGCGGTGGGAGAGTGCGGGGTGATGTGTCCAGCATAATCACAGGTGGTGGAGAAAACATGTCACAAGGTTTTCGTTATCGAATGTGCATCTTGTTTGAAATATGGAACGAGAAAAAGGCATAGTCTACGTAAAAAGGAGGTTACTGTTAAAGAGCAAACGGACTGGGAGTGAGGATGTGCTTCTTGCCTTAGTAATTACTCGAGAAATTATCAAGCTAGAATGGAATAAATCTCATATACACACATCATGCACTTTCAAGTACTCTTCTACAAGGGACCGTTGAATGAAAATCATAACCGAAATCATTATGTGTTTATATTTCGAAGAATATACTAGTGATTTCTTTTACATATTTGGCTTCTGGCGAACCAGTCGCTTTCGATTAACCATATTTTTCTCATAGATATATACTAAAATTTTACTTCTTTACTTATAGTGGTATTTTGAAGACGCATCCTGTAAAATATATAACATTTCTATAAAATTGCTTTTATCTCATTTTTTATAAATAAACAAGTTTTATTAAAAAAGATATATTTCATATAAACTTTGTTAGTACGTTGTGTTTTACCTGCTATGTATCTCTCTCATATGATCCGGTATGCCCCTTGATTGAAACAGGTTTCGACATAAATAAATGGTCTTGCACTAGAGGTATGAATTCTAAGAACAATAACATAGAGTACATGATCGGAGGGTATTCTAAGAAATCTTTGTCGCATAGCAACAAAAGAAAGTCAAGTTAATATAAGAGATTCAGAGGGTATGCTGTAGAGTTGAACTGAAAGCGAGTTAGAAAAATGAAATATAAAGAGACAGTTTTATGAAGAAAAACACACGTATTATGTGCTCCTATGACAGTCATATTGCGCAAAGTGGAGAGCTTGGAATTTTCTTAATGGAAAAGCATGAAGAAGTAAACTGCTAAGGAAAGGGGAAACTATTGGTAACACAGAAATAAAAATAGTTTAAGATTAAAATGAATAGTCGAGATAGAGGAGGAGCATAATTGTAATAATATTAGTGCAAAATGTAGAGTTCTCCTACAAACAAGAAAATAGTGTAAAACTGGTGTCAACGAAACAGAACATACGAATTCGAACATATCGGTTTCAAGACGAAAATCCAATGTAACCAACGAAGGTCAAGAGATGTCAGTCGCGAGTGAATGCGACTCGAAATGCACATCGCAATGCTGTGACAACGGAGGGCGCAGCCCGAGGGGGCGAGGTATCGGCAGAGGGCGACGCAGCGAGAGGCGGACGTATCGCGCATTTCGGAGCGAGGAACAGCGTTGAAAAAACTTATTATTAGATTATTCTCGAGCCAATCGGTCGCAAAAACAGCCAGCGCCGTCATTTGCGATTCAAATGCTCTTCAAATCCGATCCGGCCCCCCGCGCCAGCGACCGGCCGGCCTGTGTCACGAGCGAGCTGCTCTTTCGCTCCTCTCTGCTCTGGCGCCCGTTTCCCGCAGGCGCTCTTTTACTGCCCCTCCTCCGCCCCGTTCCTCCCGGTTCCTCCCCGCACCCTCCACCCGCCGATCTTCGCCTCTCTGAGCTACACCCCGCTCCCGTCCCGCTCCCCTCCCGATCACCCCCCGCTTCTCTCTCGCTCCCCTCCCACTCACTTTCCGCTTCTGCCCCAAATCGGTCGCTTCACTGGGGAGTCAGAATGCCTGCCCCCAGCCTGTGTCGCCAATGTTAATGTAAGAAACATTTTCTCAGAAACTGTTACAGACTTCAAATTTTATGTGAGTGTAGGTTCATTAGTTATATGTATTTTAATGAACCCGTTTGTTTAAATACTACTGGTTTTTTAAATATAATTTTTTCTCTATTGTAATCGATTCTGTTGGTAAAAATACTAACATTTATAAGAGTGTTGTTTAAAGTACTAACTTTCTATAAATATTTTATAAGTGTTTCACGTTAAATTATATAAACTGCTACATGCTCTGTTAAAATTAAGCCATCTGTCTGTTAAAAGCTTTTGAGAAAATGTTTTCTAAAGATGAAAATTTTAAACTTTCTGAAAATGGCTCTCCAAGTTTTCAGTGCATTTCTGGTCCGTACATTGGGCAATCAAACACGCCGATATTTTCATGCTATTCAACCCTCAATTGTTACCAGAAGCAGTTTGTCCAACTCTAGAACGCAAACTAATATCTATTTTTCACAAAGAAAACAGAAAAAATACAAGCAACACCCTCGATGTGTCAAAGTAGCCACGACCACACTTCCACGCCACGTAAAATTCGAAATTAGAAAAAACTTTGAGATGGCATATTAAGATGTAACTTAGCTTATTTAACACAGAAAACACAAACTGTATGAATGATTTAAAAAAGTAAAAAATAAAATTTCATAATTTTTTCCTTTTTCGGCTCCACTTAACCCCCCTTCACTCAACTCCGCCCCGCCCAGTTTCTCCCCGCGCCGTCCGCGCGCGCCCGCCCGCCCGGCCCAGCAAAATCCAGGCGCAAATGAGGGATCGGCCGCGGAGTGCGCCTGCTCGATAAGGTCCCTAGACCGCATCAGTGGTGGGCTTTCCAAGGAAGCTGGAATTGAAGTACGCGGGGCGGAAATAAACTGCCTAAAGATAGCTCCCCGCAACGACAAATACATTCCATACGATAAATAAATAAATAAATAAATAAATAAATATTTCCCCGTTCCATGAAGATGTCTGTCCATTGTGAGGAGGCTACTGAAAAATAAAAATGAAAAGACGTTGATCCTCACAGGTGTTTAAACGTATGAGAGGAAATTTTTAATTTTTTTTTTTAAATTTAAAAATGTTTACAAATTTTATACAGAGAACTGCGAGACACATAATATTATTTGCAAATAGCAAAATTATATCTAATTTCCGCTCCCTTATACTAATAATCGCAAATAAGCGCTCACCTGCTCAGACGACCATTTTTATCCGGAACAAAGAATGACCGCCTAAAATAAGTTCCAATTTATTTCAGTAAGAACATATTTCTCTAAGTGTTTATCTTTTTCTGCTTCTCCTCTGTGTGTTTGTCTTCCAATTTTCCTATGACCGTACTTATCTAAAAAAATTAGACACACATTTTATTATCATCATTTAATTTTTTTAAAAATAACCCAATCAAACTTTATTACGCAGATTGTATCACAAAAATATTATCTTATTATTGCCTATGTTTTGTTGAGTAGTTTCATTTATTAACAGCCTTGTTCCTTTGCTATGGATCCGTCCAATAATGTTTCGTATTTTAATTTTTTTTCTGAGAATACCTTTTTCAAGGCATCTCTTTCTGGCGGTTTATTTCATTGACTACTGTACCTTCCGTAGCTCTTATTACTTTTTACAGTTTTTTGCTAATCCACTACGCTGCTTAGAATTGCCATGGAATTTAAAAGCCTTTTTTCTTCCAACACCTTTGTGCAACACCCGTCTCCCTTTGTACCTCCGCCCGCCCCATCTCGGTCGCAAAGAGATTGAAAATAAAGACTGCGGGGGTTCTCCCCTAATCTAAATTGGATATCTGCATTGTTCTTACCGCAGACGCTCCTCCATTCATTTTCTCTTTCTTCGCAGTTTCCATTGAAAGTTGTTTTTTTATTCACGGGGTTTTCGTTGCGGAGCCGCGTAATTTAGTCCTAGGAGATTATAATATTTTAATTATTTCACTGTACTCTTAAAACCGGCTAACAAATCCCATATATTTTACCCTGTATAATGACTCCATTCTTTAGCAGTAAACCATTGCTGTTCTGAGCTACCCACACGCGTGTTGGTTGCGGGAGAAACGTAGAATTGGTCGAAGAGAAATATGCGTTGGTTGATAAGACAACGACTTTAGATTATTTTCATTATGTTTGAAGTGGGTTCACGCAATTTCGCAATTTTCCTGTAGGCCTCCTCGGGGGTAGTTTTTTATTGTTTTCCCATATCAAGAATATTCAATGTCTTGCTACATGTGAAGTTTTATTTATCTTCATTTGCATCAGCGCAGAAAGACATGTACAAAATGTATTATATTAAAGTGTAAAATGTAACTTATTTGACACCATTAACTACTAATAAAAATAAACACAATTATTATTTGTACTAGAGAAGAAGTACAGGTACAATTCCCTATCTTAAATGTATTAAAACAAAATAAGTAAGTGACTAGTATAGATGGAGACTTTCATTTGTGAAAGTCCAGAAATTTGAAATGAGTATGCAAAAGGCATTTTCGCACGAGTTGGGAATTCATATTTTATGCGGGAATTCATGGAAGCCTTCAAGAGTACCCTTGAGTTCATTCTCAATATGCGAAACGATAGAAAACAGTGTGTTGATGCGTGTCGCTCCAAAATTTCATTTGCTCCGCAATTAGCGACCTTTGAAGTGCCACGTTGCAATTATTAAACAGCGAACGGAAGTTCAGGAGGAGATTCCATGCATGAGTGCTAAACACAATAAATATCACGTTTTCTCTCCGTCTCCTAATTCTTTGTGTGGTAAAAAACTCATGCTAGTTATTGCTTATTGAAACGATATTACATAATTCGTTTTTCAATGTACCAGTGGTGAAAAAAGCATCTTCCATTATTCATAATAAAATGCAAAAACTTTTATAACTTACACATCTGCCTCCACTTGATGTTTGAAATGGAAATGAAAGCAAATTATGTAATGTAGAGAAAATGAAATCTTAAAAACTTACTTTTCTTAGAAAACATTATTATATGTATAGTAGGGGACGCAGGAATGTAAATAAACAAATTGAAAAGCAGATCCTTTAAAAAACTTTCTAAAAAAATTAAAAAACAACAATTTATCTAAAAATATACTTGGTATTGAATGAATACATGTGCAGCATTTAACTATTCGTATAACGACAATTGTGTGCGTAGACATTTATTGACAGTAATGAAAATATTAATTTCGAAAGCGAGTGCTAGGCAGAGAGAGAGGGAGACAGACAGAGAGAAAGGGAAAGAGAGACAAAGCGAGGAGAGACAAAGCGAGGAGAGAGAAAGAAAGGAGAAGAGAGAAAGGAGAAGAGAGAGAGAAAGGAGAAGAGAGAGAGAAAGGAGAAGAGAGAGAGAGAAAGGAGAAGAGAGAGAGAG
>BOPP01000011.1:1470830-1500915 GCA_017312745.1 Gryllus bimaculatus | reverse complement strand
CCCCACCCGCCACGCCACGCCCCTCACCGCTGCCCGGTCTCACGCCGTCACCCCCTCGCTGCCGCTCGCTTCCCACTCGTCCGGCCCACGCCCCAAATCGATTCACTTCGGCCTATCGTGACATGCTGTCCCTCTGAGGTTGTATTGTGGCTTATGTTTGTCTTCCTACGATCTGTTCGCCCTCTTCGCTGTCTATTACTGTCTCGTTTTCTGTTGCGTTCTCTTAACCGCTGCCATCACCCCAATCTGACATTTACATGGGATCTTTTCTAGATGAATAAATCTTTTCCATTTTATCAGTTCTTTTAAAAACGCGCGTTTCTCACTTTTGCCTCACCCGTTCTCCAACTTTCATCGTTCTGCTCCAGCTGGTTCAGATCTTTCATTAATTTGCGCTATTGTGTTTCCGAAACAACTGCTCTCAGTTCGTGAACTGTCTTGATATTACTTTCTTTGCTGCATCAATTGTCTCAATGTCGATTTTATTTTGTTCCTCCTCCATATATCTCATTACAATTTCAGGACCAAAGAACCTTTTTAAGCCGCAGCATCTTTATCAACACTATCTCCGGCGGCGCCACCACCACCACCCCTGTTACTACTAGCACGAACACCAATATCACCATCATCTTCCAGTCCACCATACCCATAACACCCTTTACCATTTCCGCCTGATTGACCACCAGTACTTCCTCAACAACCACTATCAGTGAGAACACAACCATAATCACCATCTCCACCAACACCGCGCCCCCATTTCCCTACCTTGCTTTCGCGCCGCATTCCCACTTGAGCCACCAACGCAGAACACGGTGACGTGGGCGGCGGGAGGCGGGAGTTGGCGGTGCCGCCCGTTTGTCACGCAGCCTCGTAGACGCCCCGGAGTGTCGCTTTTGTGTTCGGCAGACAAGAGCTCGCCGCGAAAATTTTTCACCCCTCCCTCTCCCACTCCCTCCGTTCCTGAACCACGCGCGCGTGGTTTTTTATGTCCGATTTCATTTTCGTTATTTTTCCGCGCGCGATCTCTGGTGACGCGCCGCCGTTCAAGCCTCGAGTCGGGCACGTTTCGCTCTTGTTAGCGCATCGCATCCGTGATGCGTTTGTTGTCCCGTGTGGTTTTTATCGGTTTGTTTTCGTTTGCGGAAAGTTTCGCGGGATCACGGGTGTGAACCGGATGTTCTCCTGACGTTATCACCGGGAGGGTGATCGTTCTGTTTTTTAATAAGTTGACTAGATAAAGAGATTGCAAAAAAGGGTGGGAACTATCCCCTAATAATACTTTTGACCCCTTCCCCCCTTTTTTTCAATCTCTTTATCTAGTCAACTTGTTAAAAAAACAAGTTTCTTTATTTAATTAAAATTCTAGAATCTTGTACATTTCTAATTTTCTGATGTTTTAAATCCCGGTATATAGAAGTAAAAAAAATAAGTATTTTTATGACTACCCTTTCTTCTCTTCTATCTCCCCATTTTCCCTCAATTGCTAGGCTTTCTCTTCTTCCATTCCAAAAGATGGCTACCGCATAGCTGTAACAAACCAACATATTTTGCCGTTTTCACATTTTTGACCATGTTGTGAACATTCATGGGAGATCCACGTTGCTTGGGCTGTAAGTACTTTCTATTTCTATCTATATGATTTTATTTGTTTGTTTTTCCAATAAATTAACTGTACACCCCCTTTTTGTGTTCAACTTGTGTTAATGTTTTCATTTCTCCATTTTGCTAGAGATGCACTGAAGATGGGAAAAATGTTTTCCCAAAAGATAACTCTCGAAAATTATTAATACAAATTATTCAAACTTTTGTGGAGATTATTTCCTTTACCATATTATTTAGAGTAATGTTTGTCAAGTTTTAAAAGACATTGTCCCTGACACGTGACCAACAGTTTAAAGTATTCCAACAGTAAAATTTACCTAAATGAAGGGGTTACATAAATTATTGAGAATTATATATTTTTTGAAGTTTTATGAAGTCATATGATTATCAATTGGAAGTTATAGGAAAAACTGTTGAAAGCACCTGATTCTCTACGGCACTAGCACAATAAGACGATTATATTCAAACTTAATTTTCGTGTGACGCGAGTTAGATCCACGAGTGCATTCGAATTTTTTTTCCGGTTTCGTTACAGTTCTTGTAAAACTGAAAATCGATCAAAAACCTATACTTTTGAGTAGAGGCATCCATTGAAAATAAGGGGCCTGGGGCAGTAGATTCATGGGAATCCCTTATTTCTAACAAGAGTTCCCCTTATTTATTATTATCATTAATTATAAATATATTTTCAACTGAATCATATTTCAATTAAATTTAAATATTCAAAAAATTAATTGAAGGAAATATATGTTTTGTACATTTTCGGGTCCCCACTTCTTTGGGGTCCTGGCGCAAGTCGCCCCAGCTGCCCCACCCTCTGGACGCCCCTGCTTCTGAGTCATGCGATTTCTTCTTCAAACCCCCAAGAGAAAGTCGCTCAACCCTCTGCATCTGGTGGGGTTACTGGAAGAGCAGTTCGAGAACCTCTGCTTTAGACTTGCCGGGATTTGGTTTTTCATCGAAAGATAATCTCCGTTCGGCCCAGCGCGAAGTCCCTCGGTGGCGCGAGGTCGCCGGCGCTTCGTCGCGCGAAATGTTGCGTAAGCGCCCTTTTCGAGCGCGGCGGCGGGCGTGCTCTTGCTGCGCTCGAAAGGTAATTTACAGCTCGCGCTGGAAATCCAATCGCCGGGCGAGATAGTGCGTGCGTGCGTGCGTGCTCCGCGAGCGAGCA
The DNA here is from genome assembly GCA_017312745.1 of Gryllus bimaculatus. NCBI lineage: Eukaryota > Metazoa > Arthropoda > Insecta > Orthoptera > Gryllidae > Gryllus > Gryllus bimaculatus. The sequence goes on along the minus strand of BOPP01000011.1, from coordinate 1,498,142 downwards.
GGCGATCCGGCGATGCTGCGTGCGCGTCGCCGTGGGAAGCGACAATCGGGAAGCGAGCTGCTTTTGTTTTTGACAAACAACTGGCGTATAGTGATCCAGCTCGAGGATGAAACTCAGAAGCACCTCTTTCTCCACGGCACGAGCACAGTAAGACGACTACATCCAAACTTAATTTACATGCACGAGTGTATTCGGAATATCGTTTTTTGGAAAACCCATGCAGGGGCTCACAGAGAAAATAAGAAGCGTAGGGTAGAACATCCATCGGGGCCTTTTATTTCCGGTTCCCCTTATTCACTATCATTAACTATAAAAATATTTTCAAGTGAGTCATATTTCAGCTACATTTAATTTGTTTTAATGTATCGATTTCTGGGAGAACGCACCGGAATTGTACCTCCCGAGCAAACTAATTAAGACAAGGAAAAGCAATGAGCCAGTCGACCTGGATGGCTGCGGTGGCTCGATTCTCTGCCGACTCAGCGCCTCGGTCTGACGAGCCGCGGGTTTGCGTCCCGCCGTGAGCATGGTTCTTTGCCCCTTCTCTTTCATGTATGTGTATTGCCGTGGACGACCTTGTGAGTCTGCTCATCACACACCGAAGAGCCGGCAAGTGTGTCTAGTGTAAAAAAAGTCAATATGTGCCGCCAAAATGGAGATAGTGAGTGCCCGGTGCGGAGAGCCTAATTCAACATCCTCTGAAGCTACAAAAATCTTGAAGAAAAAAACAATGAGCAAACACTTGGCGACTTCGATTTCAAGTTTATCCAACTTCCGCTTAAAAAAATTAAATACCGATCTTCATAACTGCATCTATTTAAGTCATAAAATATATTGAAGTAAGAAGAATGAAAAATTAAATCAAAAATAAAAAAGGAGTCGAATTGCGTGTATTGGATGCCATTTTTTTGGTGCTAATTTTTCTATCGGCGCAAAGTATTAATTCCCTTTGTACATAATAAACAATTCACATGTTTATGGAATGTTTATATGCTTGTGTAATGTAAACTTTGGCCTAAAAACCATTCTTACAAAGCAATCTTTTTCTGCTTATTGCGGCCTAGCTGTTCGGAATATTCACATCGTTTATTAGGCAAAATATGCTTAAAACAGTCTTAAAAGTTTATTTTCGAAGTTTCAACATTTCCTCCCCTGACACCTGTATATTTTGTGCCATCTGGTTAGCTAAAACACGGCTTTGACGACTCGAGTCTTGTTTCATTAATATAGTACTATTGTCGTTATAATGTTTATTATTTTATCATTTAATTTTTGTTCTTTCCTTTTCTCTGTCTTTTCAAACTTTTATTTTTCCATCATGTAAACGGTTTCACTGCAAGTGTCTACATGGATGTCCAGCTTTTTGTGCCTCTTGTATGCCCATGCTTTCTCATAACTCGTTATTATTATTATTATTATTATTATTATTATTATTATTATTATTATTATTATTATTATTATTATTGTTATTGAAATTGTTATCATTATCAATGTGAGTTTCATCATCCAGGAACGACATTCATATTTCGAACGAAAACTCCTGAATATGGAAACCTAATAAAAGAGCAGGGATAACTCCAGGGAAGATCTAGGGAAGAAATAAAGCACTTAGAATGGCTTAGAAAGAAAATTTCTCCATGAGACAATATCATCAGAGGGGAAGAGAGAGAGAAATAGAGATTGAGAGAGCGAGAGAGAGAGAAAGGGAGAGAGGGAGAGAGAGAGAGAGAGAGAGAGAGAGAAAGAAAAGAAGAGAAAAAACGGGAGTGATGGTGATCGAATATTGGTGTTGATCTGCCCTTTAGTAACCAATAGGTCAGGCGTACTCAACAAGATGTATCGAGGACATCGTGGCCGAATGAATGCGCAGAGCAACGCAGCTCTACTTCCTCCGCTCCCCTTTGTCTTACAGAGCTGCCTGCAGCGACGCACCGGAATCCCCAATTTATTTCTCTTGTACAACCACAATGTTGCGATCCCGAGAACATCAGATTGCACCAAAAACCCTGCAAACGTAAGTGGACGATGGAAAAAGGAGAAAGTCTGTTGGCTAGAACCAGTACTCCCGCTCGCAACGTATCCGGGAACTAGCGATTCGAAAAGAAGAGACGTGTGTTCTGCCTGGAGAGCTGCATGAAGAGTGAGAGACAAGCACGACATGTCGAAGGAACGGTGGTGGCAGACCGCTCTATAAACGTAGTTTTCCCAGATTTGTGCTTGGCGTATTGCGTTCACTGTTTTGGAAAAATTTGCAATCGTTGATTCTCCTCTATGGCTAAAACTAATATAATAAATTCGTAAACCGTTTATGACCTAGCCTTGCACTTTCTATTATGATGCTATTCTGAGGAAAAGAGAGTGGGAAATTGCTCTAGACAAGAAGGTCGGAAACATTTGGGTGAAATGTTGTTTGAAGAAAATGATACATTCAGAATACGTCTGAGTTATGAACTTTTATACTTGACGTTTACAAACTACCAGGCTCGCCTTTTGGAAGTTTTTTTAATACTCCGACCTCAATTAGTTTTTATGTATGGACGTCGATATAAAATGTCTCACAAATTTTAAGAAGCTTTGAAAATATCAAGTCAGTGATTTCTAATTTCGATGAAATGTATAGTAAATATAAAATATAACAGTATATATGGCTATCCATTTATAAGCATTTAGGAGAAGACTAACAAGAAGCACAAACAGTCGTCCGGATGGCCGAGATCGTTAAGGTAGTAGTGTCGTAGCGATCTTGAGTTGAAGGTTCGAGAGTTTGAGTCCGGCGCCGGTCTTGGTGATATTTGTGTTCGTCCTTTCACCCCCTATAATCATCATATCATGTCATTTTCATACTTGTCATAACGTTAAATCCAATACTGGTCGCTAATGACCTAGATGTTGATGCGACCTTAAATAAAAAAAAGTAAGAATCCTTTCAGTTTTAAGAGTTAGGTATAATTACGATACCAAGCATGATTGTGCATCTTAGCATCAATTTCTGAGCATGATGATATTTGGGCTGAGGCAGCCTTTAGGATCTAGCGGGCATTGTTAACGCAGAGTGATAAAGGCTATTAGTCAGAAAATTATTGTGCTTTCGACCTACCCTTCGTTATTTCTCCGAATTCCAGAAATAAATATAGTAATGACCGTAGCTACTACACATACAGGCGTGGCGCGGCGGTCTTTGAATAATTAGCATTCCCTAAACGGAACTAATAAATTAGACTATAATTACACTGAATCCTAGCATGCAAACAGCACTCATTAATCCAGCGTCATTGTGTACTTTTCATTCCTCGATGCAGTATCATTATGTCTGTAGGGAAAACGGGAACAAATTGATATTTCTTTAAGAGAAATGTGAAGCTCCATAATTTTCGTAGTAATTGACATCATTATTTCAGACTAACATTACATAATTTATAATGATCTCGTAAAAGGAACGTATTACATGTATTTCTTTAAACGCAGACTAAATTGCGTTAAACCTTGTTAGCGTTGTTTTTAAAATGCAATACATACCTTTTAGTTCTCAGCCATTAGATAACTTTGAGCTTTAGGGACAAAAGCAGATTACCATAATATCCTTCTCATTATTCAGTTACTAACTGCAGGGTCTATCTCAGTACTTGTTATTGATTCCCAGATGCGAACATGGAGTACGCCACTTAAGATCTCCTGAATGTGGCACATCAGCACTGATCTCACAATACTACAATATAATCATAGTGTACTTCCAATTATTATTATTATTATTACTACTATTCAGATCCACTTAATATTGAAAATATAAATAAATCGTTTAAATGGCTCATCAGATAGTAATGACTCAACATCGCTCATCAATTATTTTCATTGTTCATTCATAATTTAGAGTGACGTTTCGCGTGACAACTACTCTCTTTATTAAACTCATCAAACGAATTAATACTCCATTGTAATAGGAGTGACCTTAACCCAAATTACAGAGTGACTGTCTCTGGTAAGTTTGAATGGCTCGTAGCAGCCAGCTGTCTGACTTGGATCGGTCTATTCGATGTTTTGTGGTCAATAAAAGAGAGTTAGCGGCTAGTTCCTTACAATTTTCCATTTTCCTTTGTGCCTCCATCCTCTATTGTCCCATTGTAATTATCGCTCATTAACTTGTTAATCACCGACCCTACTAGGAAGAATCTCAGATCATCCTCAAGGAGTAATAATACTAATAGTATTAATAATAATAATAACAATAACGTATTTGAAATTTTAGACTAGATTAACCAGATTACCGCGAGCTAGCAGAGTCCCCAGCCTTGGACTAAGTGTTTTTCGCCAATTATCCACGCGTGGCTTGGGGATGGAAGAGAGACATGGGGCGAGCATGATCTGTGGCCCGCACCTGGCTTCTGTGTCCTGCCTCCGCTCTCATTCGTCACACAGCTGTATAAAATGAGACGGTTTGTATTAGGCTACAGATAGTGGGGCGAGACTCGAAGCCGGGTACGCCACACAGAAAGCTAGCACGTTGTCCATCAGCTACCCGAGGGACATTTATTATTATTGTTGTTGTTATTAGTATTGTTATTGTTATTATTATTATTGTTATTATTATTATTATTATTATTAAGAAGAAGAAGAAGAAATTAAATAAATAAGTACTGAAATTAGTGTATAGTTCGGTGGTGTGTTCTAGCTGTCACTTCCCAGCCTGGTGAAGGTAGCGTAGGTCTGGCTGCGGTCAGAGCTTCGACCAACTCTCTGCCTCCCCTCCTTTGGTCGGCCGCTCGCACCCCACGGACGTATCTGCCCGGCCCCGCCCCCGCCCGGCGCCCCGTCGCGCGCTGACTGGCCGCGGGCAGTAGAGCAGGCGGCCGCCGCCGCCGCCGCCGCCGCTTGCGTCCGGTAATGGCACTCCGATAGCGTAACAGGCCCCGTGAATTATTCGAGAAGGACCCCGGCGCGCGGTTCGTGCTCGCTCGCTCGCCCGCCCGCTTGCTCACTCGCCTTCTCGCTCGCTCGACCCCACAACCACCCACCCTCAAACCCACTCGCTCGCCCGCTCTTTCCTCCCCCCCCCCCCCGCCCATACTGTACGCCAGCGATGCCTACGTCACGCCACTCGGCCACCCACCTTCTCGCTCTACTCTACTCGCCGCCAACTTATTTCCCGGTCCACTCGCCCTCTATTCATCTCCTCCTTTCCCCCTTCTCACACCCACCCTCCACTCACTGCCCCCCAATCGCCGCCGCCTACTCCCCAACACTCCTCGCCGCACCTCTCGACCCACCGACTCGCCTGCCCACCTTCCCGGCGCGCTCACTCGCCCCCGCCTACTCGCCCGCCCATGCTTGCCTCTTTGCTGCACTCGCACCCACTCGCCCGCGCCTTTGTGCCTCACCAGCCACCCACTCGCTCCCACGGCGAGGGCGGCCTGCGGCGCCGGAAAGGGCGCGTGGGACGGCAGGGCCGCGGCGGTCGGCGCCGAACCCCGTCGTGGTCAGGCGCAATTCGTGCGCTGATTGGCTTCCGCGGAGCTGCGGCTCGTGCGTCCCCCCCCCGCCAGCCCGCCCCCGCCCCCGCCCCCGCCCTCGCCCCCGCTGACCCTGCGGCGGCGTTCGCGTGTTTCCTGCCGTCGCGTCTGCCTCGGCGCGTCCTCCCGGCCTCTCGCATGCAGTAGGGGCGCCAGCGCTTCTTAAAAGTTTTTCTCTTTTGGATTTAATCAGTAATTGTTACAGGTATAATTGCGTAACTTGATACTAAGTGGCTAGATCGAAGGCCTTCAAGCCATAACAATACCTACATTCTACAGCGTTCTAACCTTTCGAATTCCGGTATTCAGCCCATTTATTGATTTTACAACTCGCCTTTCAAAAGATAATAATCACTTCGGAAATTCTACAAATGTTACTCTCTTTCTTTAAAAGAAATATCTTAAACTTGAGGTAAGGTAAAAATGAAATAACTTTTTTATAAACTTAGAAGTAAAGCAAAAAATCTTAGCTGATATGGGAAACTTGACGCGTTAAGGAGGATGAGTCTGACAAAACTTTTCAGTTCAAAAGATCAGAGTTCGACCTTGCTTCGAACATGGATGTTTGTTGAAGTGACGTGACAAAGTGGGGTTTTTATAACCATCCTATATCGCCTTTCTATTTTCTTCCTTCCATTCATGTAGTTTTTTTCCTCCCCAGTCGACAAGCTCTGTGTACTAGGGATAAGTTTGCGCAGTATGTCGCGTCAATAAAGCAAGTATACGAGTACTAGCTTCACATTACATTAACGATCACATTGCAGATTATCTCATTTTCTGTTACATTTGCTCTCCTTTATTTCTCCCCGCCTTCTCGCATTTAATGTTTCCCATTTACTTCCCTTTGCTTTTTCCTCTATTGCTCGGTTTCCTTGTTTTTCGTATCAACTGTTACACGACTATCCCCTTCACTCTTCTTAATTCACACTGACTAGAAGTTTAATTACAATGCAATTTCTTCCGCAAATATCGTTTCTCCCGTTTTATACACCTTTATCATTGCACGCGTTCTTACACTATTAACTCGCGTGAGTCATTGCATCAGTCGCTCAGTTTTATCAGTAATATTTTACAACTCATCTACAATATCCAAGAAATAAATTTTGTTCATAATTTTAAATGACTTTTCAGTGTAACACTTTTTCGCATACCATATAACTTTTTCTCATTTGAGGTACTGAACAATGTTCACGAATGACTCAGTGTCCCTCATCTGTGAAAACATGTACGGTATCATAAAACATATAATATATGTATAGGGTTATAAAGTCATTACCATCGTGCTATATACGTAGTGAACCATGTGGATAACATCTCTATTTGCATGAGCAGTGGTAAAATGGTATCTGGTGCGCGCATTACGATATCAGTGATCCGAACAGTAATCCATACATATAAGGAAAATATGTTTACATAAATTGTCGCACCCTGATGATTTTTTTCTTTCCTGAACATCTCACACGTCCAATTGTTCGTCAATTTGATGTATTTTTTCTACAACAAAAGTAATTTATCCATTTTTTCAACACATAATTTTTACTACAAAAACAGAAATATAACATTAAGGGTTTTAAAGTCTTTTGTTGGAATTGCTTAATTTCTTATGAAATCACTTCTGAAGTAGGTGCATTATGTTTTTATATTAATTATTGAACAGAAAATGAATTAGAAAATGTTGTGCGTCTATTAATAGCGTTATTTTTATAAATAATACCTATTGAATCTCGATTTTTTTTATTGCTTTCGTTTTCTTTCTTTGGTTATTCTGAACAAAGCTAAAACGCGCACAGTATGAATTTCCGAAAGCATCTGCCCATGTAAGTCTTGAACACAGTTTCGGAGCATTCTATCACTCACACGTCACCGGAATTCCTAAACATTTGGTGCGCCCCTCTGGCCACATGCCTCGAATCATTCCCGCAGGTAGCCATGAATGGACGCGACACGTCCCATTATGCGCGGCGATCCCAGGACCTCGTCCGTCGATTTCCTCAATTTGTTTCTTTCGCCGCGCGTCGCAGCGACCGCTCGCGGGTCTGTGGGGCGGGGGCGGGGGCGCTGCGTGCGTTGACAAAGCGCTAATCAATGGCAGCGCGGTGGCTTCTCTGCATAATAGGGAAACTAAACTGGAAATCAGTCCCCGAATGAGAATCGCTACTGCCCCATTACCGGCGTGTCAATCGCAGCTGTCTCCCGTCGCGACCGCGGAGCGCGCGCGCACGCCGCCGTCCCCGCTCCGCTCTCGTCCCCGCCCCCTCACCCACCCTGCCCCTCTCCCACACCCGCTCCAGACCCCGCTCCAGCACCCGCTTTGCCTTCGCTCCCGGGCCAGCCCACCTTTGCTCCAACCCCGCCCCTGAACCCTCTCCCACCCCCGCACTCGCCACCGCCCCCACCTTCGCTCCTGGCCCGTCCCTTTCCAACCCCCGCTCTCGCTACAGCCCCCTCTCCCGCGCCCGCTCAGTCCCATGTACCGACCTTGCTCCCACGCTCTCCGACTTTCTCCTCCTTAGTCTCCTCAACCTCCTTCTCGCCCTACTTAGCCTTCGTTTCCTCCTCCATCTCTTCATCTTTCTCCTTCATGCCCTCTGGCTCTTCTGTTGTGAATTCCATTTGAATCGGAGCAAACCAAAAGGTTCGATGTCTCATTTTGCCGATTTTGAGTTAACGCTTGGAAACTGTTCTGAAAATATAAATTCAACTCTGTATGCATAAAGTTCATTGTCCTTAAACTCTGTCTCGTCTGTAAGTGTCCTTAAATTATTAATGTTCAGAAAAAATCATCGATGTCTGGAACGTAGAATCTTTATTTCTTGCTCTTCGAAATTTGAAGTTCCTGAACATCAAACGTGTTTGTTTTCTCCGCTTCATATACGTTTCACACCTCAAATACTAGTTTAAAGCATCATGGGCCTCTGGTATCGACACTACACTACTTGAGCAGTGTAATGATAGCATGCACGTTCATTGCAGTAGGTGAATTTTCTCTCAGTTTATACTTTTATTTATTTCACCTCGAAAACCGTTAAAATACTGTATGATGTATTATCAGGAGAAGTGTAATATACAACACCTTTACAGTGTACTAGGCTGAACGTTGGCGTGAGATTGTCCAAAAGTGTCGTACGGCAGACGCTATTTAACGAATGTGAAATAATCCCTTCATATTTTCGTTTAAAAAATCCATGACAGAGAAAATGCTGTAAAATGACTAGTTTATTGTGATAGAAAGATCAGAGATGCATATATCACGATCAGCTATATCAGAGAGCAGGTTTTGAGGAAAGAATTTCGCAAATGGGAACAGCAATATCATCACCTTTTTGAACTCCTTGGTGAAAATATTCCTTGGCTACGCACGTGACTTAGAGTCCTGATGGAACAGCGACCTTTCAGCTGCAGGTCTGAGATTGATATCAGGCGCTCTGTTGGATTTGTTTGGAAAGTCGATATGGTTACAAATCACGATACCATTCCCATTCCTTCTTCCTATTACAAATACAGTACCTATAATATTTTTGCATAAAAGATTCTTCACCTGTTTTGCGTAAATGGCACTTCTATTTAGAAAGTAAATTTACGGTGATGTGTACATAGTCTGGTAGCCATAAAATATTATTTTCTGCACTTAATTATTTGGAGTGAAATGTAGTTCTCGTTATTGCGTCTAAGCAATAGCGTGAATTACAGTTTACTCGTAATTACGTATTCTATTTAGCTTTTTACGTTTTAAACACGTCTTAATAATTATTTTAAACCAAATATATACTTTTTAAAAATTTAAGGACACTGTTTCAGCACAATATAGGATTTGCTGATGATTGATTTATGTTGCAAATTAACCAATGATATTTTAAAGCTCTTCCTATTTGCAATAAATGGAGAAATTAAGATTCAAAAAATAAAGAAATAAGTACATATTACGATGGGCATTATTGAATGTCATATTATTTTCGTGTGTGCGTGCGTGTGTGCGTGCGTGTGTGCGCGTGTCACTGCTGAATCAGACGAGTTGGAACTAGAAGTTGTGATTGAGACTGACGTTGACATCTCTACATCTCTTCAGTAAACATCTACCTCCTAATGTCGAGTTGTAGCATGATGGAACCAGTTGCTACCTGTACATTTACGTAAAGTATCCGCGGAATATTTTCTCTGTCACTGTGTTCATGTTTCATTCATTGTGTTTTTTCGCTCTCGTTGAGTTAGTAATATAAACAACCTGCAATTTCTCAGCTGACAAATCGCACGTTCACATGCACTGCAGTCTTGTTTTCTCGCTCTGCTGTAAGCGGACACCGGGTGCCATTCATTTCCATGCGTCAAGAACGGTTTTAGTTTTATTGTTGTAAGTGACCCGCATAAAAATAGACATTCGTGGCATGTTAATAACCCAGGGAAAACAGTTTGCAGCAGATATCTGAATTTTACTTTGACAACTACCATCCCTTCAATAGCTCTATTCCGGACAAACATTGATTCTACCGTATCAAAAACAACGCAGAAAACTTTTCCTTAGAAACGACAACGTAGTGGTTCCAATTCGGCAACATCTCCACTACTTCTTCTTCGTCTTTCACCAAACAAGCGTCAGAGAAAAAACAAACTGTGATCTCGAGAATCGGAATAAAAGACACGGTAACTTCTGCAGTCTGTCAGGAGGGCCGTGTTGTCTGTCACAGCCGGCAGTTCAGCCGACGTTCCAGCGCAGCGCGTTCTTTGTTTGTGTGCTGTAGTCACACGATTTGCAAGAAAACAAATATCTCCGGTATCATGTTTGACGACGTCTCAGCTGCCTGCTGCTTCCTCCCCCGCGGAAATTTATTCGTCGACCTGGCGGCCGCCGGCGCCTGCCCCCGGCGCCTGCTCCCCGTTCGCTCGTCGCTGCCAGCGCGGGCGCGCGCTCGTCGCGCTGCAGGGTTGTCGCGTCCTCGAAAATACTCGAACGTTTTTCCTGCAGCATTATAATACTTCCTCCGCACGGAGTACGTATACGAGGGAAAATGTGTACTTGGAGGTACAAGAAATGACAGGAACATCGAGTATTTAAATATGTTTTATTTCAGGAACGTGACCTATTTTAAAGTACCATCCTAACATAGGCGTAACTACAAACGATATGTGGAATCAACTACATGTCTTGAGCCACCATATGTGAATCTAAAATACAAATTTTTTACAACCCAACACATGTTTCTGTGTCCTTCCGATTTCAATGGCTATCTTTTCACAATTGCCCAAGTTTCATTCATATTAGAGTGAGTGATAACATTTCCATTAAATCGCTTATTTACCCTGTTTATCTATAAGGAATAGGCACTATAATCACAGGGAAGTCGTAGGAAATCACACCAAAAATGGGGAAGTCGACTGTTTTTGATGTTTCAAAATGGCAGAATTTCAAAACATGCAATGTAGCTGAGTATTCCCTGCACATTAAGTTAAGGACGTGTAATGCAACTACCGCAATATCGTGTAAATGCAACAATGGAAATTTTTGTACCTCCAACGTAAATACAACTGTTCACCCATCACTTAATTTTTTTTAAAATGTGAACTTCTGTCTCCGTACATACCTTTCTTCCTCTTTGTGCAAAGTTAAATTACGATCAAAACTCTGATGTTAAGCATTTTCTCACGCAGGATAATACATTCACGGAGAATTTATTACGTACATATACCAATTAAATATCTCCAAACTGTTTTCCCAAACGTGAAGCTCTCATAAACTTCCCGAAATTTGAAGGTTTTTGGCGCCGCCGCCAGTATCTTTCCTCCACTACGAGGAGCCCGTTTCGGAAGAGGAGCTTTGAAGCGGCCAGCCCGTGACATTCCCTTCCCATGGCGAAGGCACCTCGTCGGCGCCGGGCGATCGCCCACATCGCCCCCGAACAAATGGAAGGCATTCGTCCGCGTCCCGCTGCCCTGGCCGCCCCTCTGCCCCCCAACCGCATCCCCCCCTCCGGCCCTCCCCCTCTCACGTCGGCTCCGCACCCCAGCCCTCCCCGCCGTTCCCCCGCGCCACCGGCCTCTCAGAGGACTCAACGCCAACCCGCGTTTCACCCCCGCCTGCGCCCGCCCACTTCGCGTTTTGACCTCCAACTCTTCCCTCCCCGCCACACCACACCTCCCCACAACTCAGATCCAGATAACTGAATGCAATTAATTACTGGTCTGCAGTTTGAAAGTATGTAGCCAAATTAGTTATGACAGAAAGAAGATATTTACGCTACGTTATTTCTCAAGTAAGTTGATTTCTGAAGTAAGTTGAAACTTAATTTCCAGAAACGTGTTGGATAATGCTCACTTGGAATATGCAGATGTCTCAGAATAAACGTTACTGAGGCACATTGACAACTAGTAAATGATTACATTTTGCCAATGAACGTAGAGTGGGAAATTTCATATACCGGTTTAGTATATTTTAGTAATCTGACATTTACCCCTGTTTGTCAGGTTTGCACCGATTTTGGGAGGTACATGAAATTTACTCAACTGTTCAGAAGATGACTTGCAGAATACCTGAGCATAACGAGTTGCCTTGCCAAAAAACCAAAGCCAAGTGTCACGTGTGTAACTCAGTTGTAAGAAAATTACCACTACATGATCATTGTCGGAAATAAATCGTTTTCGATGTTCTCGGCACTGCGAGGGTGCGGACTTCGCAGGCGCCCATGAGTGTAGCAGCGGCGATGGTGTAACTGTAGCGTGCCGCACCGTTATACCAAAGTTCGTGGGTTCAAACCCGATGAAGCGGTAGATTTTTAAGGGCAAAAAAATCCTTCGTACGCCTTCCTTAGGAGGGTAAGTAAAGCCGGCTGTCTCATGTTAGTAGATTTACTTGCATGTTAAATATCAAGTCTAAATAACGCCTCTGAGCTAAATTCAAATCGCCTGTTTCTCGCCCAAGAAATACCTCCTTTCTTCGCTAGTGGCTTCCTGAGGTGTGTCGCAGCTCGTTTTCTAGCGATACACATCAATTACTCCGCAATCTGGTCCGGAAGGGGCCTAACCATAAGTAGTGCACGGTCATACCGTCACATACAACTCTCAACCTCTATCTCCACGTCTCTCTATCTCTCACATACATATACACACATTATACGATTACTATTACCTAGAATTAGTATCGAACTGAGGGACTGCCATATTGCGAACTCACAGCTGCATATCTTTCAATTACTTCACAATGTAACAAAAAATTCAGGTTACTGCGGAACCCATTCTTTTTAAATTTTAGACATTTTAAATATTCAGGAGCATTCCTCTTAGTTTTGTGTCATATTTTTGTTTCTTATTGTAAGCTCCAATAGACGTTTAGAGTTTTGTTAAATCATTTACCAATTCTATAAGTTGTTATGTCTCTATTATTCCCCCTTTTATCTCCACTCGCCAATTTCATTCTCTCATTCTCTCCGCTCTTTCGTTCTTTCTCTCCGCACATATTGCTTATTACCATACCCTTTCTCACATTTCCTGACTTTTCTTCCTACGCTGATCACCTTCCTTGGCTTTGCTATTTTTTTTATCATTTGCCACCTTTCCGTCCTTGTTACAAGTTTTTTTTCCTTTTGTACATCTCAGGTGTCACTTCCTGTATATTTATTCTCGTTGGCTTACCTCTTCCCACTCAGCCTCGTGCGTCAGCGTGGCGGGGAGTGGAGGGACGTGGTGGGGCGGGGCGGATCATAGCGTGGCGAGGAGCAGCGTAGCGTGGAGGGCAGAAAGGGTTGGGGCGGTGCGTGACGTGGCGATCGTGCCGTGCGTGTGGTGTGCGGGAGTGTGGCGTGCCGGGCCTTGGGTGGCGGGGAGTGGCGTGGTGGGATGAGGCTTCCCGTTGTTTGCGGCGCGGGCGGCAGCTTCCGTCTCATCTCTCCCTTCCGCCCCCCCTCCCACCCCCCCTCCCCCATCCCATCTTTCTCCGCGCCCGCGAGCGGGCGCCACAGCAAACTTGCAAAGCCTCGGACTCCTTGGTCTCGTTGCTGCACTTCTGGGCCCTGCCACCCGCTCTCGCCCCCCTCACTCCTACCCGCCGTCCCCCGCCCCCTACCGCAAACGCCCTCCGCGCCACCCCTCCCGCAAGCCTGAATTCCTCGCGCCCGCTTCCAGGCCCTGGCCACCCTCCTAGCGGGAGAACCGATCCAATTCCCTACATAAATCCAATTTTCAATTATTCTTTAGTTACATTGACTTCACAAAACTCTGCTTTATATACAATCACCCACCGTTTCTTGGCTTACTTTGTCAGAGGGTATTTCTCTACTTCATCGTTACGCCACCCTCTCCTGCAGGCGACGCTCCAGCCCCCCCCCCTGCTTTTCTGCCAAACCTAATATCACGCTCGCCATCCTGACATTCTCGCGACCGGCTAACCATTCTTCTCCCAATCCTCACTCCCCCACTTGCTCTATCCGGCCCACCCCAACGCCTCCACCACGCCACTACCCCCTCCCCCGCGGCATGCACCAACCCCACCACCCCGCGCGGCCGCCCTCGCTGCTTGCTCCGCCCGGATAACCTCGACCTGATAATGTAATAATATTTCAATAATGTAGAGAAAGCTTTCTGATCTTCGCTGAAATATTAATAATAAACAATAAATACCTCAAAGTGAATTGCATTTGTACATTAACAAATTATTAATAATCTCTTTTAATAATATTTTTAAAAGAATGAGTGGAAGGAAAGGAAGAGAAAATAATGTTCAAAAGAAAATGAAAGAATAAATATAGATTATCCTCTTTGTTGGTTTATTAGCTTAATCGTATTGATATTGTAAAAAATTAGTTATAATAACTACTGGTCTGTAAAAGAAAAAATGCAGCTGATCATTTGCAGAAAGTTGGCGCTTGAAGCAGCAAAAATTTGCTCTTCTGAATTGGCAATGTGAATACCGAAACTTTTTCCACACCGCATGCCATCAGCTGTGATGCACTCAATGAGAAAGAAGTGTAGCATCAGGAGTAAGAAATTGCTGTTTAACTTAATCAAAATGGGTATTTTTCAGTCACAATCGAAACTGTTAAATTGTTTTTGGATTTTTCTCGTGTTCCTGCGAATTTAATGGAACTACAAACACCACTCACAAGTCCAGAGACTGCGTAGTTTTCCGCTCAAAGGAGACTTAAAGATGGCAGCATATTCGTTGACATTTCTAATTTTTTGAAAACTGCATACGATCAAAAGGTTTTCTGAGGATTTCGACACCTTCAATATTGAAAAAGCAGAATTTTCCTTACTAAAATATGTTAAAATATGTCAAAGAAAAATTAACATCGCAAAAGTACACTATTGATTATAATTTTTTCTCTAATGAAATCTGTTCCTCAAAACTAAATCTTGAAAAATGTAAATAAAAATCTCTGAATTTTTGGAAATTATTGAACTTTTTTTAAATTTCCGGGAAGATTGAGTTTAGTTCTAAGGCTGATGATGAAGGAAAACATGAAGCAGGAGCTATCTTTATGATCCTGTAATCAAATCGCAGCATAGAGAAAAAAATGACCTGCAATCATTTTTGCAGGTTCATATAGTATTATAATACTGAGTAGCCGTACCTGTAAATGGGAGTAAATGTATGTTCCGTTTGTAGCGCCACTACTTGTTTCATGTCGTCATCTACGAACGCATTTCAAAGAAGGAAACGGAGGGCTTCGTTCGTTGTAATGTAGCCAGTGGTGAAGTCGATAAGCTTTTCAGAATCGACCATTTAACCAACCGAATTTCATTCATTAAGGGCTTGACCAAGAAAGGAAAATCTTCGTTTTTGCCTAATGTATCACATTTATTTGTTCTGAAATCACCTCTTTCTGGGTCATTTGTCCGTTCCGGGAAGTCGTCGGTGTAGGTACGGACAGCATTGATTCTCTCAGGCGTCCTCGGCTCCCACATTGATGAGCAGTATTTTCTTCTTATCGATCTGCTCTGTGTAATTATGCCGCAGCTCGCTCATAGCAGGTGTGCTCTATTGGATTTTCAAACACGTACCCTTGAGCTTTCCCTTCTAGCCTTCCCAGCGTTCTTGAGTTCGATTTTCAAGGATACTGACACACTTTGTGAACCTTCAAACTCAATACGCTTTGTACAGACGAGACTCACTGATTCAAAGAGATTAGGGTTTATGTAAATTTTTATGTAAATGTTACAGAAAGTAATGTAAAATCATTAATATATTGAATAAATGTACTAAACTTTAGTGTCAGATATGCTGTGCAGTAGAACTCATACAAAATGCTTTTCGTTGTTATGTAGTAAATACTTCGAGGTATACTTTAGCACGAAAGAAAATAAGAGCATTTCAAAACTGAAGACGACTAGGCTGCAGACGACAAATCTCATTCGTTAAGAGAAAGATAACGAGCCTGATGAATCAAGATAATGAATGTAAGAGGATACTTTTCTATTATGAAAAAAAATAGTAGCTAGAATAATTTCTCGTAATTTTCATTTCTACAATTCATATATGAAGTAGGTAATATTATCAGGACCGTAAATTCAGTTTTCAAACAAAAATTTTCAAAATTCTATCATAATATTCATCATATTTACGTTTTATTGGTTCTTTGATGATCGTTTTAAAATAAAAAACACGGAGGCAATATTTAGTAATCACGATTAGTTAATAATAAAAAAATGAATTACCATTGGACACAGAAATAATGAAGAACAGCTCAAATTTATAAATTTCCTAAGTGATGGCTTCAGATGCTCTTGAAGCCAAGTCGGCGTCACGTCTCGACTCTTTCAAGCGTTTCGAGTGGTACGGCGTGATTATAAACTGTTCGAATTCCAGAAGTATTTCATTGTTAAAACATATAACATACACTATTTTCAAGTAAAGTGACGTGTTCTTCCACCCCCAAAAGTGCGCTTCTTTTGTGATATTTGGAGTTTTATGGCCTTATTGAGGTACTTGAAAAGTCGGGGCGATTACGTTTTCCTATAACCGTGCGGGTGTGGCAAAAGTTATAAAATATACAATTGAAAGTTTAATGAATCTGCTAACGTTTTAACTAGATGTCGGGTAAATAAAAAGTAATAAAATATATGTCATCGTTTGAATGAATAAAATGTGTGCGTTGTGTCGTGGTTTTTACTCGTTTAAATACTACATACAAATAAGTACGCGCGCATATCTCAAATACATTTATTTGCAGTAGTTCCCTCTTCCCTAAAAACACTCCACGTGGGCGTGAGTGGCACGTGAAAAATTTGAAACGTGAAAAATGGCAAAGAACTTCCCGTTTCACCACGTGTCACTCGTGGGCTTAGATAATCTGTTCTTTGAAGAGCTCAATTACTGACAGGCTACTAACTACACTTGCCAACCTATGTAATTTTTCATTGCGTTAGAGTTTAAATTGTAAATATGTTGTGGTGTTGCTTTCTAAATTGTTCCATGGAGATTAAAAAAAAACATTTTCTTTGCATTTCTAATTTTTTTTTATTTCATAGAACGAAATAAGTACATGAACTCCCATTTTGAACTACCTTTCTCGTTCTCTGTACATTAATTGCACCTCCATTACTTCTGTTTGTTGTGGCCCAACACATTCAAATGAGCTCGAAATGTCATCATGCCGTCCTTCAACGCACGAACATAGTTTGTCACTTGTGACGAGTCTCTTCTCATATTCTACGTGACAGAATAACAATGAGCTGGAAAATGACAACGAACTTGTTTGAATAGTAATCCTTCATTCATCAGTATTGATAATTAAAGAACTATCTACTTTAAAAAATTCATTGTTACACTTTTTATTCCTAAACACTTCACTTAATTCGTTAAATGAACAAATATCGTTTTATTTACTTAGCTCACGCATGAAATTTCACACTCATTTTTTAGTAGTACGAATGTGAGGTGAAGAAACAAATTAAATGTCAACACCCCGAGAGAAGGCGGTGTCCGTGATACGCGATTAATTTGTCCAAATTCATTAATGCCTATGAAGCCAATATGAGTCTTCCACCGACCAGCCTTCCTGGAAACAAAGCTACCCCAAATGGAATCATTATCAAATTTTCCAACAAGAGAAGGCCTGCCCGAAGCAGATATGCTAGTTTTTGACCACGCTCTCTCTAATCTCTCCCAAGATTAGAACTTCATCGCGAAAACGTTATCCCCTCGTAAAAGTGGTAGCCTACATGAACCCCTGTGCTTTGCAGACACACACACGACTTCCAAGAAAGGGAGCAGTGGTTTTGCTCCGCAAGGTGGATTATTTCTGACACGAGGAAAAAATCCCCGTTTCGTAGAATTTATATTTACATCCTCCCTCTTCCGCAGCTTCCTAAAGCTGCCCGCTGGTCCCCTACAGGGGACCTCCCCCGTCGCCTGCCACGCGCGCAGTGGGAGATTCTTTTTTTCTCCAATACTTCTACGCAGTTTCTTTAAATTACTTTTTTAGAATTATTTATTTAAGATTGCTGTATAGTAGCTCGTCAGCAACCCATATAATTATACAATTTTATAAACAAACATAGTATGTATAGCTTTTACATGAATAAATATGTCAAATTATTTACATTTTCACAAATTACATGGTACGTTTAATCCAGCTTATGTACTATTACAATATTCCGTAGGTATATAAAACTGTTATGATTTGTAATTTCTAACAGTTTTATTATCTTGGCACACCCGTCAATGGGACATAAAAATTTTACGGTTTTCTTTCATTTTCAGAAGCTTTCTTAGATTTAGCAGACCATTCAAGAACAATGTAGGAATTGGATACTGCTGTATCACACTATGGACAGGGTTCTGGATCTGACCTCTTGAATACATAGTTTTTTGTTTATTGTTTTTTGAAGAATGATACATAGTTCAGTAAACTAATATATAGTTAATGTAATTAATATGTATTTACAGACTTACTTGCTAAATTTAAATATAAAACGTACATGCTTTTGCAAGAGATGGTAAATCCCATTTCGGGTCCTCAGCCTGGATGAAAATCAGCAAACCTTTCCAGAAACATGTGGTATGGATATTTGATTTGAATTCGTGTATGGTAATTGAGGATTTTGGCAAGTTTGAAAGGTGATAAGGCTGAAATTTGAGGTAGATTATACGAAAAGTTGGTGTTGTAATAAAAGTTGGTATCTGCTATATTGAGAAAGTTAGGGCGAAAGGTGCCATTTTGATATAAAAAACTAGTTTTGTAGGTCCAGCATAAAGAAAAGGCGTTTTCTTGTTCTTCCTACATGTAGTAAATTATTTTCTAGGATAAGTGACTTAGTCAAAAGTACGTCCTAAGGTTCCTTCTTTCCGAAACATTGGTTTTCAGAAAAACTCTCGTTTGTCCTTCTGTCCTTATGTGTGGAACCCCCCAAATATGTACTTAACTATCATCCTACCTGTTACGACTTAATAATATTTTAAACAAATTATAAGAACACATGAGACAAAATGAAAGGTAGCTTAAGAGCTAAGTTGATAAAGCTGGAATAAATGGGTTGCCATAGTGACCGATTTGTTGATTGAGACATTTGTACTTTTGAGAACCCGCGAGAGAATGACGATTTTGAGTTTTGCTGAATCAGTGAAGTTTTTATAGAGAAACATTTGAGTAATGCAAGTGTTAACGTGTTGAAAACCCTTTGAGCTTTATATGAAGCTGTGAAAAAAACGTGATGCTTGCTGTGGCTGGTAGAGCTTGCCTTGTTACTTTCCAACAGGATTTTCGACACTAGCTACTCTCGAATTCAGTTACTCTCTGGAGGGGAATTCTACTAGCTTCCTGCTCTGGTCGGAAGGTTTCCAACGTTTCTACGATCACCATCAGGTGAATGCCGGAGCAGTATTTAAACAAACAGGCCACGGCCCATGCGCGATATTTCCTCCCTCTTCCTTGTCGTATCC
The DNA here is from genome assembly GCA_017312745.1 of Gryllus bimaculatus. NCBI lineage: Eukaryota > Metazoa > Arthropoda > Insecta > Orthoptera > Gryllidae > Gryllus > Gryllus bimaculatus. The sequence goes on along the minus strand of BOPP01000011.1, from coordinate 1,478,771 downwards.
TCAGCCCTTACATACATTTACGCTTACATGTATTACGCTATCACACACGCCGGGAGACCGGTCGGAGGCATAAAACTGGTCCCGACCGTGCCCCGCAGGTGTGAGATACTTGGATGCAGAAGATTCGCAATCCGGATCTTTCGATCCTGCGGGGAAAGAACACCGCCTCATCTCACGATAAAAGCATGCTTACGTATTTAATTAACGGAATTAATGACGATAACAGTTGACGCCCTCGGGTCAGGAAATGATCCACCGACCAACGAATCAGGTCGTTCGTGAGCGTTGTGCGCCCCCTGAGCGGTGGCTCGCGCGCACTGTGCGGTCGCGTGGCTTCTGCGCGCGCGGTGCGCCCTGCGCCCTTTGGGGCTTTCGCCCTCGCCCTCGCCCTCGGCCGCGCCGCCCGAACAAATAGCAGCAGACCGCCGCGGATTTTCGTCGGCCCCCGCGGATTAGCCGCGCCCCGCAGGGCTGCGGGAACAATGGAGCCACGGCGGCGTCGCGGGGCGTCAGCGCGCGTCGCGTCGCGTCGCGTCGCGTCGCTCGGGCGCCTGGCGGGCGAAGGGCGGCGTGTGGGGGAATGGAAGGAGCGCCTCGCGCACTGCTGCAATGTGGGGAGGGAGCGACTTGTGTGGTCTCCTACGCTGTTTTGCACGGTCCACGACAGACACACGCAGGTTAGTTCGTTGTTGGTGACATCACTCAGCGCTTGTAGTATTTTTGGGGAATATGCATTCTTTGACTTATATGGATCAGCGTTGAAGTTAATGCGCAGTGTAAGATGACATTATTGCCTATTCAACTTTCTACCAATTCGATGAAAATTAATGATTTATTATGAAGTAGTGCTCTTTCATGAATGATCATGTAACGAACATTAAAAAAGGAAAATAACGGCCAATTATTATTTCAGAAAGTTATGCGAAGGCTGTAAAATATGACACAACTATGTAATTTGAAAAGTAGGAAGATAGAATATAGACACAAAATAAAACAAAACAAAAAAAGTAAACTGGTAAAAACTGAAAAATAAGAAATTACAATAGAACACGAGCATTGGTTTTCTTTGAACAAAACTCACATGTAATGCCAGAACGGACAGATATTGGTCCCCAGTTGACAAAAATAACCAAAATTGATAGCTGAGTGTACAATTTCTTGGAAGAACAAACTAACTCACCTAAGAAACAAAAGTCACAATATAAAAACTACGACAAAATAATACAAAAAACCCAAGAATAATGCCAATGATTTCGTTTGTGTCAAATGTTAAATGATACTTATGTATTATCAGGAGGGAAAACGTGAAAATATGAAAACAGACGTACTGAGGTAGAACGAAATTTCTTGGAGTGTGCGATACTAACAAGAGAGACACAAATATAAATGCCCGAAACGACGAAATTACGAAAAAAGACGATTATGGAAATGACAAAGAGGAGGCATAATCTACTGATCAAAGCGTGTGTGTGTGTGAGAGAGAGAGAGAGAGTGAGAGAGAGACAGAGAGAGTGACAGAGGGGGTAGGAAAGGAGGGAGATGTCGTAGAAAGTTGTAAGAATCTACATAAATGAATCGCTGCTACTAAGCAGGAAGTCAAACCTAACGTACTAGAAAGATGTAGTAGAAGAATGAAAGTAAGAAGAAAAAGGACCAAGAGAAAGAAGACATAACGAGGCGTACGTCAACACGGAAAGATTAACTGGAGATACTACAGATAACGTTTGATTTGCGGGGTGCTGTAAATATTTGTCAAACAGTTCATGTGCTTTCGGTGATCGTTTGGTTGTACATCGAATTTAGAGGCACTATTGGAGCCACTCAATTTCGTCCGAATGTAATGTAGCAATGATTGTTGTCCAGCGTTACCTGTCATTGGGCAGCCGACGGGAGTTCAATGTCGATTAATCAACGTTAACCACTACCGTTGTAAATCGTCCCATCTCCAAAATCATTAGACCTGTTCACCCTTTCCGAAATAGGAAATCATTACATTTCCCACGAACTAACTTTGAACATTTAGACCGAGTTTTCTTACTCATGATAACGTATTTTGAGCAGTAATAATGTAGTTCTACAACTTAATCACTAAAAAAACCGTGCAGCGTATAGATTTCAACGCTTTATATTCATATTTCAGTGCTTTATGAAATCTCTTACAAGTCTTGAATAATGTGATCCTCCTAGAAGTACGTAATCGAATCGATCCATTCCTTTATAATGTGAATCTGACTCAGTTCTAATCATTCTCCTTTTTTTGGATTAAACGTTTGGATTAAACGTTTCAAAGTTAACATTTCAAAATTACAAAATTGAAGATAGAGATTTAGGCTTTCGGCAAAGTCTGTTGCAAAAGATCATCTCCCTTTAAAATAGGTTATGAACAAGTTTTTGAAAAGCCAAATATTTCTCGCGTGATTTCTGCTCGAAATTTATTTAATTTCTAAAAAAATATTTTATCTAAACTTTAAATTTCGTTTTTAGAGTTTTTTGTGGTTAGAAAAGAAGACGTCAGATAAACGAAGAAGGGACGGTTAAAAGTATGGCGTGGGTCTCATTTTTCATTGAACTCTTTGATTTTCCAAAAATTGCAAATTTAAAAAGAACGTGTGAAACTATATGCTGTTAAATCACCACAGGTTTACTACGGCACTCAAATCAAATTTCACCCAACAGGAGGAAGCTGTAAGGAGCAGACTTCGACATACTTCACACACACACACACACACACACACACACACACACACACACACTGACAAACCTGGAAATAAGGTAGTAATTGGTTGGAAGGAAGAATAGGAATAAATCGTAAATGTTTTAAGAGATGTAATAGTTCAACTAAAACGAATTTTGCATAGTTTAATTCACAGTTTTGTTCCCAGGGAACGTGTTTATTTTTACATTGACAGCTATAATTAATTATGATTGATGTATATGTTTTATTTGTTTGTTTACAGTTTCTTTTTAAATATTTTTTTTCGCTACACAATTACTATTTATGTCACGAAATGTGCAGTAAAATCTTTAAGAAGCACGTTTGGGAGAATATATATTATTTCCAAACATATTATATGTTGTAAATGCAGAAATATTTGGATATCGGAAGTTGGAAAAAATAGTTACAAATAATGGTAATGAAATTCTTGAGAGAACAAAAGCTTAATGTACTACAGACTAGGTATTTCCTGAGCCAGTATTTATCGTTATTTTGTTAAGCGAAGATTCGTTTGGGGTAAATTCAGGTCATGATTTCAAGTGGAATACGACGGAACGGCGTAATATATATAAAAGTAATTAATATATAGTAGTAATATTATATTTATAATAATAAAATATAATAATTAGTATATAGTGTAATTAATTTGAGACGCGTTTCGGAGCCTAAAATTTTATAAATCAAGCTCTGGGTAAATGTAAGAAGAAAATAGGTTTTTGAGTACACCATTAATTAGGTTTTCTTTGTAACTAATTATAAACAATGGTGAAATATATATTTTATAAAATTTTAATTTGTAACAAGTTAAAATAATGTCAGATATCGTGTAATATGTATTTTATGATCTTAAACAAATGTAATATCGATTTTCCACTTTAGTTCGTATTATATATAATAGATACATCAATGAATTGGGTTGCCGCTCTCACCTATGAAATATTGAGCGAAACGGAAATAACAGAGTTGAGCACTGTCTATTAATCTACCCAGTCTTTCAACGCACCGTTTGTGTGTGTTTACACAAACGTATTATTCTGTGTAAAATAAATGAACTTTCCATCAATGTTCTCGTCAGTTACGCTGAACAAATTGCCAAATAAACAATCTAGTGATAGAGAATACTAAACAAACCAATTCCATGTAGCTGTTTATTGCCTTGACATTCCTTTTTAATTAAATGGTATTGGTATGTGACATGAATGAAATGACCATTGCAACTTTGTGACGAAATTACAGGTGTACTAAAAGAACGATTACCCTATTTATTGCAAATATATTTTTATACAGTGAATGAAAGTTGCAGATAGACACTTAAAACTCCCTTAACATAGTATTTTCTTTTCGAATATCAATTCAAAATTAATTGGGGTTTCTAATTTTTAGTGTAAATTAGGTTTTTGTTGGAATGGCGTGAATATTAAAAAGTAAATGTGCGAAAAGAAAGCACGTAGCGTTGTGTGCTGAAATGGTTAACAACATGCAATAAACATCTTCAAAGAAACGAGAAAATTATAAACTAGTAAGTTATTTCAATTTATTTTGTTCGTAAGGAACCTGAAGATATATATTAACGATCCATTATGTCTATGAATTATAATGACTATTCCACTCGTGAAATTAAAACTATTAGTGTTTAACTATACATACAAAATGCCCTAACCAGGGCGGTGTATCTCAAAAAGTTTATCGCTTTTTTAAACTGTTTTTTTACCGCTCCTACCTACTGGTCAATCATAAACTTTGACTCATCTATCTTGGGAGGCGGTATACATCGATCGCTATGTTGATGTCCAATAAACAGCGTATGTGCTACATCATAAACCGCGTAGATACTATAACATAATCATTTTGATTTTAACATACGCTTTCAGATATTTTCAATATTTGGTTATAATACTTTGTTAGACATAATTCACTCGTGGAATTGTGCTAATAAATACCATGCTTTAGAAAATATCAGATGCCCCCACTCTCTTCGCAAGTCGGTTATTTATCGAAAATTTCCAAAGCACTTTTGGCATTACATATGATAACTCCCCATAGTTACTAGGCGTCACCACAAATACGTCTTTTCAACAAACTTAACAAAAGTCACTTGAACCGCTTTTTAAATGTATTTACTGTTTTCGATGTAGGAAAATGATGTTAAACACAATCACCTCTTGAATAGAGCTTTTTAAACAATTTGTGACTGTCCTCCCAGCTCCTGTTTTTTGTCTAGAGCCGGGCGAGCAAAACTATTTCAATCCAGTCGCGTCGTGGCGCGATGCCTTCTCTCTCGCTTTACGCGAGGCACAGGCAGCTAATTGTTTGGGATTTCATTAAATCTTTAATTCTACTCGTCAGTTACGAGCGCCGCGCCGCGGTGCAGTCTGTTCCCGCGCCAGATCAATCTGCTCGCGCAACTCCAAAGTTCCAGCGACGGCACGAGGGGGGCGGGGGGCGCATCCGCGGGGGAGGGGGGGGCGTGATGGCATCGGCACGCAACGCGGCCGCCTCGCGTGCGGGGCCGTGTCGCCGCTCGCCCCGCCGCCGCCCCCGGCTGCCGTGACTGGGACACGCGCTCGGCGACGCGGCGGGGCCCCGGGCTGGGCCTCGCTGAGTTTGCGCATGCGTTTGTGCTACTCTGGAAGTGATAGAAGGAGGGTGTCGATGTGTTAGAATATGTGCATTTGTGTGTGTGCGTGTGTGTTATATCTGGGAGTGACAGAGGGAGTGGGGATATTACTGTGGGTGTATGTGTTCGTGTGGGTGCTGTTCGTGTGAGTGCTCTAAATAGGTTTTTCTGAGTTTTCATATATGGGTTTGTATGTATGAGAATGCTAGTTTATATCTTAGTGTGTTTCGTAGGAGCATGATAGGGTGTGGATGTGTCAGCATTTGCGCGGGTTTCTGTATTCATTGATTGGTTCAGTGCCAGTTGATATCTGCGCTTACCACATGTGTATTGTTAAGAACCGTGGGTAATTGTGTATGTGTAGGTGGAGGGTGGGAAGGTGAGGGAGGGTACAGACGTAGTATGGGAGAGATAGTTTGCTGGCATGGGCAGATAGAAACCTTCAAAAGCGAATTTTTTATTCACATCTTCGTTGCTGCATTATTTACACATCTGGAACTGCCGTAAAATATGAGTACCACTTTACTAGGCGCGGCACACACAAGGGTGTATTTAAATTTAAGAATTAATGTTAATTTATCTATGTTCTAGCAGTCACCCTCGTTTACAGGGAACTTACATTACGTTGACCGAGGTTTCATGTCCGACCTAGGAAACGTGATCGATTGTTTCTCGTGATTCATAAAATCAGGCTTTCTTGACGCAGAAACTTTCGAGAGTTTTGTTTAGAATTCATTAGAAGTTACGGCAAGTTAATTGAATATTCAGAGTGTTCAATCTCCACAGATGTATTGATAGATCTGACTCCGGAAACCTACAATAACTTTAAGAGGAACAGTGAGCCACATATATGATCATTATAGTTCATATCCGTACCTTTGTACTCACTTTTCAAGTTTACATTCCAAAGTTCATTCGAATAACTTTCTTGCTTGAATTTTGAGTGATGCGTGCAGAAGAATATATGAGCTTGTAAATGAAGACTTACGAATGTTACATATAAATCGCCCAAACAAAGTGCCAAATTGTCTGTCAGGGTTTTTTCAGGTACTTTCAATGAAAAACGAATGATCATTGAAAGGCCTCAAGTCACCCTCTGCACAATGTGATTGCATTTATTAGCTTTTCATGAGCGAGTTTCTTAGCTTTTTAGATTTCTTTGCAAACGACTAATATATATACATATATTTATCTTCTGTCAATTTTTGGCATGCTGAAGAATTTAGTTATTTGTTTCACACTAATCCTTCTCAGACCCTAGGGTTAGTTTAATAATTTTTTTGTATTTCTGATGACTTCCGACTTGAAAGGAAATGTTATGAATGAAAATATATGTTTCTATCATAGACCTATTCGTTGTAACATATAGATTACATTGGAACTTAATTTTCCGCAAACATTCCGCTTGTTGAATTATATGGAATATTGATTGATAAATAAAGTAAGCAAATGTTTGTTATTACCTATAGAATACTGTTTGTTGCAACCTATAGGTTACATTGGTACTTAATTGTCCGCAAACTTAATGCTTGTTGAATTATATTTAATACCAATTGATTAATAAATAAGAAAATGTTCATAATAAATTTACTTAAAAATAACAAACTTTTCTGCAAATTACAATAATAGCTAAGTGAAAATGATTATTTTAATTTTTTTTTACATTTCAGGAAAGAATTTGTAGAATTAGATTGATTGATTAGTGATTTTGGAAAGATTAGTGATTTTGCTAAGTTGCTTTGATCATTAATCCTGAAAGCGTGGTGCATGTTTTGTCTCTGGAGATAGCCGTGAGCTTTCCCTGTTGGATGTCGAGATCCGGTGCCGACCTTCAAAAGCTGCGACATTCGCGCGGTGTGGATCGGAGGAACCATGGAAAACTTCACGTTAAGTCTTCGCGTAAAAATATAAGAAACACCATGTAAATAAATAGATTTTAGAAAACGACACTCACACATAAACATTTTCTACTATTCTGAAGATGTAATTCAACTCATGTAGTCAAACTGTGACCAAATTTTGCATGAAATATGGTTTGTGTAATCTTAAGCACATATTCATAAACGACGCCCTAATAACCGTGCATTATTAGCAGTCTATTGCTTTGAAACATTTTTTACTGTCTTCTTTTTCAACTTTCCCTTTAATTGAATCGCTTTTATTAGCATCCCTTTCTGTGTGCTCGCCGCTCTCGCAGTACATCGCTCAAACGTTTTCGCTTCATCTCTCTCTTTCTCATTAGCTAACGATGATTCCGAATCGCTTTCGATGTGACCGGCCAACTCTTCGGATTTTTACGTCGCCATCCCCTGCCCCGTCGCTCGCTTCCCCTTCCTCCACCCGTCCGCTCAACCCCACAGCCGGCCTCCACGGACCTTTGAAGCGCACCCACCCAGCCGCCTCTCTCTCGGCCTCCCTCCCAGTACCACGCATCCACCCACCTACCAATCTACCTTCCTTCCTACCTACTTACCCACACACCCATCCACGTACCTACCTACCCTCTCACTGATTTAGCTCCTCGCCCAACTGACCACACGCCGGTCCATGCGTCTGCCCACTCCCACTCGCCCGATAACCCACACGCCAGACCGCCCACCCACCCCCA
>BOPP01000011.1:1453548-1468980 GCA_017312745.1 Gryllus bimaculatus | reverse complement strand
CCGCCTTGCCTGGCCCAGCCCTGCCTAGCCACACCCCGCCCCATCGCGAGCCGCCTCGCTCTGCCCAGTGTCTTCTCCCACCTCGAATCGGCCCCGCTTTGCCTCCTTCGCCTCCGCCCGCCTGCTTCGCTGCGCCCGGCCTCTCCCGGCTTCTTCGGTCCTCGCGCAGCCACGCCCGCTGTTGCCTCGCTTCGCCCAATCCCGCCCACATTCGCCTCACTCCCCATATTCCTTCGAATCCCTCACCTACCCCTTTCCTTCCTAACGCATTCCCCACTCAACCCCTCCCACAGGCCGGAACTCACGTGCCGCACACCCAGGCGGCCGTCCAGGCGTGCCGCAGGGCGCCGAAAGCCGGTCGCGTGCGCCGAGGTTAAAAATGTCGCGGCAGGGGGACTCATTAATTCTTGACTCGCTCCATCGGGGAGGTGATGTAGTCAGCATCGATCGCCTGCTGTATTTACGCCCGGAGATGGCGGCGTCGCAAAGCAGAGCGAGCCAAAGTCTTCATTATTCGGTGGTTCTCTGAAATGGTAATGAATTCACGCGCATTGCGTTGAGAGATAAGCTTATTGCTGTCTCGCAGGAGGCCCTTGCCTTCGACTTCCTTTCCGCTCTCTTGGCCACCTTCTCGCTCGTTTTGTAGTTCACATCGTCTTATAATACTATATTGCGTTTTTTTAATTTATTCTTCTCGTTTATTTCTCGATTATGCTGATTTAAAGGGCGAGAAAATAGACGATTCGCTATCTCTAACGCCTCCAACATATAATGAAGATATAAGTTTCGTGTTAAAATTGATGTTTCAAGAGATTCAAGGGAACGCTACAAGTAAAATGAAAGAGCGATTTTAGAAGAGAGAAAAAAGTGGAAACAATTGTGAATGTTAACGCATTGATTCAAGAGGAATACATCGTATTTCAGTGAGAGATGTGTATAGAGAATAAACATGAATGACGTGTAAATGGTTCTCAGTGCACGATTTATGTGTTAAGAGAGAATCGTATTTCAAAGGCGGAAAGAAACGATACGAGTGGAGGTGACGACGCATGTGTATTGATTTCGAGGCCATCAACTACTTAATTTATTAGTGAGTAGTATATGTAAAATGGTAAAAAAACTACCAGTGTCGTCGTAAGTGTAGTGAGTGTTATATTTGAAAATGCGGAAGTTTCCTTTGCCGCTGAAAGAGGTGATTCCGAACCGACCTACTCGTCGGATTGCATGGTTTTGTAGATATTACTCCCGATTGGGAGCAGTCCTACGAGGTAAATGCTACGCTCCCAACTGCTGTCGTGACACGTGTGGTAGTGTTATCCATGTCAGGAGAAGTGTATTTGTGTAAGAGGAGAGGAGGGACAAGAATGAGGAAGGAAAGATCACGCACAGTTTGTTACGGTGCTGCTCCTTTATTCTCCTATTGGTCGAAAAAATATGTAAAACTATCAATCAGAACAATCAGCCCCTTAAATTCTCCTGCAGACGCTGGTTGAGTGCGATTCAGGTACAGAGTTCGCGTACACATTTCGCCAACGTGGGGCACAAAAATCTGCAGAGACAACGGTGAACTGCTGAATTCCCGCAGCCGGAGCGTTGAGGACGTGGGCGATGGTGCGCCCCGCAGGAGTTGTAAGAGCACGGGCGGGAGTTGGAAGCGAGCGGAGGTGAGGGCTGGAGCTGTTAGTATGCGGGCGTCGGCGGTGAGGTCGCAGGGGGGGGGCGGTGGATGAGGACTGGGATGGAGCAGGGAAGGCTGGCGGTTCTGAGGACGCGGGTCGTGCGGGGGAGGTTGGATCAGGGGCCTAGGGCAACGGTGACGTCGCGGGAGGGCGGTGGGTGGGGACTGGCGTGGTGCAGGCGTGGCAGACTGTGGTGAGGTCGCGGAGGGAGCGGTGGTGGTGATGACGTGGGTGTAGCAGCTTTCGAGGGCGATGGGTGAGGAACAGGGCAGGCAGGGGGTGGGGTAGTGAGGACGACGAGGACGCGCGTCGCCGAGGGATGAGGGCGGAGGAGGCAGCGAGAGGCGCACACACGCGCGCCGTGGAATCGGGGAAGTCGGGCGCGATAATTTAAGCCGCTTTGTTGGCAGCACCGTGGCCCCGGGCGGATGCTTCTCCGACAGTTATCAATTTTCATTAGCTGGATGCACGAGGCCTTGCCGCCCCCGCGGAGCGCCCCCGCACCTGCGCTACCTGAGTGGCGCCGGCGCAGGGCCACCAACCCTGGCGTGGCGCCCAGCAGCCTCGGCGCACATCGCGCCTTCGCGGAATTTGACTTTCATTCCTTGAAGATACGTTCAATTCATTACACTTTTTGTATTAAGTACAACCACAATGTAGTCTGATGTATTTCGGCATTATCGGGCAAACAGTTGTATGTTAATATTATACTAAAACCAATCGATATATATATATATATATATATATATATATATATATATTATATATATTATATATATTATTATATATATAAAAGAAGTCGTGTTAAGTTATCCACTTAATAACTCAAGAACGGCTGAACCGATTTCGCTGAATTGGCAGGGAGGTAGTTTAGAGCCGGGAGAAGGACATAAGATACTTTTTTTATCCGTTGACAGCATTCCGCGTGTGACTTGACATGAAACGTCAGTCACTATAAAAACTTGGTATAAACAGAAAAAGAATCAGACTTGAAAACAAAACGCAAAATGCACCAGTTTTATGGTATGACGTATGGATGAACAATTTGATATTGTAAGAAAAATATAAAAAAATAAATAAATATATAAAAAAACGCATAAAACGTGCATTAGAGCAGCTTACACCGAACATTAAAAGATTACGCAATGACTCGAGATGTTTTGGAGAGCAATGATTTACTGTCTGGCGATTTCCGCCCAAATACGCAATAGTAATTTCCAAATTCTACGGCTGCCGACGAAATAAACGCTTGCACTCAAATCGTCAAGATCTATGGCGCTATGTGAAGAAAACTGCTACTGACAACAAAACATGAGAGTTACATGCTAATGATACATCTGCTGAAGATTTCCTGGAGCAATTGCTGACTATCGGTACATGGTCAAGTACCTGTCGATGAATCGAGCGGTTAATACCATTTCCAAATAATTTCTTGTAATGTTCGTCCATCAAAAGACGAAATATCACAATGTATTTTTCAGAATATTATTGTCTAACTCAAAATAATGAATGTTGAGTGAGCGAAGCAATTTAGCGCTAAGAATAAAGATGTAGATGAGCCAAACTTACATAATTCAAATAGATCATTGGAACCAATGCCATCATCAAATCTATTGACTTGCGTCACAAATGAAAGATGAAAGACCACCAACTATCTAATTGAATTTTTAAAACTCTTTGGACAGTGCCTGGCTTACCACCGCCAAAATTTCGCTAAATTGGTCCGCTAGTAATCATGCTTCGAAACATAAAACCAACCGAAAACTGTTGCACCGGTACGCGTTTGGTGGTTAAAAATTGATGAACATGTTAATTTAACGCTACGAAATGATAGAAAATCAAAGTGAGAAAGTTCTATTTCAGGATACCGATTGATCCCAACCATATGTCGTCTTGAGTTTTAAAAAGACTTCAAACTTCCGATACGGTCTTGCATTTGCCATGACCATCACAAATCACAAGCCAATCCTAAAAGTTGTGAGTTATAAATCTAGAACATTATGTTTTTCCCGTGGTCAATTATACTGTGCATATGTTCACGGGTCGGAGACCATCTCTGCGGTTGTTTGTTTTTGGCCTGATAATAAAACAAAAAATGTCGTGTATAACAAGAACTTAAATGAAGACGCAATCTTGTAACTAAAATACAGAAATATATGATGATTAATGTAGGTATTTAATTTTTTTTGTATTTTTTCCAATTTAAAAAAAAACTGCTTATTTATTGCCATTAAGGCGGAACAAAGTTCGCCGGGTCAGCTAGTACATTAATAAAAACAGTATATAATATTTTATGTACTAAATGAATCTGAAGAAAGTTTATTTTTTTCTTGATCTTCGCTCTTCAAGATTGGGTCCCTAAAGAAGGAAGCTAGTGAAAATGCCGTATAGTTCTGCGAACTAAAGTGAAGATGAGCAATCCTTTGATACCCGAAATAACTTCAGTACGGTTTCTTTCTTCTCTCTCTCTCTCTCTCTCTCTCTCTCTCTCTCTCTCTCTCTCTCTCTCTCTATCTATCTATCTATCTATCTTCTCTCTCTTCTCTCTCTCTCTCTCTTTTCTTTCTTTCTTTCTTTCTTCTTTGTCTATGGATACTCCGAATGTTTTTAATGGCTGTGTATTTTCAATACATGGAATGTATTGAAATTATTGCCCTTCAGGTGTTGTTCAATAATATGTCATATTTTGATTATACCAAAAACGTAAAGCACAAATGCATTTGCTTTATGCATTTTTGTTGTGCATTACATCAAAGGCTACTGGTTTGAATGGCCTTATGAGTCGTATTCTCAGTAAACATTCATTCATAATTCGTTCCCGCACTCAGAATGTAAGAGGTCAAATGGCTCTACTAGTTCCTGGATGCACAAGGAAACGAAAGACAGATCGAGATGAGCAAAGGCATGAAGATGAGCACATCGTCAATCAGCCGCGTTATGAACATGCGTTGTGTTAGCACATATCCCACCAACCACTAAGAAGCCACTACAGGATTCAGACGAAGCCCGGAATATCGGATGTCCCAACCTTGAGAGAGATATATCAGCACAAAATCTTATTCTATAACATACGTTTTGTGCATCCCCTCATTTGTATCATGAAGTTTGAGCAGGAAAAACATTTGCATATTGTTACTTTTAAAAAAACGTTCCTAGCAGCAATAAAAAATTAAAAATCGGCCGAGTCGCTATAAAATGAAACGAATTTGTAATAAAATTAAATTTGTAATAAAATGTAACGAATGGCGCAAACACTAACGAATTTTTTCTCTTAAAGAAATCTATTCTAGAAAATATATCTTTAAAGAGGTTAGTCACAATTTTTTGAAAAAATGTTTTTCGGTGAATTTTTTTAAGTAAAAGATAATGTATACATATTTTTTCAAAATTGTCTTGAAATAATTTCTGGTGAAATCTTCGCAGGTTCGACGCTCCTATTATTACCCCACCGGCTAAGAGACGTGCAGTATCTGCAACGGGATGTGAATGAGAGGGACAGGAGTGGAAGAGACAGAGAGAGACGCACAGAAACAGACTGAGTCAGTGGGAAAGAGACAGACGAAGAGAGAAAGGGAGAGGGAAGGAAAACGAGGGAGACGAAGGGCAGAACAACGTCTGCCGGGTTTCGCTAGTATTACATAAAGAAAGATACAGATATAGAAACGCAACAGAATATTGGTACTATACAAAATTCTAAAGGATTCTATAAACCCAAGACATAATCGTCATAAACACTCTTTTAGATTTTGAGAATGCAGTATTCCTAAGAGACTGTTACAATTATCGGAGAAGTTAAATTGAATTCTTACTTGGGACGTGAAGTAACCGCAAATAGACCAAGTTCGACTTTGATGTCACTTCAGGGTCTACCTAAAATGCCCTCTAGAGAACTGCGGATTCAGATTGAGAACCTATTATTATAGGTAAGCATACTATAAGAGGTTTTATATTATTATAGGTAAGCTTACTATAAGAGGTTTTATATTATTATAGGTAAGCATACGTAGAGACCTCTTTGACAGTTACTACTTGGTCACTTCTGGCAACATAATTTGAGGTAAAGTCCTAGCTCGCTTTGTAAATGGCTTCATAGAGGTATCTATCTCTTGGAATGGCATCGCCTCTACATGACACTCATTTGTTTCCCGATCAGCAAAATCGGTCCCTTCATAGAGGAATTCCTCTACTACTACTACCACCTCTTTTAATAATAAAAGAAAGTTTGAAATAAAACACTTAAATTTTGTATTATTGAAGTAGTTGTGTTTTTCTATTCGTTATAAATAATTATAGTGGGAGTTTAATTTCGTCCCGTCATTTTTGAAGATTAACCCCCCCGTAAAATATAAAATATATTATACAGTAATAGTTCGTTAATTTTTAATAACTTGATTATAAAAAAGAAATTCATTTCCATTACCTTCTTTGCTTCTCGTTTTGCATTCTCTGCTACACAATTTCACTGTTGCGCAATATATATTTTACACCAGGGAAACTAAGTAATAAGGATAGGTATTAACTAGAAATTATGAAACCAAAGGGAAATTTTCAGCGCCCATTTGCTAAAGTCGTTTACTCGAATAGTGGGAACAATATGGCATGCAAAATTTCCGGACCTTCGCAGGGCATGTAACCGTGTGACGAAATTCCCTTTTTATTGAGTTTCGTGTTGTTTTTACGCTTTGCATAAAAAGCTGAATGTGCTGGTTTCTATTTATTTTATTTGAATACAAAATATTTTCGTTGTTTCTCTGGTTGTTTTATTTGTATTTTATTGAAGGCAAATTGAATGTAGTTAGCTCGACTTTTGTTTATTATAAAATTTAATATAAAACTAAGAAATTTGTTACATTTTTTTTATAAATTGCATAACATCATAAAAACGGTTTTTCAACAAAGCAGTTCTAGCTACATTTATTCCTCCTAGATTTTTGGCATATTTCTTTTACTCTCTCTCTCTCTCTCTCCTTCTCTCTCTTCTTCTCTCTCTCTTATCTCCTTCTCTCTCACACACACGCCACACAAACGCACATGTAATGTTGTTCTCTTAACTATTTTAATGTCATCTATGGGCATGCAGAACACCAATGTTTAACCACACCATATATTTAAGTTTTACCCAATTTTTTTAAAAATTCCCGAACGAGGTGTTTTCAATAAAAGTAGTGATCTGTCGGTTTCAATACAAATAGTGATAAGTCGGTTTGACATTTTTTTATTGTAAAGGAGTTGATTTGAAAGTTACTAGAAACTAAACGATGTGGATAAATGATTATTACTAAAATATTAAATTATATTCAAATAATTTCCTTCACTTGAGAATCACACTAAGGTTTTTCCATCGACACTTTTTACATAATTCGTTTTCCAATTTCAATTTCCTGGTTTTCGTATTATCCTTAGTGTACCGTCATCTAACCGACTTCAGCCCTCCGCGGTCGACCTCTATAGCATAAACAAATTAGTTGCATGGTAACTCCAAGAGAACACCTAATCTATAGCTGTGATGGTTTGTCCTTTTGTGAATGGGATGGCTGGTCCAGAGCTTTCTCTCAGCACTCCTGGTTCTTCCTTCCGCGATGCTTTCGCGTGCCGAAAATTTGCAGCTCCGTCCCTTTGGCGTCCGCGCCTGCCTCAGGCGGCGGCCCTCACTGCCCCGCACAACGGGCCGAGGAAGCGGGACTTACGCCCCGGCCCATTGCCTCCGTTCATTTCGTTTGTTCCTGGCGCGCGGGGCCGTTTATGGTCACCCGCGAGGAGTAACTCTGCTCTCTCTCTCTCTCTCTCTCTCTCTCTCTCTCTCTCTGTCTCTCTCTCTCTGTCTCTCTCTCTTGTCTTTCCCTCTCTCTCCCTCTCGTCCCCCTCTCTCCCACCTTTCTTTCTCTCTCCCTCCTCCCATCCACTCTCTTTCTCCTCCTTCCCTGTTTCCCTCCTTCCCCCTCCCTCTCTCTTTCTATTTCTACCACTCTCTCTAACTCTTCCTCTCTTTAAACATCATTATCTCTGTCTTTCCCTCTTCCTGCTACTCTCCCCCCTCTCTCCTTCTCACCTCCCTCTCTCCCTTTTTCTCCCTCCTCCCTCCCTCCCTCTTGCTCCTTTTTCTCTGTTGCCCTCCTCCCTCCTTTCCTCTCCCTTCATCCTCCCTCTCTTCCTCTCTTACCCCTTTTCTACCTCTCCCTATTTCTACCTCTCTTTAAGCATCTATCTCTCCCTCTCTCTTACTAATCAGGTTTTGGCATTTCGGGTGATGACGGTTCGGGCGGTGTCATTTTCCACGGTAACGATCCAGGTGGTGATGGCGACGGTACTAGTCACTGTTCGGTGACAGTTCGGGCGGCGAAAGTTCGTGCGGACAAGAGTAAGTCACTGTTCGGTGATTTCGGGCGGTGACAGCTCGGGGGTAGGTGACCATCCGGGCGGTGACGGCGAAGGTAGCCATTGATCGGGACTTCCAATGGTGATGGATTGGGCGGTGATTGTTTGAGGAGTCGAAGTTTCGAACGGTGGTGTCCGTTCGGTCGGATGGTGCAGGTGGTGTCGATATGGTAGGCATCTGTTGGGGCGGTGACGCTTCGCGTTGCGCCAGGCGGGTATCCGACGGACGGGCAGCGGCGACCGCGCGGGGCCCCTCCCGTCGCCCTGCAAATTGCGCCCCCCCCCGCGACGAATGCCCCGCGCAGGGTGGGAGGGGGGCTTCGGCCCTTAAAGAGGCCCCGGGGGCGCCCTTGCCGACGCGGCGCAGGGGCGACGCCGCGGTGAATGCCACCGCGCGAGGGGGCGTGGCCCGGGCGGGGAGATTTAGCGACACAATAGGAGAGCCGGGGCGGATCAGGAGACACAGCAGGAGAAGAAGGGAGTGGCGCAACGGCGGAGACGCCGGGGGAGGAATAGAGCAAGAGGGGCCGGGCACTCCGAACAACGCTGCCAAAAGGAGTGGGGGTTTAATGACGGTGTCATGCCTGCGAGAAGTGGTGTGAGGGCATGGTATGTGAAAAAGTGTGGGAGCAATGATACTGGCATTTTATTACAGCCATATTTTTGAATTGCGAATTTCTTTGTTGAAGAACGTGTCGAAGGTGATAGTAAAATTGAAATCGATATGAGACTATTTTGTGCAGGTATCTTTAGGAAATACCTGTGTGAATGAAAATGTGAGGACAATGTTATAAATAACTGGTAAATCTGTTGAGGTAATAATCAAAGGTTAGCATGATAAAAAGCGAGCTCTTACGACCAAAATTGTGTAATGTTAATTGATATTTCTGGAATACATGTGGCTCTCTCATGTGACAATAAAGTCGGGAGATACATTTTAAAAAGTGAGGTGATAATAATAAAAGTAGACTACGTTTAGATGATATTTAGGCATGTATATCTTAATATCACGCGAATATCTTAATGAGTACAGATTGGAGCGTCCAGCCTATTGAAATATTCGCTTATTATATAAAGAAACACATTGTTCAACCTCTATTACTTCCCCATTCAACACGTTACTAAAACTTTCCAACTTCGACATTTACTCTTTAAGGCAGACGCATCGGAGAAAAGACCCAGAACAAAATTCTCTCGCACTCCCGATGTTTACGCCCCTTCTCGGAATGATACAAAAACATTCGCCAAAACTTTTCCACCACACCACAGAGTATGCATAGAGCTCTCCTCCGCCCACATCGAAGTTTATTCCGAACAGGCTGCTCACGAACGGCACTCTTTCCGGAAAGTTTGCTTCCTCTTCGCGATCCCACAGCGTGGCCTGTGGGCGGCATGTGTGTGTGTGTGTGAGTGTGTGTATGCTTATATAATAACAGCGCCCGCCGCCGCAGCAGTATTGAATTGCCGGGGAGGAATTATTCAGACAGTCGAGACCGGCCGGGGAGTCTCCTACGCTTCGCAACGAACGGTCGAGACGGGCATACGCAATGCGCACGGGGACGAAGTGGTCTCTCCCCCCTCCCCAACACACACACACACACTCGCGCGTGCGTGCGCGGACGCACGGACACGCCGGCGCGTGTGCGTCGCTGCCGTCCCCGCTATTTACGAGAGAATCGCTTTAAATTTTTAAACAAAACCTTTAAATTTGAAAGAAAGTTATGCATATTTATGGCGCCGCCGCGCCAGTAGCTGCAGTGCGATCGGGGCGGAACGCGGAGTCCTCGTTTCGAGAGCTGTGCGAGAGATGAGGCCCCGTGGACTCTCCGCATCGTTGCCAGATGCGGGAAGTCTATTTTTGTTTTCTTCTGTCGTTATTTTTGGGCTGTTATAACTATTCATCTACATATTTACGTAGTCAATTTTTTAAATGTTTTATCGGATGAAGATATTATACTCCAAACTATCAATTTAATTCGTAAAATATATTAATAGAGAAGCAATTATGTGATGGATATTCTAATTATATGGTGCCTAATTGATATTTATAGTTTATTCTAATATTCATTTTTATTGATGTGAACTTTTCTGTTACAAATATTGGGATCTATACATCTTCAAGATTACGTGAAATACGTAATTGTAACAATAAGTTTCATTATAATTGGATCAAGCGTGTGAGTGAATTGATTGAATTGTTATGAGGACTAAAATTCGTTAAAAACGTGTTTTCGATTATAATTTTCAAGATTGCAAGGACTGTTGGTAACTGTCTTTAAATAATTTGTTTTAAATTCATATACTCTGTTCGAGGCAAAATCAGTAAATTCCTGTATTGATTTGGATTCTATTCAATCCTTTGTTTCTTTAAATAACTCTCAAACACTTCTGTGCTTGCGCGAACATTGCGCCGTCAGTAAATCATTGTTTTAAAAGCGGATATAACAGAAGGGGGAGATAAGTCCTTTTCTTCCTGCATATTTCCCTTCGTCATCCCTGCACATGCTCTCCCACATAATATTATGTAAATTAAACCGGAAATTAATTGGAAAAAATAATTTTAAGTGGTTTAAACTAAGAATTGCGTATATAATTGTTAATGCTGCTTTTGGTGCTCTGTCTGCCGTGGTGGATAAAACGGGATGTTGTGAATAACCAGAGGACGCAAAAGAGCGGAAACTGCAAAAAAAAGTAATAGAAAGGTCCAACAGATTACTCGCAATATTTTGCGGTTTCCAAAGAACATTTCCTTTCACGTGTGACGTCACTGCGTGCATGCTCTTAAAAGTTACCGGATTCCATTTCATTTTTACCGATTCGTTCGCTGTTCCTTTCTTGTAACTCTTATTACTGTCAATTGTTTTAGACACTGTCTATTCGTTTCCGTGAGCAGTGATAATATAGAGTTTTGTCTTGTTTTTGCAGGTTAGTTACTCGCTGTGGAGCCTTCGTTCGTGGAAATTCATTGAATTTTGAATATGCATCAGAAACGGTGAGTTGTTTTATCGACACGCTGAGTAATTTTAATTATTAATTTAGAACTTGCAATCAACGTGTCGTGATATTAATAATTTGATTTTTCTGGGATTATAAAAATTTAAACAAAGATCTTAATACGACTATCATCTACACTCATACAATTATACCTTCTCTCACTCCCTCTCTCCCTCTCGCTCCCTCCTCCATCTCCCTGTCCCCCACTCCTCTTCCCCCATCTCTCCCTCTCTTCCCCCTCTTCCCCCTCTCACCCTCTCTCCTTTCTCTTCTCGCTCCCTTTCCCTCCTTTTCTCTCCTTCTCTCTCCCTCCCTCCCTCCTTCGCTCCGTTTCTCTTTCTCTCTTTCACACACACGAACGTACACATCGCATTAATACCGCCACCCTTTGCTTAGGGCTCTTATTCTCAGTCGACGCAGACAGAAGTTTCATCATTCCAAAAATGAAAAGTACGCTTCAACACCACTTAAAACAAGATCCCAACACTACATTACTACACACAAGATCCGAACTTTATCCAATTTACATTAGATAGTCATATAAATTATTTTTGAGCATATTTACGTACAATTTCGATAAAGTTTCATCGTACACATAAATGGCAACATTATGACTTTTAAACTTTTGAAATGAATAAACATCGCCCGAAAGTATTTTTTAAATTTATTTCTTTAAGGTCGCTTTATAACATCTAGGTAATTGTTGTCTGGAAGTTGGGAGGTCCAGAGAGGATCCAATTACTTGTCCTTGTAGCACCTCGCTTCCTCGTCCACGCAGCCTCCGCCCTGTCCCTTTCCCTCGGCCCTTCCACTCGCCCCGACTGACTTTGTGGCAGCCCACCTTCATTAGACCTGAACCAAAATGAAAGAGGAAAGATAAAGTGTGTCTTCTATGTCGCAATCTAGGCCCACTCCTCAGTTTCTTCGTCCTCATGTTAATTTCGTCCTCCTCGTTCTCCTTCCCTACGTTCTTCTCTTTCTCATCCTTTTACTCCTCTCTCTACTATTACATCTTCTCGTATCACCCCTTATCTTTCTCTTGACTCTCCTTCGCCTCTTATTCCTCCTCTATTCCCTTCTCCTTCTATTTATCCTCCGCTTACTTTCCCCTTCTTTTTGCACTCTTCCTTCATCTTCTCCTCTTATTCGCCCGTCCCTTTCCACATTTCCGCCATGGACTTCTCCTTGTCCTCTCCTCCTCTCCTCTGAGCGCGTGTCTTCTCCCCGAAGCCCCTCCCCCGCCGCCTGCGCCGCCGCCTGTGCTTCTGTTAGCAGCCGCCTTCGGCCGTCGCCGACCCGACTTGTTAGCGATTGTTTTCTCTGGAGGCGCGCGGCGGGGGCGGGGCGGGGGTGGGGCGGCCCAGGAAAAGTCGGATCGCGTTCGGGCGCGCGTCCATTAACATATTCATGCCTCCTTTGCTCTCGGCGTTGTTATAAGAAATTGTGTCTCCCTCTCTTGCCCCACCCAGACCGCGGCGCCTTCGAAATTAAAGCGCTCCTGCGCGAGAGCCTGTGCAAACGGAAGTTTTACGTCTTTGATGAACTTTTCTTTCCTTTCTGTCGCCGCCTGGTCGCTGCGGTTGGCCGTGAAGAAGGACGGGGGCGGAGGAGAAGTGACGCAGTGGGCGAGGTCGGTCCCCTCGGGCGCCAATATCCCTCTGGAGGAACCGTGGTCCAGCCCTTAGTCGTTGCGCGGATAATCACGTGGTATCTCTCGGGAGCGAATGCGGCTCGGGGGAGGCACAGCAGTAGCCGTCCCTCCGCAAACCTGCATTCAATTGATATTAATGTTCTGAGAAGGAAATCAAAGTGTACACATACATAATATTAGCTGATGAATAATTATACACAGAATTATCTATTAAAAGCAATATTACGTTGTTCCGTTTCCCCTGCAACTCTTTCATCGAATGCTCCATTTGAATCAAACCACCTTTTACTCACTATCCGCAACAGGTATAGGGTTCAGTGTGGTGCAGATATAGAAAATTAAAATTGTATTCGGAACAATGTACCGAGTAAAACAACCTCGTTTCTCCAGCCACAGTGCGACAGTCCCTCACTTGACGCTCTCTTAGCATAGAAAGGCCGCCGGGAATAGTTTGATGGTACAAAGCAACTGCCAACTGACGCTATGCAATTGGCGTCCTGGGCGTGTCTCAAAGTGCATCAGCTCAAGAGAGGGAACTCAGAGATAGCGAGTGGTAATCCATATCCATGGGCAGAGGAAGTTTTTCTTCGCATTCACTTGAGAACATTGTAATTAATTTGCTGCCATTGCTCCCTACTGAAATAGGTATGTTTCCATTTATTATGGTTTAAAAAAAGATCATCAAATGGGATAATACGGGCAGTCTGATATAAGAGTTTAGTGAAATTTATGGTACAATTTCTTCAAACGCTTTCTAAAGTTTGGTTCTGTTATAGAAGGAAAAACTGTGAAGTCCTGTAAATGCGTTATGCATTCCTTTTATTCCATATAATTTATATTTTATAATATCAAAATATCAATTATTAGGTAATACTATTATAAATTATTAGGTTTAGGCAAACATGTATCAAAATATAAATTAAATGGAATGCATTGCGCAGTTACGGGACTTCAGAAGAGCATATAAGGATGATATAAGAAGAGCGTATAAGGAGGGAAGTTTTAAGTTAAAGAAAACACTCTTGCAGTCAACTTTTAATTTTTATGTTTACAACTTTAAATATTCGAAAAAACATCGAATGTTGCCTCAGCGTATCAATACTCACTCGATACTACTGACGCCATACGCAGAAAGTAAAACTAAAATACCTCAGTCATGTCATGGGTGAGAGTGTATCACACTAGTATTTATGTTTTGATACATTCAGATTCGTTTAGTAACTTTGCTCATGGGGATTAGGCAAAGCATTCACCTTCAGAGACGCTAATTTCCACTTGCACGGATGAACATTTAGGCTGAGTACAGGTGTGCTCGAGAAATCAACTAAAACGTTTTGAATAAAATGCTGGTCCTGTGGTAAATCACAGTAATATTTTAACGGTAACATAAGATAATTATTGTATTAGAACTTAAAGTATTAATAATTCATACATCGCCTGCAAAAGCTGCTTCAACAAGCTGCTTAAAACACAGCACATTATGTCTATTTTCTAACACGCTCTAGGTACTTTGGGCTAAGGGTTTCACACTTTGAGGGCACGTCATTTACATTTTCATTACGCATTTTAATGGGTGGGGTAAATTTGTTACGGGGATTTAGTACCATCATTATACTCAAGGCACCACCTTCCGTTAAAGGTAGCAGCTACCTGCGGGACGTAGTGAGTAGGACTGAGAGGAGGGAGAGCGTGAAATACCAATTACGTAGTCGAAAGAATGACGATGTCTCTTATATCATGTATTTCTTTGATTTCGTGTCACTTAAGGTAGTTCTGAACTTGAATAAGAAATTAATGAGATATATTTTCAATGTAATTATTACTATTATTATTATTATTATTATTATTATTATTATTATTATTATATGAACAAATAAACTAAAATAAAAATAATTTACTGGTTGAAAAAATTTACTTTTATTATCTAATGGAACTACTAGTGCAACCCCAGAAAATATTTGAATTAAATAAATTTTCTTTTTTTGCAAAATACTTTGAACTCACTTATAGAGAATCAATCAAAACTAATGTATTACTTAATGTTAAATTAATTTGTAAGGTTGTTTGTTAATAGAATATAGTGTTCAAAAATTTCTGAAGAGATCTCTAAGCTCTACAGAAGAAAGTTAAAGTAGTACATCGACAATTTAGATATTTTCTTTAGAAAAAAAAACAAAAATCAAACATTTACGAAAATAATACTTGATTTACTTCAAATTCTTTTTAAGACATAATGTTTTAGCTGTAATGTTGTGAATGAAAATGCGTGTGGAAAAGGTTATTTAATCCTTTACTAGCAAAAGGCCATAGCTGGAGACGCATTAGTCAAGAAAAACTAAAAATATCTCAGAAACAAAAGCCGATAAAAAAGCGGCTTGAATCATTTAAAAGCAAAAAAATCATTGTAACATCTGATGAAAAGTATAAGCCGGAATGTTTCATGATTTTTCGCAATTTTAATGTTTAGAGATACCTTTAACTTTGGTAATGTGAGGGAATAGATTTAGTAAATTTGTAATGGGGATTTAGCGGCGTCCATTTACCCCAAACAACGGGCCTCTGGCAGTGCTGGCAACTACCTGCGGGGCGGAGCCCGGCAGCTGCTAAGGAGGAGTGAGAGTAGGGCGGTCGCAGCGCCAGGGACAGGGCGTCCCACTATGCGTTAATGGTCGCAATTAGGCCTCCGCCCCAGCCTCTGCCTCCACCACCGCCACCGTCTTCGCCGATGCCTCC
>BOPP01000011.1:1436312-1453523 GCA_017312745.1 Gryllus bimaculatus | reverse complement strand
GGAAGGCGGGGCGATGGGGGGCGGCGGGGGTGGTGTGGGGCGTCGAAGCGGCAAGAGCGGGGGGCGGGGGTGTGGGGCGGCGGGGTGTGGTGGGGGCGGCGGGGGAGGTGGGGGCGGCGGGGGTGGTGGGGGCGGCGGGGTGGTGGGGCGGCGGGGTGGTGGGGGCGGTTCGGGGTGGTGGGGGCGGCGGGGTGTGGGGGCGGCGGGGGGTGGTGGGGCGGCGAGGGGCGGGGCGGCGGAGGCGGTGGGCGGCGGTGGGGTGGGGGAGTGCCGGAGGGCGGTGGAGGCGGCGAGGGGGCGTGCGCGAGGGCGGGTGGCGGCGAGGGGGCGTGGCGGGACTGGGCGTGGCGGCGGGGGGCGGGGCGGCGGGGCGGCGGGGCGCGGGCGGCGGGGCGGCGGGGCAGCGGGGCGGAAGGGCGGCGGGCGAGTCACGAGACACGCGTAGCTCAGTGGGGCGGCGAGCTAACTCTCTAAATCTCCGTAATGCTTGCTAAAAGATCTCGCCCCCATTCTCGCCGAGGCCACATACCCCCCCCCCCGCCCGTATTAATTTATTTATACGCGTCATAAATCAAGGCAGCATACACCGCCCTTCAATACTGACGCCGCAGCTCTCCGCGACTCTCAATCATAAAATATTGCCAGACAATCCGAACATGCCGCTCTTAGTTTATGTTGCGCCGATTCGCTTTGGCAAGGCAACATGGATGCCTCCTAGGGAAGGGGAACCACGAGGTTACTTCGTTGGCTCTAACATGAGAGTGCAGACACTTCAACCCGGGATATCACTGCGGTTACGCAACCAGTTTCAAGACGTCAAGAAGCATGGGAATTTAAAACCATTCATGGTTTATTAAAGTAAATTGGGACTTTTATTGGACTGTTTTTTTAAATCTCACCAATGATTTCGAAACAATTGTCTTATCACCACATCCCATTCAACATCAAAGAGAAAGCGAACAAATAAAATCTCACGACAAGATATTCTATCTAGTTACCCAATTCTTCACCGCCTGTTTAGTCGTCCGAGTTCACATCAACATCTGAGACAGTGTCGAACTTTATTATTTTTTTTTCTACGAACATATTAGGCGATTCTGACACTCAGAACAAAACATATCTCGGATGGTATGTATGAGCTTTTTTCCTCTTAAATTAACAGAATGCACGAGTAAATGTAAACACTGTACTCACCCTACTCACAAGTAATAGAAAATACTTCTTCGTTAGCCGCGGTTGTCGTTGATCAAGAGTCTTTACTCTTACCGCGGTAGATCTTGCGAAAATGCAGAGTAAAGAGAATAAAGAGCAGCTGCGTGAACTGTGCTCACAGGAACGTGAAGTTCTCGACTTCTCGGGACGAAATATTAGAGAAATAAACCGTACTTTATTTTATTCTGAACAAAGTCAGAGTTTAATTACACTACTCCTGAAGTTCGTAAAGAGCTTATTTAAAAATAAACTACACGGAAATGCGTTTTTACATGAATCGGACCGGTACAGCAATTATGTCTTATCCTGTAGCCCCTCGTCTAGGCAAGAAATAAAAACGTGAAGAAGAGAAAAAGCCAACAAAACGAGAAAACTAGTCTCGGGAATTAAGTGGGAGGGGGAGGTAATGGGAAGGGGATTTGTAGGGAGGGGGGAGAGGGGGCATATAGGATTTGTCTCTGTTGACAATGCTTGAGTTCGATTAGAGTTATAAAATTGAAAATACTTAATTAAATTTGTGATAATGACAAAAAAATTAATGGGTTGCCATAGAATGAATATTCTCGGGACTGTGCGCACTATTTTGATTTTGCGCTAATGTGAGTGGTTTTTTGAGTATGATGCCAAAATATAGGATTTCTTGTGAATGCACATTAAAAAATTTAGTGATTTAACATTTAGTAGTGTATGTTCGAATGCTATAGTTGAATTTATGCTTCATATACATTAAGATCGAGAAAGGGGGGCATGTGGGGGGGGGTGGAGGGTGGTTCATGGGTGGCGGATGGCGGGTGGGTGGGGGAGTGGGGGTGTTGGGATTGGTGGGGTGGAGGGGTGAGGGGGGGGGGAGGTGTGGGGGGATGGGGAGGATGGGGGGGGTGCGGGGGGAGAGGGGGCGGGGGAGGGGGGCGGTGGGGGGTGGGGGGTAGGAGAGTAGAAGAAGGATACCTATGTATCATTATTAAAAAATCGTTTAGTACAACTACGGTGTGAAAGGATGTTTTTAATGAATTTTGATGTAGTTGGTGTGAACTACGTTCTTCCACCACGACAATGAATTTGTGCCTATTATTTGCAACATGACTATAGACATGGTGCGTATTTGAGCACACAATTCGATCTGTCAGACGAGTCACGTGGACAATCATTATTGGCGCAAAACAGAGGAGAAGGTTCAGCAGCATTGAAGCGCGTCATTGGCAAGTGGCGCCGTCTCCCGGCCCCCGCCGCCCCCGTTGCCCTCGCCACCCCGTTTCGCTGGCGCTTGCATGTCCCTTGGCCCTCCCGCCTTCGTCTCCCTGCTGCCACTACCTCCCCGGCACGCCCCGCTGCTCCCACCCGCTGTCTCCGCGCCCCCGCCTCTCCCACCTGTCTGACAAGCACGACGTCAGTGCCACCGCCGGCGCAATGCAACTATTTCTCCCGGGCCTGCTGCTCCCCGCCACTGAGGAGACAGAAGCTTCAAAAGGAAGCGAAACAATCTACAAATTGCCTTAATTGCTTTCATGCATTTGGAATATTTGATAAGTTGAATTTCTAGGGTTTTGTTTTACAAAAACCTCACTTCAAGGTAATTTTTATGGAGTGATTTTTCGCCTTGGTATCGGCGTCATGTTATCTCATGGATTGCTAGTATTAATTTTCAGTGATACGTCGCTTTGGAATTATTTGTATACAAATAATATATCTTAATTTGTAAAACAATTATTTTTGCTGTCGAAAACTATAACCGTATTTTGTCTCGTTTTTAATATGCGTGTAACTGAGTTTTAAGAGATGGAAATAAACAGCGTTCAACAGTTCCTTGTGCATATTTTGACTTCAGTTAAAATATTGGTTTGAATGAAAATTAATACACGTACTATATCTTATGTTAGTCTGAGTGTCTGATAAAAAACACCATTTTTTTACACAAATAATGTATTTTCATCTGTGTAACCATTCCTTTGCGGTATATTCTGTTATACTTGTGTAAATTGTCTTGCATTGTAATAAATGAACATACGTCTTGCTCATCTAAGCAGAAAATACATTTCTAATCCGATTTTTGTTTCTTCTATCACTACAATCTGCTTGAAAGCTACGAGGAAACAACTCAAAAAGAACATCTGAGGTGACTTTTGCTTCTCAAGCAACCTTCCTCAGACGTCAAGAAAACTCGAGAGAGTTACGAAAACAAAGTCATAAAAGTGCATTAAAGTAAAAAACGACCGTATATATCTTGTGTGAACGGTTTCTGGGTCAGAAAACAGGAAGAAGGATCTTCTACGGAAGCAATGTTAGCCATTGAACGTTGAGAAATTCTTCTCTTCTGAGCACTGAAGAAGCCTCTCAAGCAAACCAGTTTATGAATTCTCTTTATTTGCATCTTACAGACTGAGTGAATCTTAAAAGCATGAAAAGAGGGAAAATAAATCTGAATTGGTGACATGCTTGAAACAATCTTGATGTTAGTGTCAAGTACATGGCATCATCAAAAATATAAAATGAAGGATAAATTTTTTTTGACAAAGAATTCTCTGGCTATGTCATTTGAGGTGAAGGTCTACTTTGAAAATAAAATATAATTTGGCTTTTTCAAAATGTTGGTTTTACTGAAAATCTTAATCAACCATTTTTATAAATGGACTTTATCCTACTTCTGCAAAATAATTAAAATAATAATAACAACAATAATAATAATAATAATAATAATAATAATAATAATAATAATAATAATAATAATAATAATATGGAATAAATTACAGCCATTTTCCAGAAACATCTACTGACATTTCTCGCGCTGGACGATGAAAGATGACTGCTGTTGATACTCGTAACTCTACCGGAAACCGATCTAATTACACGTGATAACTGATAGGCGTTCTCTCTATTCATTTTGAAATATAGTGTTCATGGTATAAAAAAGATTATTAAGAGCATGTGACAACATATCTACTACCTTACATTTAACAAGAAAAATCATGTTCATAACTTCATTAAGTAGCATGCTGAAACACCTGCATTAGCGAAAACTATTTGTTTTACATTTAAAGATATTTATACATTAAATTTTATTGATGTTGTTTCATAGGAACGGGACCCTAATTATTCAAATAAAATTTTAAATATGTACTAACTACACGTATTTTATTATTTTTCGGTGCATGTGGAATTTTGAGTATTATGCTAATCATTCACACAAATGTTAATTGCTTAAAATTTGCTACAGAAGGATTTTACATATTCTAGTCACCTTGCGGTAACTGCAGATTTCAGAGCACCAAAAGCATCCATTTCAGTCACATTACATCATTCACGACACATCAAACCGTAGTCGTTAATGTCCATTAACACTTCGTCTAGTATAAATGCAATAACATAATCCATCCTATCAGTTACGTCACATCGCTTCCCCCTGCTCCATCAGACAGTCTCGTGAGTTGCAACCGACATAATGTCCTCCGCGCCGCGTTGTACCGCAACACCCTCACAGATACTCGGCGAGTTGATACTTTCCGCCATATATTTCAATTCACAAGTAGATTAGCGGCTGGGCCCGGCGCCACAGCCCTTCTCTTCGGGGAGTGAATATTATATCGAGGCGTCGCGGGCTGGTCCAAATTACCTCCCCATTAATTTCTCCCCGCGAACAGCACCGCGCCGCCCGTTGGGCCAGACGCCTGCCAGTGCAGCGACAGCGGGGGGCCGCATGACCCCCGGCGCCGGGCGGGGACGATTATGGTGCGCGCGGAGCCGAAAATGAAGCTGGAGCGGATGAGATAAGTAGGCGCGCCGTGACTCGACGGACTGCAAGAGCTCAGCGAGCCGACCTGCGAGCGCTAAGGGGCTGATGAGGTTGTGGGTAGAGCTTGGCAAGGTCAAGAAGACACCATAGTGGACGTACAGGGTGGCACAGAAGACGTGCGCAAAAGCGGGGAAAGATTATGGGCGAAGATTCTAATGTCCGTTTTCCCACTGCGCAAAGTATTGTACGGAAGGATAATGTTTTTTGTCAAGGACTTTGCGAGTTCCTTTCCATGAAGATTATGAGTGCGGAGAGTGAAATACTAAGTTGAAAGCAGATAGTATACATCTGGTAAGATAATATAAGGGAGGTCCGCGTCTGAAGATCTGAGACTAGCAAGCTGAATTGGATCGGATCGATCTGGTATGAATACGGGTAGGGCTTGACAAGGCCAAAAAGACACAATTTCCACATAGAGGTGACACGGACTAAGTGTGCCAAGGCGGGGCAAGTTTCTGGAAGAGGCTTCCGATGACCATTTGCCACTGCGCGAAGGGAAATGGAAAAATGTTTTCGGCACGGACTGTGCGTTCCTTTCCAGCCGAATTAGGAACGCGGAGAATGAAATACTAAGTTGAAAGTAAAATTTTATAAATTCGGGAAGATACTATTAGGAAATTTCAAAACCCTAGTACTAAGACGAGAAAACTGAATCGGATTGAATCGTTCGAGATGTTGAATGTTGGAGATAGAACAAGGGAAAGAAGACAGCATGTCGCCGTACTTGGTGCTACGGAAGAAACCTGCCAAACCGGGGAAAGATTCCGGAGAGAATTTCGATGACCGTGTTTCTTCTGAGCGAAGTAATGTGGAACTGTGAAAGAAGGATAATGTTTTTCGGTAAGGTCTTTATGAGCAGGATTAGAAGCGCGGAGAAGGAAATATTAATCTGAAAAAAGTATCGAGACACAATAATTCAGAGGACCGAAGCGGACCGTGCAGGGATCTAGTAAGATCATAGGTAGAGCTTGACACAGTCACGAGAACACTATTTCGACGTACAGGTAGCTAGGAAATCACCTGTCAAAGCGAAGCAAAACCTTGACGGAGGATTCCGACACCAATTCCATCCGCGAGAAGGAAGATTGGTTAAGTTTATCAGCATGGACGTACTAAATGTATTCCCAGCTGGATTAGAAATTAGGGAAGAGAAAATTAAGTTGGTAGCGGATGAGACAATGTCATGAACATCCCTTATTCAATGTACAGAATAGCTCAAAAAAGCTACGAAAAACACTATAGGAAGATTATTTTCACATCACTAGATTGCTCGAGCTACTTTATGAGTTTCTTTCTGTCGTCTGATAACGCGCTAATTCACATCTCACCCAATGTTTACTTTTGATGCCAACAATATTTGGCATTTGCCTACGGAGCTATTCATAAAAAGAACTGGTATTAAGTAAAATATATTTCATTTGAGAAATAAATAAATATAAGAGCCGATGTATTTCGAAGCTTTATATTGCATCTCGTTTGTCTTAGAAGACGTGTTTGATAAATAAATCGCTATTTGGATTGTTTACGTCTGTTTTGCCCCACCAGAGTAGACGGTCTCGAATTACACTATTTTTTTCAAAATTACATTTACAGCCAACTTGAACTTCTTGAACGTTTTCCACTAACCCACTCGCTCTGGCACTGCTATCCATCACAGTACCCCTAGGGAAAGTAAGAGCGCTTTACATCTCAGAATGAGGGCAATTCACCTGACGCTAATTTATTTATTTTTATTAATTTTATTATTTATCGTTGTTTGTTTTTGTTATTGTTATTGTAGTGTACATAATGCGGTTAAAAGCTTTTTTGTGAAAATAGTTTGCGAAGTAGTGATATCTTCCTTTCAGAAGAACAGTAATTAAAGAAGTGCTTGTGAAATAGTGGTATCGCCGCAATCAAAGGGCAACAGTCGGTGAAGTAGAGTTTGCAAAATAGGGGTTGGCAGTAAGAGTTTCCACCAGAAGAACAGTGACTGAAATAGCTTGTGTGAAACAGTGATATCTTCCCAATGGAGAAACGGTAAATAAATGTGCGTTTGCAAAATACCGTCATGTTCCCAAATGAACTACAGTCACTGACATGGCGTTTGCTATAAAGCGGTGTCTTCCAACGTCTGCAGAACAGTCACTGAAATATCTTCCCATCAGGGTCATTGACGTAGGTCATTGAAGTAGGATGTGCGAAATAGTGAGTGTCAAAAGAATACTCACTGAAACAGCGTGATCTCCCCATTTGCAGAGGAACAGACACTGAAACAGTCGCACCTTCCCCACGTCAGAAGACGAGCCACTGGGGCAGCGTAATGTTCCCATCGGCAGAAGAGCAGTCGTTGAAGGCGGGCGCTTCCCGCCGGAGCCAGGTAATACAAGCGGCGCAGTGTGCGTGCGGCGGCGAAGCCCGACTGCGGCGACGGCCGCCAGCGCCGAGACAAAGGAGAGGGAGCGGCGGACATCGCACGGCGTTCCTGCACAGACGGAGCTTCCAGGAGGCCTACGTAGTTGACGAAAGTCATGCGGAGTAAGAAATGGACACTAGCGCAGCAAAGAAAAAACGCCGTTAGACAGTTCGCCAAAGAAATAATTTGCTACTTGAGTCTAAGAAGTTCAAATATTGTGTAAGTATTTGTATTTTTGGGGTCAGATTAATCCGATATTTAGATTATCTATATTCGCAGGCCTGGGGATATCGGAGGCCAGCGGTGACCATGTCGCAATTCCATCGGTGTGTCTTGCTTTTGTGGCCTGCCTGCGCCATCTTTCGTCACACAGCTACATAAACCGAGATGATTTGTATTAGAAAGCCACTGGTTCATTTTATCACCCACCGGGAATCAAACTCGGGGCTTCTTCAGAAAGCTAAAATGCTGGAATAGGAGCGATCAAGGGGCTAATTCGTATTGTCAAAAAAATATTTTTGATAAAATTGAAATGTTTATTTGTCAAAAAAGAGATCTCTCGCAATTTTTGTGTTTATCCAGATCAGTTCAGTTGCCTGCTTGAGAAACACCTCAAACAGTGGCAACTGATTCTTGTTTTTCGATTGAGTCATTACTCCATTGTGTTTTTGGAAGCGGCGATAGGTTTATTTTTCAACCTCAAATATCCCGTCTATTTTCGAAAGCCTACATAACATTGATTTGTCACTTTGCTACTAGATTGTCTGTGACCCAGTTAAGAAAAAAGTATATTTCTCGGAAAATATGAAGGTCTGGGTTATCTTCAAAAAGTTATTTGAGCACCGA
Source organism: Gryllus bimaculatus (assembly GCA_017312745.1). Classification (NCBI taxonomy): domain Eukaryota; kingdom Metazoa; phylum Arthropoda; class Insecta; order Orthoptera; family Gryllidae; genus Gryllus; species Gryllus bimaculatus. The sequence goes on along the minus strand of BOPP01000011.1, from coordinate 1,445,283 downwards.
AAAAAAAACTGTTAGAGTATACCAGATCCATGATACTGTAACAAGTTTCGTTGTTACAGTATCATGGATCTGGTATACTCTATCGGTTCTTTTTTCGGTGAGGCATTCATCATCTCGTATATTCTTGCGATACCTTATCAACTCCTGAGGAAATTACCAACAGCGATTATTGTCCGTTTCTATCACAACTTATTTATCTCATTTTTACGATCAAAACTCTTCAACGGTTTAGACAAACGGAGAAATTCTGACAAAGCGACAGAAGACCCACTTTAATTTGGATGAGCATTATACGAGTTGAAAGACTCCGGCAAGACTGTGATACAATGCCAAAACAATGGGAGGTCACGGCCCCAGAGAAAGAAACCGACAAATGTGTTTAATATCACATTGCAAACTCGTCGCCGAGCATATGTTAGTGGCAGGCGCAGCGTTGCTCAGCTTGCAGTGAAGTTGCGAGGAGCGCCAACGTCGCATTCTCAGCCGCCGAGTGCGCGCGGCGCGGGGCGGCGGGCGCGACGCCGGGGCGCGTCGTATTACTTTCCATTATCCCACCCCCACCCCCACCCCCACGCGCACTCGACCCGGCGCGGCGCAGATTTAGCGGAAGCAACACTATCCCAAGGCGTTCCCTCGCACACTGCCACTGCCTCGCCCGCTGCCCCGCTCACTCACTCTCCCGACCACCCGCCAGATCACTCGCTCACTCTTCACTCACTCACTCAATCGCTCGCCTGCTCACTGCCTGAACACTCGCCCACTCGCTCGCTCGCCCGCCCGCTCGATCGCTTGCTTATTCACTCCCCCGCTCGCTCGCCCATCCGGTTACTCACTCGTTCCCTCACTCACTCACTTGCCGGTCCGCCCGCCAGCTCACTCACACTCGCCCACTCACACACTCGGTCACTAGTCTGCCTTCTCACTGGCTCGTCCGCGCGCCCGCTCACTTGCTAACTCGCTCACTCATGCATCCCTTCACTCATTCACGCACTTACTCTTCCGCCCACCTGCTCACTTACCTGCACGTACACTCGCCCACTCGCGCACCCACTCACTCGCTATTCCCGACCCAGTTGTCGATGATTTGTGGTCACGATGCCCTTCCACTGTCAATGCTTTGTGGTCACGCAGAGAAACAGTGTGTTTCCCAGCGCCGTATCTAGGCTCTCTTTGAATGCATCCCCCGACGTCTTTAGGTTCTGATGGCAGCGCGTACCGGCTTCACACCGTACTAAATACTCAAGGTCAAAATGCAGATGCAGTTCTCTAATTCTTATAATTTGTATTTTGTGATATTCGTAATCTGTGGAATAAATTTTATTGTAATAGTATGTCTCTTTGGTGTTGCAATTTTATTTTGGTTTTTTATTGCATTTATTCTTGGAAAAGCAGATAATGACTTATAATTCTCAGAATACTGTTAACGTTATTTCGGTCAACTTTTTGTTAGTTATTTTCACTTATTCATTATAGTCAGAGTGAATAAAATATTGCAAATTATAAGTATCGGTAGTACATATATGTTGAGAAGCATAATTTTATATTAATTTTCTGTCCTGTTTCTACGCATTCGTATTTAGAAAATTAAGATTACGTTTATATTATTAGATTTATTATGCATCTACAGCTAATTAATCGTAATTATAAATGTGTTTCAGATATTTGCTTAAATGATGAAGCAGTGCAGAATGCTTTTCCAATAATAAAGGCAATTCTTTGAATGATGAGTTGATGTGCTCAAATGTAAAAATCTACCGATGCTCCGAGCATGCATGGGACGAGATTTGCCCTCTCTGCTGTGGGCGGAGCCTCCTTATTAAAGTTGGGAGTTTCCGATTCGCCCTCGCTCTGAGTGCTTCCCTGGGCTCCCATCTGCACACACGGCCGGCGCTCTGAATAGGCGCTTCGATCTCTTATCAATGAGCTTCGGCCGGGTCGCCCCCACCCACCGCCGTCGCTGCCTCGCCCGCTTCCCGCGCCTCGCCTCCCCCTAAACGATCGTCAAACCGATCGTCCTTCCGCCCTCCCGCTCCCCGTATCGGCGTGCGTCTGCCCTCACAACTACCTTCTCGCCCGCACAACCCTCCGCCCAACTCAACCGCACACTGACTCTAACACTCACCTTTTTCCCAGCAACCACTCCGTCCTCCCGTCCTCCCGTCCGTCCGTCTGTCCATCCGTCCATCCGCCCGTCCTCCCGTCCGTCCGTCTGTCCATCCGTCCATCCGCCCGTCCGCCCGCTCGCCCGCGCTAACTAACCGCCAGACTGCCTGACAGAACCACTCGCCTCCTTTCACTATTGCCCTCTTTCTCATTCCTGTATTCGTCTACGCCTCCTACGACCTCTCATCCTACACCCACTCCACCCTACAGTCCCCACTCGTTCTCAGTCCACTCCCGTCCTCTACAGTCCATTCTTCAGCCGACAACCGTCTCTTCTTGGAACGACCACTTACCACCCCCAACCCACCCTTCCGCACCACCGTCATCCCGCCTTACTTTGCCCATAACCGACAACAACCATCCCCCCACGTCTCCTTCCAACCACCTTCCACCCATAACCCATCCCACTGAAGTTAGGCTATCCCCTCTCCTCCCCCCGTCCACAACTCTCACCACCTGCTACTCCAAACCCCTGCCTTCTCCGTGACCATCCCCGCCTTCCTCTATCTCCTACGAGGCCCCACTACTCCACTGCTGGACCCCCCCTCCCCCCATCGCGTTCGCATTATACTCTCGCCCCCGCGCTCTCCGCGCTCGGAGCGGGCCCTTCGGAAAGTTGTAAAGTTCCCCCAGAGCCCCTGATTGCGGATGCGATCGCGCCCCAAAGGCGCGTCCGCCGCCCGCGCAATCTCTATTGTATCGACGCCCCTATCAACTCCCGCCGGCCTGCTCTGCCGCGCGCTCTCTGCTGGTTCGTCCTCCTGTCTTCCCTGTGCGCCGGGCCGGGCCGGACCGGGCCTTTTGCCCCTCTGCTTTCTTCCTGTGCAGCTTGGTCCTCCGTCTCTGGGTCCTAATGGGAAACGTTTTTCTTTGCGGGGCCACTTGCAGCTTCCTCTTCTGCGAAACTTCCTTTGACCGTATTCATTTTTTCTTTTCTTCCTTCTCTCGTTTTATGACGTACAGTTTGTGCGTCACTCTACGATCCTTGGTAAACAACCGTATGGCACTTCTTTAAGTCATTTGCTGCATCCTTGTTTCCTCTTACTGGATTAGGATAGTCTTTTTTTCTGCTTCGTTCTCTCCTGCAGTCTCTTTGTTAAGTTGTTTTTCCATTTCACTATATTTTCCTGAACAAGTTTTTGAGTTACTTCCACTCTCATTATCTCATTTTTCCTCTGCCGGAAGAATTTTTTCTCCGTCTCCCATCCCAAATTTTTTTTCTTTAGTTCTTTCCTTTCTACTCGAACAAAGAATCTTACTCTACATTCCTTTCTTGGTAATATCCATTTATCGCATATCTCTTTGTTCACTTCACTTACACCTTCGTCTCCTCGTACTGCCCTGGCTCAACATTACCTCCTTCTTCATTATTTTACTCTCCGTCTTTCTTTCCTTTCTTCTCTTTTGTTTCGCACAGTGTATTCCAGAATCTTTATTCCTTTCTGCTTTGTCATTGTAATTGCTAAATTGATAGTCACTTTTAGACTCTTCTTTATGGCCATCTCTTTTCTGTGATAGTTCCTTCTTTATTTCTTCTTATGACATCTATACTTAATTCTCTCTCTCCCTTTCTCTCTCTCTCTCCCTCTCTTGCTTTCGCTCTCTCTTGCTTTCGCTCTCTCTATCTCTCTTCCTCTCTGATGATATTGTCTCATGGAGACATTTTCTTTCTAAGCCATTCTAAGTGCTTTATTTCTTCCCTAGATCTTCCCTCCCACTAATTCTTTTTTAGGGAGACGGGAGAGGATTTTTGTGACGAATCAATGTTTATCACTGTTTCTTTTCTCTTTTAAAAAATACTTTCTATATCAGTTAAACAAGTTTGCCATTAATTAATGCTTTACATTGCTAATTTTCTTCAGTCTTGCCTCTCTCTTCTTCCCTTTTCAGGAAAAATTCCAAGAATTTTTCTGTGTCATCTTCCCGGCACCAATGTTTTTAGCAAGTGTGGGTGTTTCCTTGTCCTAGAGGTTTCAGGTCTTCCGTCTGTCTCTTCCTTTGACTCCCGCTCTCTAGTCTTTCTTTCTTCCTCATTTCCTGCGCCCTCCGCCGCCGGCCGCGCTCTCTGCCTTGCATGACCCGTCCCTCGGGGCGCGCGACGCGGCGTCGCCAGCGGCTCGAAAATTGCATATTTACTTTTTCTTGGAAAAACTTCTCAGTGCAGGAGAGCGTGACTTTCTCCTTCGCTGGCTTGGAAACTGCAGGAAACTTCCCCGGAAAATTTTCACTCTCTAGAGACGCTTAATAGACTTAACCGCAAATACATGAGTGAGTACATAAGTAGGTTATGTTTTGTTTAGTTAATATGTTTCATGCCATATGGGTATTTCTGTTTGTATGTTTTAGAACTGACGAAACTTATTTGCACCTTCATACATTTATAAAGAAATTAAAAACCAGCAGTTTACGTAATGTAGTATGGATTTTGCTTTCTTTTTCGCACATAGTGATGTTATTGAAAATAATATTTGTGAGTTATTTTCTTTCTTTCTTCCTGTAACTTTTACTGTGAATAATTTAAGTCTTTAGTCTTCCTTTAGTCTTATCGAATGGTTCTCTACATAGCATATTAACTTGTTTTGTTAAATATAGAATTGATAAAAGTCGAGTGTCTTCCGATGACATCAAAAGTGCTTCTCAAAAATCATAAAATAGGTCAAAAGTTACAGGGCGCTGTCTAAAGATAGCTCGAAATTTTTGTTATAAGTATTCTTGCTTACATTAATGAGTAAGATAAATATATAGTAGCAAAAATACTTTGGTGTTATTTATGAATAAACAAGAAATTAAGTGAAATATTTTCGTTGAATTGGAAACAAAATGAAAGTTGTATGAATAACTTTGGTGCTTATATAAGTGGACTTAAAAACTCACCACAATCATGTTTTCACTAGGGTCATACGTAAAATAGACACAACGAATTTCTCCCAAATTATTATTTAGTTGCAGACAAAAAACAACTCGTGATAATTTTAGAGGGCAATTAGCAAGCTATCAAAAAAGCTATGCGATGCGTTTCTTCGACCAGAGAGGCCTTGGTAACAGGCTTCGAAGAGACCACGGGGCCATACTTTCACTCCTTTTTTTACTTCCTATTATATAATATTGCTAATAGATACAAAGAAAACGTCCTTTTGGCTTTCTCGAATACGTACGTATAGACAAAGTGTCGTTAATGTTACGTAATACTGTGGAAAAGCGATGTCGATATTTTAACGGAAATAAACGTTTTGGGTTTCCCTGATACCAAAAAAGTTTTTTTTCAAAACGTCTGTCCGTCTGTTAGTCTTCCTGTCTCCGCGTTTCTCCATGTGTGATCAGCAATTGCCACCAAAACTATTGGATGTATCGAATATGTATCCGATTGATAAATCCAATATTTACACAATTAACTCCAAATTTTCGGATTACCGAAATTTGAATTTTTTCCGCGTGTTCCTACAACTACAATATTGAATTTATTGTATAAATACAATTTAGTTTGTATAGTTTTGCTATTTATAAGAAGAGACATTCCTGTATAACAGTGAATCTCTTGTGGTCGTTCAAAGTTGAATGGAACGACGAATCAAGTCATACGGCTCGACCCAAACTGTCGGACGACGAACAGCGATCTGAAGCCGATTTTCCTCGTCTTTTGCCCAATTTACCCGTTGTTGCCCGTCCCGCTTCCGTTGCGCCGTTCGCCGCCAAAGGCGACGTGACCGAAGGCCCCCGCGCCGTCGCGTGCCTCGGCCCCTCGAGGCCTCGGCCGACAGGGCCGCTCGCGGACGTCGACCGCAGCTTTCGACGGTGCCTCCTGGGCCGCGTCCCCTTGATTCGCCAACGCGCCCTCGCTCGCGAACGCGCGGCGCCGCCGCGGTGCGCCCCCGGGATGGCGCTGACGGTGGCCTTGAGAGACGAAGAGTTACCAAGTGGCTCCCTTTGGTCGTGCTGCTAAACACACCAACGCGAGAAAAAGAAGAAATCTAAATAATTTGGTTTTAATGTTTAATAAATACTTACTGAAAAAGAAAAAAAATCAGACAAATGTCAGTGCGTATAAAAATACATTAAAAATACTCAATGATTCAAATATTTTAATGTACATTATTTCAAGAACTAGTTTTAAAGAGAAGATTTCATTAAGAAACGAGAAAAAATTCTCAAAAACGTGGAGCCAATTTTGTAGAAAAAATTAAAATTTCTTTGGACCTTTAAATAAAATATCTCCCAAATAAAAATAACTGTTAAAATTCTTAGGGTTTCAAGCGAGGTCAGATCGATCATGGAACGTCAGTTTCAGAAGAAATTGTCTGAATGATTTAGGCGTTAGTGTTGACTGTAAACGACAGACGTTTCGTTGGAAACCAATTTTTCGGTATCAAGATCCCAGAAAATATTGATTTTGAGTACACAACGATTTGTAAGACGTAATTTACTACACATCGAAGAAAGATTTATTTACATTTTTCATACAGAGACTGACAATAAGCGTTTTTGATAAATATCTTCATTTGTCACCTTGAATAAGAGTTACATCCGGATGTATTATTCAGAATTCTCGTGTTTCTTAATTTTTTCTTATTTTCTCATTTTTGTCTAATAAAAAGCGAGATTCATTCCAATACAAGATTTACCCGCGCTCTATATTAATTGTTACAGTGACTGAAATATTATTTTTGACTTACTGCACGGAAGGGCGTGATATGCAAAAACATAGCCCCAAGAAATATTATTGATTGGTTTAAACATGAATTTTGTTGAAATATGAGAATATAATATTGAAAAAATAATGCCCATATAAAATGATATACTTTTAATTATCTTTAATTTGAAAATAATTCGCTTTTCAGCTGGATATGTCACAATGTCTCTTGGGCAGCGTACTCGCTGCCGGTGGAGTAGTCTCGGGGTTTGATTCCCGATCGAATCAAAAATAGAGTTGTAGCTATCCTTTAAACTCGTCTCAGTTTATGTAGCTGTGTGACGGAGAAAAGCTTAGACAGTCGTATCTTGGTACTTACGATGAAGGGAATATGTGTTTGCCACGTGTGGCTCTTATCCCAAAGCATGGGGATTTAACTAGGCCCAGGCACGGGGGAAGCCGTTAGCTGGCTGGGAGAGTCGGACTATCACCTCAAATGCCAAATACATCCATCTGGCACCGTTCTGTACTCTATCTTTAATGCAGTGGTTTAATAGTTTTCCGCAAAAGCTAATCTTTGCCGCCTTCAGAAGTTTAGATCTGCCGTGGCCTTGGCCTCCGTTTGCACCTGGCCCCGCGTGTTCCTCGGGCGGGCAGGTGGCGGCAGTTGTGGGCAATGAAATTCATGTCGCATAAATGTTATCAACCTAATTCGAGAATTAAAGAATGTCCCTATAGCCGAATGATAAGCATATACTTTTGTATTAAAAATTGGCGCACATGTAATTATACAGTGTCACAAAAAATGCAAGAAAAGCAATACCAATGGAAAATTTAAGTACTTTGTTAACTTCCATCTGAAAAAATACAAAACAATTGAACGAAAAAATACAATATATTTTTGAATCGCTATTCGTATCTTAAGTAGGTATAGACGTCTTTAAGCCATCCTTGTATGGAGTATTTTGTCTTCATACTTCGTTCAAAACACTTACTACCTACGTATGACACAGAACCTGACACAATTTGAACTAAATAAAAGAGGTATCGTACATCACACATCCACGAACAGTAGTAGATTCTATATATATATGGAGAGAGAGAAGAGTTGACGATAGGGCATAGTTGAGCGAGTTTCAAATAAATACTATATAATCGCATCGATGAGTGTGTCGTGAGTCTCATAAATCTTACCTATATATATATATAATCTTTGTAAATTACGTGAGAGATATTTAACGGAAAACTAGTTTTGCGAGTGTAGGAATCAGTCCCTTATGTTGAATGATCCCGGAACCAGTGCCTTCATGTTTGTAGTTTTCACCACTCTCGGCCAGACGCCCGATCGCAAGTTGCCAGTGTGTCGCTCATGTTTTGTATAAACCCGAGCGCTGCACTCGTTCCGCCGTTGTGCTTTCCAGACAGAAGCCAAACAGCGGCGCTCCCCCTCCGCGTCTCCATTCCCCCACCCACCCTCCGACCTCACACCTCCTCACCACAGCTCACCCCGCATCGATATCGTGTAGCCGCCACCCGCCACCGCCACCGCCAATACCATCCACACCACAACCACAATCACCACCCTCAACCGCCTACTTGCACAATCGCTACACCATCACTTTACGCCGTCATCAACCGCCATCACCATCACACGCAATCATCGCAAACAGCAACCATAGACACCGCAACCGACAAATCACGCCCCTGTCTCTATCACTGCCACTTACCTCTTTACTTCCCAGTCCCTCCATCACCACCGACGAGGCTCCGTCAACCCCCGCCTGGCTTCCGCCCCCCTGCCTCGCCTCGCCCCGCCCCGCCCTCGCCCCTGCCCCGCCTCGCCTCGCTCTCCAGCCCCTGCCCTCTGCCCCGTCCTCGCCCTCGCCCCTCGCCTCGCCCTTAGCCTCGGCCCTTGCCCCCCGCCCTCGCCCTCGCCCCCGCCCTCGGCCCCGCCCTCCGCCCCCGCCCCTCGCCCCGCCTGTCCCCGCCCCCACCGGCGCCGCGGCTGGTCGCTCGTGCGGCTCGCGCTCCTGCCGCGGATTTGAATACTAAATTTTCTCGTTAATGATGCCCGGCGCTTTTCGCGGGCGCGCACCGCGGCGGCGCCATCGCGGCGCCCCTCGCGGCTCCGGCTGCCAGACAGCGCCCGGCCGGCACCGCCTGGCCAAGCGCTTCCCCCTG
>BOPP01000011.1:1415334-1428264 GCA_017312745.1 Gryllus bimaculatus | reverse complement strand
CGACACGCTGGGCTGCCCTGGACGGCAAATCTACTTAGCACCCGTCGCCCGGAGCCAGCGTCCAGTCACGCTGCTCCTCGGATGCTTCAGAGGCTGCTTTCAGCGCCTTTGCTGCGACCTTTACTTGCTTGCTGATGATCGCAGCGGAATAGAATGTTGAATGAAATTGTTTCATGTGTGATGCACAATTGTTACCTGCAGTTATTGTCGCTAATTAATAGTACATATTTTCTCCGTCCATTAATTTTTACATACAATTGAAAAACATACTGCATATGTCATAACTTTTATCGTGTGTGTAAATGTTTTATTATAAATAAATTCTTGATTTCAACAACGTTTTTAATATTAATTTATTTAGAATGAGAATTTACATTGATATGTATGAAAAAAGTTATGAAATATAGTGCGTTGTTCAGTTGTCTGCAAAATTGATGGCCAGAGAAAATATCTACAAATAAAAGATTAACACACAAATATAAAATAAAAATTCTTCCTATTTACATCTTCGATACAGTTCTTCAGTGCATCTCTATTAAATTAACTTGTTAAAACTACTTTTTTCTTATTTCTTCATTGGAAGATATTTCTGTTTAACATAATTGAATCCTATCAAAAATTATTTTCGTGTGATTGTCTAGCTAGGCTCCGTTCTCCACCTTCGCCGCCAGGGTCCGTGGCATTGTATCCGCCGCTTGCGACAGTGTTGAGCGACCCGCCCACGTTCCCAGTCGCGTTTCTTACAGCGACCGGCTCGGGCGGCGCTGCCTCTCGAAAAACGCTGCCCCGCCCCGCCCAATTCGTCTCCAGAGCAGCTCTCTCCGCCCTTCTCACACAACCCCGCCGGCCGCGCCCGCTTTGTCGCCCCTCCCGCCCAGGGCGCTCAGCCACTCGGCCTCTCACCGCAGCCCCGCCCGCCGCCCTTTCACCCCAACTTGCTCATACGTCCTTATTCATCAACCCGCTCGCCCGGCCCCGCACCTCCCGCCCAAATCATCCCATCTCGATCCCACTAACAAACCGAGTCTATTCCCTTTTTCCTTTCATACACATCGTCTTCTGGACAACCCATACTTTGTCATTTCCTTCCCTTCCATCGCAGTTCCGTCATGTCCTGTATCAACTTTCCCAGGGCCTTCCATTCTGCGCCGAACCGTTCACCGACGTCCCATCTCGAAGCATCCTACCCGGCCGTGCTGTCCGCTCTCACCTCTGATGCCAGGAGTAATGACTTCTATTTATGAATTAGGGCAGAAGGGAATATTTTGTTTAAAATTAGGGGCCACCGTGCACCAACTGTCCCAGGCCTCTGGTACCATCACAACTGTATCAACCATCCCAGAGCGTTCCCCGTTGTCCCATATCGTTGAACCCACCCTGCTCGCTCGACCCTCACCGTTCCGTCACACCTGTATTACCCTTCCCAAGGCCGCTTCTCCTTGCTCCAAACAGTTAGATGTCGGTCTGTGCGCCCAACGCCCCTCAACGCTGCTGGCGTCGCTCGCACACCTCGCGCTCTTCCACGCCGATGATCGCGATCCCTCTAATTCTCTCTATGGCTCCCCGTCCCCCTCTCCTCCCCTTCCTCGTCCCCCCTCCCCTTGCTCCTGCCACTGCAGGCGCGGCGCACAGCGGTCGAACCCTCGCTCCTGCGCCGACGGAGGAGCGCCCCCAGACGTGGCTCCTTCTACCGTTTCCGACCGCCACACGCCGCTTCGCTTGTTGCGCAAGCCTCCCCTTCTCTCGACTACTTTCAGTTGTTCGATTCATTGGAGCTCCACCTCCGGGAAGACATTCTCTTTGCACGGTTATCTCAGCTAATCATTTCTAGATTTTCCTCAATATGTTTCAACTCCAGCGTGTTCTATACTTCTGCCCCAAAATCATGTTTTATTTTTGCACGTTTTGCACAGAAGTATTTTTTGTTAAACTGCGCAATCCGAGATCTTAAGCTATCTACCGTTTCCTACCGCCAAATAAATTCTTTCAATTTTAGAAGTCTTCCCTCCTTCCCGCCTGTTCTTATTTCCCTCGATAACTTTCAATCGCTCGAGTTATTCATTCTTCATTTCCGGATTGGCAAATCCTGAACAGAGTTCCCCCACATCTATCGCCAGTCATATTCCTCATTTCTATATTTCCTCAAAATGTTCCAACTCGCTCCTGCGAACAGCTTCTGAGGCTTTGAACTCTCTACTGTTTCTACAGGCACACACATTCCTTCGATGTTGGACAAGACTCTCCTCCTTTCCACCAGTTCGTATTTCCCTCCATTACTTTCATTAGTTCTTGCTCTATCCCCGGCTAGGCGCATCCTGCACAGTGTTCGCACATCTATAGTTAACAATATTTCCTCGTCTTAAGGCGTTTTGCTGAAAATGTTCAAACTCACATCGGGATGTTCAACTCAAATCGGGTCGTTCAACAAACGTAAACGAAATCACTTTTTTTATTTTCAGACTTATTACACTAACGTGATGATAACCAGTACCTGTCTATGTTTGGTTTGTGCTCCTCTTTCTTCCTTCTACTGACATTCTTCTGCAGTTGGACCAAGACGTTCGTAGCTGGCTCTAAAACATGTTGTGTGAGTCAGCCATCACTTTCTGGTGTGTTCACGCAAAGTCCGGGGGTCGTTGTTTATGGGAATACTTGTCTCTCTTATTGGATTTGATTAAAGAACAGAAATGATAGGTCAATACAGCTGGCATCTGGACCATTGTTGACGCACTGACATTGTATGACCAACTACTTAGCTTGTGTGAATATTCGACCCATAATTAACTCAAATCTAGAACATCTCTATCCATGAAATTTAAATTGTGGATCTACTTCCTACAAGTTGTTCTTTCAATGAGCCAATAGTTCTTCTCATTGGTTAAAGAACCCCACAGTATTTTCCGGTGTCTTCTTGGCGATCTTCTACCTTCAGGTACACAATTTAGATCAAAGCCTCCCAACGTATCAGACGACAGTCACATTTTTTTTCCATTCCCAAAACCCATATTCTTGTTAGAGGTCCTATGGCAAACTCACGGCCAAGCGAGTTTTTCAAGCACCTTTTTCACAGCTGATGTAAATCTGTTGCGATCCGTTGCGCGTAGAATGACGTAGGTAGGGGCTAAAAGATATTTACATCAGGCAAGAGACAGAGAAACGAGATTTTCCTATCCGTGAATGGGCCGACTTACCACGGTCTTGCTGGCTGCTTTGTGATTCCCCATTCCGCAACCCGTTTTTAATAATTCAAGTAGTGTTCTCTAACTATATCAACCCTTGGTGTTTTTTAAAAGAGAACGAAAGAATTCAGTTGAATGCGCACGAGCTAGTTGCGTGATAATGTAACGCGGGTAGTAATTAACATTGTACTATTTAATTAAATGGGTTATTCACACAACTATCTAACTCTTCACGATCTCCAGAGTCCGCAGCCAGAAGCCGACCCATCGCCTCCCCTTCCACCTTCCATCCTCTCACCCCCACCTTGTCACTCTCTCACCCCTCACCCCCTCATCACTCGCCCTCTCATCGTTCATACTCTGACCTCTCACCAACTCATTTTACATCTTTCACCATCCAACCCTCTCAATCACTCACGCTTTTGCCCTCTCACCCTTTCATAAATCACTCTTCCTTTCAATCACTGATCCTCTCTCAACTACTCACTTATGGATCTCCTCCTCGCCACTCCCATTCTCGCATCCCTCCGCCTCTCTATCTCTCATCCTTTCAATCAATCACCCTCTCATTCCCTCACCTCTCAGGCCCTCGCCCTCTCAATCCCTCGCCCTCTCAATCCCTCACCCTCTCAATCCCTCACCCTCTCAATCCCTCACCCTATCAATCCCTCACCCTCTCAATCCCTCACCCTCTCAATCCCTCACCCTCTCAATCCCTCACCCTCTCAATCCCTCATCATTTCAATACATCTCTCTTTCAAACCCTCACTCTTTCATAAATCAATCATACTTTCAATCCTTCATCCTCTTAACCCTCACTCCCTCATCCATTCACCTATGTATCCCTTCATAGCTCCCTCCCTCGCACCGCTCTCAATATCTCGCCTCCCTTACTCTTTTCCCCCGTCACCCTCTCATCCCTTCATCTTTCGTTGTCTCGCCTCTCCTCTTTGCTACAGTCAGTTACCCTCTCGTCCCTTCACAGCTGCAGCCGTGGCCGTGGCCCAGCGCATTCGTCGCCCGAGCACAGCGCCCACCCGCGCGCCCGTCACCCCAACCGTCCTCCCCTCCCCCGCGCCGGCGCTCCGCTCCGCCTCACCCCCCCCCGCGCACCCGCAGCTCCTCCTCGCCAGATGCCGCGGATTCGGGGCATAAATTATGGGCCCTTCGTCCTCGTGTTTACAGCGGAGGGTTACATTTTTGCGTCGCGTCGCCTCCGCCGCCGCCCGCGTCGCGACGCGAATCTTGTCAAAGGGCGCGTCTTCGCCCTCCCCAGCGCCTGTATTTTATTTCTCTTGTTAACCCTCGTTCTTTTCTTACGCTATCTTGTAACACCTCCGATTTTATTCGACATTCTCCATAAATATTCTCTGTCAGTCCTTCTCGTTCTGTTTTCCATTATTCTCATTATTTCTCTTCAATTCCGTGTAAATGTTTTAGTATATTTATATTAATATTTAAAGTTATGGAATCATTTCATTGAGGCCATTGAAGCATGAAAAGAGGTAAACGTCATACATAAATAAACATTATACATACAAATAATGTCAAACTAGTTAGTATTTTTCATGTTAACATGGATTCTTTAACACGATTATTTCGATATTCTGTAGTTCCCTAAAAATTGATTGGTTTTCAGTTTACTTTCTTCATATCCTATTTGGCCAAACCATGATGCCTTGAGATGAAATAAGGGGTGGATGAACTATTCAGTCAGTTATTGATTCCATTTCTATTAACTTTGGATCTATTACCCTAAAACATGTCTCGATTTCTCTAACGCACAATTTCGGGCGTTTATTCATGAAAAAAAAACGCAACTATATCGCAAACTGTTGCGCAATAATGTGAACGTGTTTGAGAACCCTCTCCACACCGCCACGAATAAGGTCGAGGTAAAAACTATTCCTTCTGTCTTTTGTTTCTCCTCGTTCTTCGAAGGCGCAGACTTTAGTGCGGGGCAGACGTCCCCGGAAGCAAGAAAGGTCGTAGCGTTGCCGAATGGGTTTGTACAGAACGTAATTTTTCCTATTGTACTGCTGTCCGGGGTATAGCCATGTCCTTACACGCGCGTGACTCACGTCCCCCACTAGCCATCGTGTGTCTCCTCGTGTCCTCACTCCCGACTTCGTGACACCAATCTCTGCGTCCTCTTCCTGCATACCGACCGACCGCCCGTTGAGCAGTCTATCACCCATCGTACATCCCACCGATTGCCCATCACACCACTGATCCACACATTCCCCATTACTAAGCCCACCGATACTTGTTTTCGCGCCTCTCCCATTTTTCGCGTCTGTCAGCCCTCCTGATCCCTTGTTCTTTTCCTTCCGCCCCGCACCGCGTCCTACCATACCCGACGTGCTCTAATGTCGACCCCCATCTTCAATACTCCGTGGCACCGGATCTTTACTCCTTTCCGGTGTCTCGCCCTCCGTCTCCCGGTCTCCGTCCATCTCCGCGTTCTCCTCTAGTTCCCAGTCGCCCGTACCCCGTTGCCCACGCCCAGACTCGTGTCTCCCGAACCGTGCCCCCCTCTCCCGTCTCATCCGCCATTGCCTGACCTTGCCTCCGCCATTGCCTCCGTCCGGTCCCACTTAACCCCCTGTCCTCCCGTTCTCCACTTCCCGACAGGTCGCCCGTCGCCACCCCGCCTGCTCCGCCGTCTCCAGCGTTTTCCCGCTCCTTCCGCAGGCGGCGGGCGTTGTATCGGGAGTACTTTGCGAACGATCCCGGAAAGTCCATTACGTGAGAACGCGCTCGATTTGTTTCTTTTCCGTTTCAATTCGCCCTCGACGGTGCAGCGAGTGTATGTTCTCGCACGAGCGTATTTCCTGCAGGCGGGGCGGGGGTTGCAGGGCGGTGCACTGCGAGTTCTCGTCGGTGGTATCTTGTGGAAAGAAAGTATTGCTCGCGGACCGGAAAGTTATTTTCCTCCTTCGGGAATTTTCTTTCCTATGTACGGTTCCGCCGTCGAACGGAGAGTGGTCGATGCGTAAAACAAAGATTGTTGCTGGAGGGAGCACCCAGCTTGTTCGTCTGTGTCGTAATTTGTTGTTTAGTTTACAGTTCTGAAAGTTAGTTTATTGATTGGATTTTCTCAATGATCACCTGTGATATCGGATTTGTTTAGTATATCGTTTCTTGTGAATATATTAATAATATTCGTACATTGCAATCATATTTTATGTTGCTTGTAATTCTGGACATATGGATATATTATTAGTTCTAATTTAAGTATCTTTATCTTCAAAAGGTGAAGAAATGGAAACTCTCGGCCCACTACGCGCTGCTTTTCTCGGATGAAGTTTTCAATAAGGGCTGTAGAGTGCTTTCCATGCCCTTACAAAATTAGATCTAACGTCATTCATTCCGAACAACCTATGACACGTTTGCAGCACGTCATCACGGGGAATATTCACTCAAAGGACACACTCTATCTGGGAGGTTTTCAGTCGCATTTCTCTTCTGCCAGCGACTTTCGCCTCCACCGACTCCGCCGCCACAACCCATGCCACCCGCCCGCTGCCTCACCATGCGTTATGAACCACTAGCGTCACCTTTCGCGCAGGGGATCCCTCCTTCCACAAACATTAGTGATTGGCGTTTTAACTAAGCAATTGTGCTCCAAACTGTTATTTGTTGATGTTTGCGTTTTGTAGGATCTATTATAATTTCTTCGCTTATCTTCAAACGATGCAGGAATGAAAGTTTTGTGGCGTAGAATATAATTTATTGCTCTAATTCCTTATTTCATATAAAATCATGAGCGCAGTATGAAGAGCACTTTTTATACCCCTATGATATTTGATCCACCGCGTCCCATTTCCACCAGCCTATGTACGTTTGCACCACGCGCTTCCGGGAAACATTCACTCAAAGAACACGCCGTATCTGGGACATTTTCTCCGTCGCATTTCATATTTGCCAGCGACCTTCGCCTCCGCCGCCGCCTCCCGCGCCCCCCGCCCGCTGCGCCCCATGCATGCTGCATCAGCAACTCCGCCTGCCCTCGCACGGCTCTTTCTGCCTTCCACGCTGTCGGGCCCCGCCCCGCCCCGCCCCGCCCTTAGCCTGTTCCCGCTCCTCTAACGCCCACTCCATCAGCGCGCGTCCCCGCTCCACCCACTTCGATCCTGCTCCGCAAACCTTCGTCCCCGGCAGCTCCCCTTCGTCCCTCGCGTCGCCCCGCCACGCCCGCTCCTATTCTGCCCACCCCGATCCAGCTCCACTCCGCCTCGCCCTCTACCCCGCTCCTCTCCACCCCGCCCCGCTCTCCCTTTGCTCCGCCCCGTTCCACCTCGCTCCTCCCCTCCATTTCGCTCTTCCTCCCACTGCTCACTCATCCCCACTCTCTCCGTTCCGCCCGCCTCGTCCTCTCCTCCCTTCCCGCCCCGCTCCGCCCCACGCCGTAACGTCTCGTTCGGTGCCAGCGGCCGGGCGGGCGCTTTATATTCTATATTTCGGGCAGCTCCATGGAAACGTCACGACGAGTTGGCCCCCCTTGTCAAACCTAACTGCGGCAGCCAGCGTCTCTCCCGTCGCCCCCGCCGCCGGTAACGCGGTTTGCCCCGCAAATGTTTTCCTCTCGCCGCGCGGCCCGTGTCGACGCCTTCCCGCGCTGCGGCGCCGCAGTCGGCTGGAGCGCTCAGGAAGTGGGCGAAAGGAGGACTGTTGGCTGCCGCAAACTGAGCAGCTGATCCTAGCTTTGTGGCGTTCGAGGTAGCGAGAATCCACCTACAAGTTACGTAGTACAACCTTCGAATATTAATATATACTTAATTCTCAATCACAAACGATAAATGTCATAGAAACCACATATTAATGTTAAACAAAACTGTATTCATGTTTACCAAACACGAGCATGTTCCATTTAAAATGTTTGCGTCTCATGGTGACTTGATGCTCTAGGTCACTGGTCTCAAAGAGCCAAGAACATATGGTGCTAATGATAATAAAAATGAATTTTTCTCCAAAAACGTTCTCTAGAGTGCCATATAGCAAATATTCGTATGCATTCACTCGTAGTGAAGAACGTAGCAAGATTGACGTATCAATGGTAGCATTGCTCAGAACGTGGCAGCGCCGGGACAATCAAAACTTTAATATCGATGAGTGCCCAGTGTGAGAATTAATATTCGTACGATTCGTATGCCTGTGCTTCTGTCCACACTAGGTGTAAATGAAGTGTTTTCAAGGATAGGTGATATGTTGATTAGCTATTAATAATAATAGTGGAGTGAGTGGCATAGGGTTTGGAAGCATCCAGAGAAAGTCATCTTACCAAAAATTGTACTTAAAACTTCGGTTACGCATTAAGTTGAAAGTTTGCTCAGCGACTTCGATAAGGATCGTACGTTCATGGAAATACACTCAAATCATAGAACGCTATTATAAAAACCACTCTGCACTTTGCACTTTGCGTTGTGCTCGATGACGTCAATTCCTTCTTTCTCGAGGCCTATCTGGACAACTTGGAATAAGCTGCCTATTTCACGTGTGGCTTCTAGGGAATAGAGCAGAAGGAAAATGGAGAAGGAAGAATTCTCCCCTGTTCACATTCCTTTCGAACTCGCAGAAAGAAACATTGATCTGGGATGATGTTGACTATAAACATTGGCTTCGAATAACTCAGTTCATATGCTCGCAATATTTTCTCTGAGATATGAGACATGCCTCTTCACATATAATAATAATAATAATAATAATAATAATAATAATAATAATAAAAAAAAAGAAGTAGACGATTAAGAAGAAGAAGAAGAAGGAAATGAAAAAGCCAGCGCAGTTATTTCGTTCTGAAACTGCGAGCCCCACTTTCTCCCCGAGGATTTCGAGGTCGGCCACCGCGCATCCGTGGCGCGTCGATCAGCTCGCGCCTTCCTCTTCCGCCCCCCCCCCCCGCGGCGCCCGTTTCTACGTCTCCCCGCGAGGGCGGCTTCCTTCCGCAGCCGCGGGCCGGCGGGGCGCCGCGGTGGGGGCGGGGAAAGGCGAAGGCGGAGGAGTCGGAGTCATATTCGCTGTGTCAGTCAGGGCCGAAGTCACAGCCAGAGTCTAAATGAGTCAGATTCGGAGTCGTAGGAGCGGGGCCGAGACTTGGGTTAGGGTGGGCGGGGCGGAGTCGGAGGCGAAGGCTGAGAATGAGAGTCGAATTAGAAGGCAAAGTTGGGGGGGGGAGAAGGAGGCTTAGGTAGAGACAATCGAAAGAGAAGTAGGACACAGACACCGGCTGGGTTTAATTCAGAGCCAATACAGAACCTTTGCCCCTGCATTGACTGTGACCGGAAGAACCTAGAGCCAGTTGCGTAACTTTTATCCGGGCCCTCTTTATAAAAGTGTGTAGCAAATGCAAGTAGTGTATTAAACCTTAAAGCAAAAAAATACACTTTAAAAAAATTCTAATTTATCAGTCTAAGATTAATAACCAGTTATTATTTAATTTAATCAGGTTAAGACTTATAAAAACTAAATGAATTACTTGCTTTTATTGCTTTATTAGAAACAGAATTACAAATGCTACCGAAGCGGAAGTTTTCGGTTTTTAATCTTTTATTTATCGCAAAGTATCAAGTAATCAATATTTTTTATAATCACAAAACCTTCAGCCCAAAAGTAGGCCCTCTCTGACCTGGGCCCGCCCCCGTTGCGAGCCCAAACGTGACGCCGCTGCCTAGAGCGTGTGTCCCGACGGTGGCGGAGTTTTCGACACTGGCTGATACTGAGGTCGAGTTCAGTAGCTTTTCGGAGGAGGGGTCTAGCCGTCTGTTGTTTCGTTCGGTAGTTTTACGTGAATGTCTAAGCAGTATCCTAACAAAAAGACTATGGACCACACGCAATCTCGTCTTTCTTTTGTCGTCCCGTAGACACACATTTATGTTACATGCATTGCACCACCGTACATGCCGGGGGACCAGACGGAAGTTTAGTTTGTCCCGGCTGGAGCGGTGCCCCGCTAGAGACAGATTTTGAAGGAGATATCCCATGCAAGACGTGTAGGTAGACACCGGGTCTAATCGCTTAAGGAACACCAACTCCCTCCATAAAACATTCACTACACATTCGCGACTAGTGACCATAGCAGTTACTGTGCATGGAAAGATTAATCTGGAGGCGTATTTGTCTGTCTTGACTTCCTTTCCAAATCCATTTACAAAGTGGGGGAGGTGGCGTTGAAGTATGTAGTTATAGGTTCGGTCTCGATGTATGGTGTAGGCTTTATTAATCAAGATAATGGAAAGAATAAAAAGTCGCATGTTAAGCGTAGAGGGAGTTTTGTCCATAGCGAAAAATTTGTACAGGTCCGACGCCTTCTGTAATATTGTAATATTTTAATAGACCATATTTTTTTCTAGTAAATAAACATTGAATGAATATGACGATATTTGAAAAATATCTCGATTATAAGAAAATATTTATTACGATCATATCATGAGTACATAGCATGAAATTGTTTAGTGGTAACAGTTAAATAGAATGTGTAAACGTAACTTAATACCTCTTCCCATCGTAAAAGATTTCAAAGAAACATTATATCGATTTAAATACAAAAAGCCATATTATTTTGTTAGGTGGTAAATTGCTCAGAGAAAATTTGTACGTCAGTTAATTACCAATCGTAATAAT
Source organism: Gryllus bimaculatus (assembly GCA_017312745.1). Classification (NCBI taxonomy): domain Eukaryota; kingdom Metazoa; phylum Arthropoda; class Insecta; order Orthoptera; family Gryllidae; genus Gryllus; species Gryllus bimaculatus. Next base: position 1,417,462 of record BOPP01000011.1, on the reverse strand, counting down.
TCAATTATTCATATTTTCTCCCGAATCTTAAAGACCAAAACGTCACTTGTGGTAAATTTTCGTTTCCCGCAGGAACCTCGACGACGTTACACTCCCCTGAACGGCGCCACCTGTGCATTCGGTGCGCGGGGTCCGCCCAGAAACCTTCCGACTTCGAAGTTCCCATCCCATCGCATCCCCGCCCGCCCCGCGCCTTTCCCGACGCGCCAATAACTCCCGGCCCGCGGATCCACTACCTGGTCAAAACAACTCCCGGGGCGTCCCTTTCCGAGGGATTCCCCCGGCGCGGAGCAAGTGGGGCAGAGACGGGAACAGGGGGCGTGTAATGCGGCCCGCGCCGAAGACGCTCGGAGCGAGAGGGCGAGCGCGGGAGGCCACTAAAAGAAAACAAGGCGGCGTCCGAGAGTCCCGCGTTACGAGCACTTGGCGTCGCGGCGCCCTGGGTGCACCTGCGTCTCCCGCTCGGCCTCTCTGCGTCCCGTCGCCCCCGCCCGCCCGGCCTGGCGACGCTTCGCCCCTCGTTGCTCCGCCCCGCGCCTGCGAGTGGTTGTCCCGCCCTGGATGCTTTACACCACAAGCCGACATCGCTTCCTGTCGCCTCCAACCCGCTCACGCCTCGCCTCACACCGCGCTTCGTCTCACGCGTCACTACAACCTTCGTTCGCCCCGCTCACCAACTGCCTCACCCTGCCCCTCGCCTCGCCTCGCCCCGCCCCGCCTCGCCCCACCTCGCCCCTCTTTGCCCCTGCTCGCCCCTCCTCGCCCCGCCTCGTCACGCCTCGTCACGCCTCATCACACCTCGTCACGCCTCGTCACGCCTCGTCACGCCTCGTCACGCCTCGTCACGCCTCGTCACGCCTCGTCACGCCTCGGCGCGCTTCGCCTCGCCTCCGTGCCCTCACTCGCGTCGCCACCTTGTGCCGCGTTGTCCGCCCTACATCGCCCCTCCTGACGTCCTCTCTCAATCGCCCTTTGTCACTTTCGGGGCGAATATCGGGTGTGCGAGGCTCCTCCGCGTCATGTTCCCTCCCACTGTCGATAGTTCCCTTCCGCCGTCGTCTACCCCCATGGTGGATATGAGGTTAGCCACTGAGACCGTAATCCCCTCGTAAGCCAAGTTTTTCGTGTAATTAGAGTCAAATATTTGAAGATAGTTACTATATATTTGAATTCGTTTCACACAAAGGTATATTATCATTATACAAAAAACCAAAAAACATGCAATTTCAAATAATGATTTTATATTTTTTTCATATTAACAGGGTTAAATCAACGCAAAGTCTGTTCTCTTCCCCGAAATTCGGTTTCGTTCAGGCCCTGCTCTCCTGACTTCTCTGCTGCTACAATTATTTCTCGTTCTACCCTGTTTTCGCTTTAATATAATCAATGTTTCTGTGTCAATATAGGTCTGGAAGATGGTTAAGATCCCTTAATATATTGATCTGGCATTGACTACGGCATCTTCGCTCTCTGTCTTTACTCTACCACACGCCTCATCTCTCTTTGCCCCTCCCCTGCCACTTAATCGAGGACATTGCCCATAACTCCTAATGCTACTGCCACCACACATGGCATCCGCTCATCTGTCATTGCCTCCTTCTGACAATCAACCACAAACCTTTCACTCGCGTTTCGTGGTCTTTGTCCTCCTTCGTTCGCCTTTCCACAAAATCCACCTGCAGACGACTTGACTATTGCGGCTTCGTTGTCACTTCTCTTCAAAGTTAAAACTCTTCATCCTACCAGCGAGGCTGCCAGCTCAACTCACATATGCTACCTTTCGCTAACCTCTTCATCATTTTTCTGTTCTTACATCTCGTTCTCTCCATTCCGATTTCCGGAGTCTAGCCAATACTTGCATTCGTTCTCGTCCACTGCTCCTTCCTGCCATCACTTAACTCACAATAACAAAGAATCATGAATTGAACGTAGAGAATCATGTATTGTGCCTTCAACTCCCCTGCCTTTCTAGCCATGCCCGTTTCCTTTCGACTTCCTCGCCTTCACTCTGGCAGTCGCCCTTCAGCCCATCCCAATGCTTCCCTCGGCACCCGACTCCTCCCCTGTTTTGGGACCACCATCGCCTCACCACGCCCAGCCACGCCCCGCGCTGCCGTCTCGCCCCTCC
>BOPP01000011.1:1312441-1410984 GCA_017312745.1 Gryllus bimaculatus | reverse complement strand
CCCTGCGAGGGATGCTTGTGACCTCCCCGGGAGGAAGGCGCACGAAGTTTACAAACAGTAACTAAATATTAATACTAATCATACCTAGCCTTCAGCAGACCTTTATTTTAACTAGTGTAGTGTTTACATAATAACACTATGAACGAGAACAGACACGTGAATGTTAACAAGTTGTAATAATACTTAGATCCTACAAGAAGAGATCTAGGGAAAATCCGGATACCACAACGAATCCTTAATTACCGTCAGAAGGAAGAGATTCTACTAAGAAGCTTTGTAGTTCGCACCTTCTTGAGCGAATGAGGTTGCCAATGTTGGACCGGGGGTTAGAGTGAAGCTTCTATTCCCAGCGATTTTTTTTTTTTTTTGTATTTCCAAACTTGTGCAAACTTATACCAGCACAAGTTGCTTATAATAATAATAATAATAATAATAATAATAATAATAATAATAATAATAAATAATAATAATAATAATTAATGACTATCAGTAATTGAGAATGACGTCAATTTTTATTGAGACAGAAATCCGGCAATATTCCTAGATCTAGAAATACTGACATCAACACACTCCTGCCCCTCAGTACAAAACAATGAAAAGCTACAACGTAAATGTTACAATAGTTCTAGCGTACAATATGAAAGTGATTTACAATGTTATAAAATTTAAAACTACACAGATCCAGTTCAAGAAAACCAAACTTGACGAACACCCTCCCCTCTGAGGAAGACACGACAAAATGGCCGAACCCCATAGTCTTCGGCGCAGCGACACGCAGACACCCAAGAGCAAGACTCCGGCCGTGGAAGCCGACGATTTCACCTTGCACTTTGTAAAGCATTGCTGTAAAAGAGAAAATACTTTTATTGTGGAACCAAACTTCTGGCTTTCAGGTCCTGAACTGAGCGTTTCAGTATTAAAGAGCCCGTAGAGTGTGCGCAAACTTTCTAAATTTGCTAAAAGTTTATTGACAGACGGAGACTTAGAACCAAGAGTCTAGATTAAAATCATTACCAAATAATAATTGTTTACTCTTTATATTAAGTCACTAGTTATGGAAAACAGCAAGCTATATATTAAAATGTTTATTCCTTTCGTTGCGAAGAAGACTCCAATGTGTTCCTTTACGCTCGAAATGGCTTACTCTCCCTTCAACAGCAATCTTGTTCTGGAAAAGGGCAAGTTGGGAATGTTGAATACACGCATGTAATGAATTTGACTTTTTTTCTAAATTCGAAGGACGTACTGTTCTGTAGATGTTGGCATCAGAAAGTAGGTATCGTATAACTTCGAAAATAAGATTCACTTTTTACCTAATTTACCGTCCCTCTCTCTCCACTCCACCTCCTCTCCCCCTCACTCTCTCTGCTCTCTACCCCTCCCTTTCTCCCCTTCCATCTCTCTGCCCCTCCCTCTCTTCATCTCCCTTTCACCCCCCTCTCTCTCCCCCTCCCCCTCTCACACACACATGCAGATAAGTGACTAGCTGAAGAGGCTCAGGGCATCAACTGAATCACTGCAGTTTCTGTGACTGGAAGGCCATAGGGTTCAAATCCTAACGGCGCGTGGCATGATTTTACACTAGCTAGATCCCTGAATCAAAATTCAACCGCGCCGACTGAAGCAGAATTCCAGCGTCCGGATTCTCTGGTCGGTACTTTACCGTGGTTTCTCCGCTCAACACTAGGCGAATGCGGTAGCAGAACCCTAATAATCGGGCCACGGACCGCATGCGATCTTTCCTTCCTTTTTTGTCCTATTTTCACCCTCTTACTTACACACATTCTTACATGCACTACGCCAGCGCACATTCCGGGAGACTAGTCTTAGCGCTTCTTGCGCTTGTTGCGGGAGCTTAGCGCTTGTTGCTATTGGAGCAATGGCGGTATGGTGGGAGATACCTGCGTGGAGAAACACGTCAAATCAATGTATGAATCGGTGCAGGATCTCGCCATTAAAATAGGGAAAAGTTCCAACATCTTCCGCGATAAAACTACACTGAGAGATGAATGACCATAGCATATGGAAACATCAATAAGTCCAATCCCAATGTCCCAGTGTCTTGTTTTAGCAATGTGTATATCATACAAAAATAATAGAAGTGTGGGCAAATTTATTCTACTCCAACTAGTTTATAAGAAGATGTGAAATTATAGAATCTGTCGTCACAAATATTGAGTAATTTGGCAAATAAATTTTCCATATGATAAAAAAATGATGAAAGCATGTGATTGTTGTGTGACATCATGCAAATTGTTGCAAAACCTGTACAAACACGTTCAACGGGATATTTTCAGTTATGAAAACTGATTTGTGATACAAACTATCCTAGTCACGTAAAGTAAAGAAATGTACAAGAAAGCATTCAGGGAAACTTTCATCAACGCATTATTATAAAGAACAGCGCGTATTTACGAAACGAACTGTATATAATCGTAACCGCCACAGTTATTACTGTCCTCTCTACTCTCACACTTTCGTCGAACCTCGAGTTAAGGGAGCCTCACGCACTCTTCACCTCCTGTCCCTCCCCCCTTCCCTCCCCGCCGCCATTTGCGGAAGCAGCAAAAGCTAAAGAAAGGCATTAGGGCGCTAGCGTATGAGGCGCTTCCATTCTTGGCGCATTCTGTTTCGTCCGCACAAAGCATTCGCTGTTATTCGGCTTAAGAAGAGAATAAGCTCTCTCTCCTGTCGGTTCGCGAAAACGTACGAATTAACCGACGCGAAGTTTCACCAGGGGTCTCCAAACTACTTTCCAAGGACCGGGGCACGACGGCTGTTTTGCCTGTACGCATGTCTTTTGGAATTTCCCGAGAAGAGCGATGGAAAAATTCACTGCAGGGTCCCAGAGAAACTTCTAACGTGCTTTTTACTCACAAGCCTGAAGAGGCTTCTTAAATGTTAATAATATGTTTCTGAGAAAGCACTGTCGTACGTATGGGAAACACATTTTCAACAGTTGCTATGGACGCTCCTGTGGGCGAAGCAGGAAACTATTTAACCTCTCAAATACATCTTTAACTAATTTAATCTCACAAACACATCTTCTTTTTATTTTTATTTAAACGAACGGAATGAACCAAAATAGAACATTACATAAGATGATAAAGCTACTCTACTTCAGAAAGATTCCTCAATGTCTCCTTTGCCCGTGAATGACCTCTTTCAGCTTTCCCACGATCAGACAGTGTTTATTTTTTGTATAATAAAGAAATTTTTTAATTTTTTCATTAATAAATAACTAAAAAAGCATACTGTGCGGTTAATATTAAAAAAATTACAAGAATAACTTTCATATATTTTGGGCATCCATTGATGAAGATGGTTCAGTTTAGGTTGGGTGATTTATTGTCAAATGTAGGTTGCAGGGAAGTAGGTGTGTTGAAGCAAGGAGAGAACCACCCATGTGAAGAGGCGGAACACGGTAGTATACGGCGAGGATATTAAAAAATCGAGGAATTTACATGTCACGGACTTCTGTCGTTAGGTTTCCTATTCCCTCCATACCCCCTCCCCCTCGTGTGAACGCAGCTTCGACTATTTCATTTATTTATGAATAATAACTCATTTAAAAGGCACTCTCTAAGAAAGATAATAACCACGTATATTATCAGTAAGAAATTAGATTTATTTTTAAAATTTTTTGCGACTATCAAATTTGAATTGAAATTTGTAAGCATGTTATTCCCGAGTAAATTAAATTCTGAATGTATTTTAATTATTTGTTTCGTTGATATAAACATTAAACTTTAGTTCAAAATGTGGCGAATTTGGAAAATAGCTGGTTAATTCGACAGTAAGAGTGGATAAGGCTATATAAATGTCAATTAACTGATCATTTTGATCATTATCCAAATATTGTTGGTATTAGCCACCTAGCGCTCGCTAATGAAAGATTCCTGTGTGGCATGTCCTGTGAACTGTATAATCACTGTTGATCACATAAACTACGTTATTTCGCGTTACCATAACATACTTGATCTTTACTAGCCCTCTCATGATGAGTAATATGTAGTCAATCCGGCTTAAGAACGAACTATGTTTCGAAGCTGTTCTTACTTTCCACATTACCCACCCATTTTGAGTAATGTGAACATCAACCGTCTGATTCGAATGTCAGCTAGATTTGTAACATGGTTGTTATATAGAATGGTGACGATCATGATGACGGTGGTGATGGTTTTTGTAGTATAATTACGGATACGCAATTACTAAATGAGGGAGTGGTAAGAGTATTCCTTCCTTTGCTGGTGAGGTGACTACCAGTGGTAAGAGTATTCCTTCCTTTGCTGGTGAGGTGACTACTGGGATTCATCGAGTGATCGATTATTTCGTGCTTTCTGGCGCGTCATCAGTTATTGCCATTTGTCCCTTGTACGTAGTGCATGTTTGGTCACGTGTGGTAGCGGTGTTCTTCCCTCTGTGGAGTGTGAGGTCCGACGCCGACCTAGAAGTCAGCCAACAGGTTTTCCCTTTCCAGGTATCTTCCACCACCGGGGTGCAGCCGCAGCCAGAGACAAGCTCTGGTCTCCCGAAATGTGTAATAGAGTGGTGCAGGGTAGTGTAAGTGTGTGTACTGGGTGATGATAGGACAAGGAAGTGGGAGGAAAGAACGCCCGCGGCTCATGGCCCATTTGTTTGAGTACTGCTTCGGCATTCGCGTGGAATTGATCGGGAAATCCACGGAAAACTACCGATCGGATCAACCGTCCGCTAAAATAATTCTCTAGAGAGCAGCTGAATTTGATCCAGCTAACTTAGATCAAAAATGCTGAAGCTGTCGGGACTCGAACCCTTGGGCCCCGCGGTGAGAAGCAGTGATGACAGTGGTGTGTTTCCATTCTATACATTAAGTCTGAAGGGAATATGAGGGTGGAATATTGAGATATCAGTGATTATAAATAGGATGTTGTGCATTACGAATTCCCTTTCGCCGACAGAGTTGGGAGGATTAGTTTTGATGTTTCACTCTTGAAAAGTTTGGAAACCCCTGTCACACACAGCACATGCGTGCAACAGTCTGAACGCATAAGAGACGTCGACGCTGTGAGCTTACAGCGCGTAGGCTTTAAAGCACTTTTCTAAAGGCAGCAACCACTCGACTGCTTTGGCATACGTTTTCCTCTTTGCGTCATCTGCTTAGTTCTGCATCTTAAAAGACCGCTTTTGCGTTGGGAGAAAAGTGAGTGTTTTCGTTAATTCTAAAAGCCTCCAGGGCTTTCCTACTTCGCTAGCTGGCGTAAAATAAGAGAGAATATTATGAACAAAGGAGACAATTATTGATATTGCGCTTCAGAAAGGTGAATTATGAAGTATGTTGTTTCGCCTGTTTTCAGTTCCAAGGCGATGCATTAGCACAGCAGAAAATAAATTATACCTCAGGTGAAAATACTTTTCACAATAACAAAATTACATCACTCGAACATCTGTTGAAAAAGTATCAGTTCTTAATGGCCTCTTTTTTTTGTAATTTCGTATTATTTTTGCTGGGAACTTTAATGATATGCACATTTGTTTGAAGTACAATTGAAAAAAAGGAACTGTAATATCAATATACGATAACTAGTACATATCACGTTGATATTGTTTACCTAGGAAGTGTAAAGGTTGCTCTAAAATGTTCTGCTAAAATAAAAGTCAAAATTGGAAGTCGTTTCCTGGTGATGATTTAGAGTACTTGCATCAAGGATGCGATTCTGCAATCGATACCTCTGAAGTGAAGTTAATGTATTAGTAATTTAATTAATAAATTATTTTATGTTAATATAATTGATTAAATTAATACCAATATAAATTTTGTTTCATTATAATATTTTCAAAAACAAGATCCTCCGACAAGAAGTTTGAAACCTAAGATGCAGTTAACGTATTTATAGCAGCGGCTCATAGAATATGTATAAGTATGTTATTAATACCTAAGAAGGTACTTTGGCAATTCAACAAGAAAACATTTTTTTCTAAAAACTTATCGGCATGCAACATTCTGAAGGGCTGTTTCTCCTTCTCCCCAATTCGTCCTTCAATTACTCAACTTCATCAACTGAACGCCAGATTCCGCATTTCTTCCTACACCGGCAGTCGCAATCACGGCGCCGCTCTGGAGAAGAACTCCAGCAAGACGGGCGTCGCAAATAAATGAATAGGCGCGCCTGCCTTCCCCGACATGGCGCGCGGAAAGATTCATGGCGACGTCGAGAAGCACGACACAATCCGAACTCGCGCGCGCCGTCGCTTCCGAACGGACGACACGCGACTGCGATTACGCCCGACGATCCCAACCGCCCCGCCCCCATCACGGCCCCCACCTTCTGCCCTCCCGCATTCTCCGCTCCCTCTCCGCCCACTCTTCACCCACCACGTCCCGCCCCCTTCCCCGCCCGCTCTCTTTCCGACCCACTCTTCAGCCCAGCCGCCCTCCTCTCGCGGATCCTCGCCCCGATTATCCTGCCTGCGGCCTCCCCGCCCCCGCCCCACGCGCCCCTCTGCCCGCGCAGGCTTCTTTTACTGGGCTCATGACTTAACCACCGGTGCCGCCCTGTCCAGCCGCGCGCGCGCGCGGGAAAAGTCGTGATCGCCCATAAAATCTTTATAATGTCCGACGGGCCGGCAAGTGCCCAAAGTTGCCTGAGAGAGCGGGCGCGATCAAATGTTAATTTCTCGCGTCGCCCCACGCGAGCTGACGCCGCGCGTGCCCGGCGCCTGAGTGCCGGGAGAAACGGGTACGGGGTCGCCTCGGAGGTGAGTGGGACCGAGGTGTGTACCGTATGCAGAAATGTTAAAACGGGAGAGGTTTGAGGTGAGTCAGGGATGTGGAGCAATTGAAGGAGATAGGCGCGAGGAGTGCAGGATTAGGAGAAATTGTGTGGTGGGGAGTGGCGAGGCAGAGCGTGGCGAAGGATGGCAGGACGTGATGGGAGGGTCGTGGAGAGTGGCGAGGCGGAGCGAGGCGTGATGAGGAGTGTTGAGACGGGGAGAGAAGAGGTGAGGCGATGTCAGGTTCTAGGTAGGACGGGAAAGGGTTGTGAGCGTGCGAGTAGAGGATATGGTAGGGAATGATGTAAATGACGAAGCGGAGAGATGGAATATATCAGGAGACAAGGCTATATGAATTGAGACGCAGTTAGGTCGAGTGTGACGAGGAGATGCAGGAGGGGTGGGAGAGATAGGAGGTGCGGAGAGTGGCGGGGAGAGGGGAAGCCGGGAGAGGTGAAGGGAAGCGAAAAGCGGGTACTGGTGGGTCAGGGAAGCGGGGAGTGGCACGGCCTCATCGGAGGAATGGGCGCAGTAAGCAGCCGCGATGGCCCAAACTTCTTCTCTGAGGTGCAGACAGCGCTGGCGGTGAATTTTAAATCCTAAGAGCAACAACGGCGTGGGGCAAGGGGCTGCAGGGTAGGAAGTGCCCACTTCCTGTTCTCGGACGGGGCCGTGGACGGGTGTGTGAAAGACGGCAGGAGTCGAAGCCATAGCACACGGGCTCGGAAGGACCAGGCCTTCAGGCGACTGCTACAAATTGCTTTTATATAGTTACACATACGAGTGGTACAGTTTGCAGGGTCAATTAATGAAAACCATTTAAATATCGACTGTCTATTTGATGTTGAAAGTGGTGGTCAGACACTAGTAAACATTGAAAGTGCGAAAATGATACCCCTGATAGGAGAAAATTGAGGAAATAATGTCTACATATTGAGAAAATATTTAATTTCTACTTTTCTCGATTATTTATAAGGGTAAAGTGCTAATAAAAATAAAATCTAAAATCTCAACCTTAAGTGAATTGCTCACGAATATTAGAAAGCATATTTTTCTCCACGAGAATAAGAAACATAAGTGGGAAGTAAATATGAAATTTATATGGAAAGATACATTTAAATTCTTTAATAAAAATAATATAAAATATTTTAACCACTTTATTTACTAAAAAATTGCAATGAAGAAAATCGAAGGTAAATAGTTTTGTACATAGTTTGAACACAAAGATAGCGTTTGTCCAACGAATGAAATATTTCTAATTGAGGCAGGGATAGAAACCGAGACCCAAATTTTGAAATTAATATCGTACGAGATGCACCTTTTACTATTTAGAACGAATTCGCAGAAACTTTCAAACATTTAGATCATTCTCAATTCGTGGGACGGCAATCACGTTGATTCCTATCCCACCAGTGTTTCGTTTATGTTGCAGTACCAAGTGTTCTATTTACTTGGCTGAACTGCCTCAAAAGGGGCTACTTTGCCGTGTGCTTATCGCAACCTTTGCGTCAATAAACAGTGAACTAAGTAGTGGTTTGCATGCATCAGTGCGGAAAGCGAATAACAATTATCATCAGGTAACCGGCATTCCGAATCAACTGAAAGATGTTCGCAATCCCACAAAAGGAAAAGCAAATAGCGAGAGGCTGTAGCATCCCGACGGATGCGTTTGGACCCGGGCCCAGAGGCTCTCGTCGGCTCAGCGATGCTCCTTTGTTCGGCGCGTCGCTCGCCCGTGGCGCCGCCTCGCGGGAGCGATTAAACAAAACACATTCGTTAATTCGCGGGCCGGCGGCGCCGTGTGTTTGCAGGCGGCGGTGGCACACGGCTTTTTGCCCGTCCGCGAGGGGGCGTGGCACAGGGGGCGTGGTGCGTCCGCCCGACCCTCCTGCGCGAGGCGCCGCGCGCCGACCGACGGGGACCTTTTTAATGAAATAGCGTCCCCGACCGGCGACTCGACGCAAGTTCTCGGGATGTATCTGCCCGGGGTGGTGTATTCCGCGGGGACAATTCCTGTTCTGGCGCGCTTCCCTCTCTCCCGCTTCCTCCTCCTGGGGCTTCTGCTTCCTACCTTTTCTTTCTCCACCCCTGCTTCTCCTCCTCCTCGTCTGTATACACCTCCGACTACGCCTTCATTCATATCCTTTACCTGTAGGCCCTTACCTTTCACTACCTCCTCCTCATCCTCTACCTCCTCTTCTATCGCATCCTCATCCTTGTCCTTCTTCTCCACTACTTCCTTCGCATCTTTTTTATTCTCCTTCTCCTCCACCACTTCTTCCTTATCCTGCTCATCTTCTCCATCTGCTCCTCCTCCGTCTTCACCTCTTCCGCATCCTCCTTATTTCTCTCTCCTCGGCCACTTTCTCCGCATTCTCTTAAACATTCCCCTTCTCCTCCTGTTTTTGCTTCTCCGTCACTTCTTTCGCATTCTCCTCCTCCGTATCCTCCTCTAACTTCTCCGCCACTTCCTTCGCATCCTCCGTATTCTCCTCCTCCCTCACATCTTCGTCATTCTCCTGTTCTCCTCCTCCTCCACTTCCGCATCCTCGGCGTCCTCCACCAGCACCTTCCTGTGCCATCCGCGTGGGGCGCCACTCGCGACGCACGCGGACTTCACTCGGTCAACCCCGCGGCCACCACCGCCCCCTTGAGACGGCTCCAGTGGGATTATTCCATTTTCATTACGGAAGTTTGGACTGGGCTGCGGCAAATGGCGGCCGCAAACTTTAAAATTCTAACATTATGGCTTCTCGTCCCGGTTTTTCTTTTGAAATCCAATGATTTGGAGCTTCCGTATTTCCATCTTCATTTGAAATATAGGTACACGTAACTTTTTAGCGATGTATTGTGGAAACGAGATGTCTCAATTGCGATAATTTTATTTTTATTACGCAAGTTTAGCTCGAGGTACAGACGATGGCGCATTCAAACTTTAAATTATAAATATTGCATATTTTTCATACCAAATCTAATAATATGAAACTGTACCATGTCTTCCATTCTAGCTATTCTAGCTAACCGAATTTTTGTTACAATTTTTTGCCTGAGCTTTTGCATGTCGGATGGGAACCTGCGTGTCTTCGTCCTCCATATTAGGGAATATTCTATTGATATAAGAAAAAAACAGATTTATGTAGGAGGTGTAAGTTTCAGACAAAGAACTGAAGTTCAGTGCTAGAGAGATGCATTGTGCAGAAAGAGGTAAGTAACCACAGTTATAAAGTGAGAGACAAGTAAAGATTATGTTGTGTGGAGTCGGAATATGAATGTATGGAAGCAATAAGGTACAATGACAGATGGGTTGGGAGGTGATTTACTGGACCAGAAGAGTCTAAAAGGGGGAAGATGAAGTAGGAGGATATTTAAATGACTGAGGACATAAAGTAGCATGATATTCATAAAATTCGTATGTTTAACATTTTACATAACAATATAAAGTATAAGAATAAGAATATTGTAAAAATAGGTAACAAAGAAGAATGTTTAAATTAATTACAATATATTGAAATTGTATAATGTAACCTAAGGATATGCTGAACTCCTACATAATTGCACATGCCGATGAAATAACTTAGCCGTAAAGTTGCTTGTAAAATGTATTTAAAGTATATTTGTGACAGTTTCAATGAAACCTATTTCGCTGGAATATTGGAAATGCTGACTGAAAGCAGAAAATTAATTCTTTATAATGTATTTCAAAACGTTGGACGAAGAATAAACTGCATGTGGTGCATGAAATGTACATTTTTAGTCAATGTTTCAGTTTGTTTAACGAGGTATACAATGTTGCACACATGTCTGTTATTCCGTTATACCAGTAAAATACAATTTTATCGCAGCTGTTTTGAAATGTGTTTACTGAAGGAAATAATATTCGGATGTGTTCTTTTTTGTACGTGGGTTTCTGTTGTAATTTCTTGCGGCTGAGTTGAGTTTAGAATGTTTGGAGAGTGGGAGCGTCATTCATTGTGTTCTCTCTCTGTTGCAGGTGAGTGCCCACAGCTCGTTAGCTGCTTCAGCGCTCCCGTATTAATTACACGGTAACATCTCTGCGTAATCGGGTAAATATTCAACGTCGCTGGCAGCGCAAAAAGATTTCAGTTTTTGTGCAAACCAACAAGAACTCCTCTTTCCAAATATTACAAAAAGCGCGTTTGAGAAACGTTTTACAAATTTGTGTAATTGTTGCGGAAAACCTGCAAGTTCAGTATTTCTTCTATATTGCATGTATAGGTAAATAAGGTAGAAGATAAACGATAGACAAGTCAACGCCTGCGATTATTTCGCACAAAAGGAAGAACTATGAAAAATCTCCTTCAGAAAATATAACACAACGAACCAAGCAACTAACGCAATGAGGCAGGTTTTACAAGTTAGTATAAATTCTAATATCTTTTTTATTAGATTTACTAATAATTCTGCAATTAAGTGTGAGAACTTGTTGGAAGAATACACTAACTTAACATTACAGAACTTAACAACTATACAAACTCTACAAACGTTACGAAATCACATGAACATTTCACCGTGCAATCTTTCATAGAACTCCACTTCACCAAACTTCACTTCACGCGCACTGCGATAACCAGTTGCACAACGTCCTGCACTGCATATTAATAATAATAATAATAATAATAATAATAATAATAATAATAATAATATTAATAATAATAATAATAATAATAAGGTAAGAAGACATAGGGTAATGCAACTGAATTTTATTAAATATATTTATAACATATCCACATTCAAGAAACTAATTTATTTTTAAATTTCTCAGGCTTTGGGAAGGGTCGAAGATTGTCACGGAAACTCTTCCAGTCCCTAATTGTGCGATTCGCGAATGAATATTTCCCAACGTCCGTTTTCTGAATTCTTGTCTGAATTTTGTGCGAATGTGAATCTGGCAGTCTCTATTCCCTGTAAACATAGAGTAAAACATGTTTTTGCAAATGTAGTTAGTGTTTAATATATACCAAAATTTGTAGGTGTATGTTACAGTGGACTGTAGTAGGAAATTCTTCTATAAAGGAAAACTTAAGAAGGAATGCACACATTAACACTGACTTTTTTGTAAAGGGACACATTCTCATGTAAGGCAAAAAGATTGCTGAAAATCACGTTTATTATACTTTTCTTTGCGTTTAAAAATACTCAATCTTCGAACTCAAAAAGCTCTTTTATTCACTTCTCTAACTCATCATGAAACGTCGACTGGTTTTGATCGATCAATTGCAACATGCACGCACAACACTAACACTAACTACTCAATGTAGTTGCTCTTGGAAAGGAGCAATAACAAATTAATTCAGATGAACACGCATTCTTAATATTTATTATTTGTATGATTATTAAAATGTAGTTTTTGTACAATAAAATGTGTTAATAAGAGCAATAATAACCCACTAGGATGTAGTATTTCATTGAAAGCAAATATATCGATATTGCTTGAATAGAAAGACAAATTACTTTCTAAACAAAACCCCTTAGCGTTTTAAATATGTACATGTACACGCTTCAGTAATTGAAATTAGTATAGTTGTGGTCAAATATATTGAGTGTTTGGACGTCTGAGGTTGCTCAGGCGAAATCCAAGTTGCTCCCTCCGTCTCCCCAGACTAACATGTCAGGGTTCAAGTGCCAGGCTAGTGCGCGTTAGGGAGTCACTCATAGAACAAAAGTGATAGAACGACAGAAGCACCGGCAGCGGCTTCGGGTTCTCTAGCGAACGTCAGCAGGCAGGGGAGGCGTTTGCGATTTCACCTGGCACTTCTACACTGTTGGTCTTTATCCGTAGCATATACATTAATAAATAAATATATATTTTCTCTTCATTCTTGGGGCCGTCTCCTATGATCAATAGTTTTCCGTGATTTTTTCGATCAACTCCAGGCGAATGTCACATTAGTATCTTAATAAAGTGGCCACGGACCTCGCGCGATTTTCCTTGCTCTTCTTTGTTGAATTCTGTCCCTTTAGTTACACTCATTTACAGGGACATGTTCTACACTACCATATATGTCCGAAGACCAATTGAGAACTTAGACCTTGCCTTGGTTGGGATGAAAACCAGTTGACACAGATACCTGGAGGAAGTAATCCCCCGCTAGTCGACTTTCACCAAAAACTATTGGGACTATTCTAACAGGATATACTAGCTGTACTATACTGAATTGAATTGTTGCCTAATTTTACCTGGCGAGACTTGAGCCATGAGGCACGCTCTTCCGTCTGACCACGCAAATTTCGCAACGCTCCTTTCACAAAATAGAGGAGAAAGGAGGTGTTTCTTGAGCGACGAACAGGCGATTTGAATTTAGCCCAGAGGCTTCATTTAGGCTTGAGGATCTTTTACATGCGGTAAATTCACTAACATGGGACAGACGGCTTTACTTCCCTTCCGAAGGAAGGCGTAATAAGGATTTTTTCGCCCTAAAAATGGCTTCGATCGGGTTTGACCTAGGATATAACAGTCCGATACGCTAACCGCTACACCATCGCCACTGCATACTAACCGTACTATACGATACATATTATGCTAACAGAACTGTACGTTATGTACTATACTCTACGATGATTCTATAGCAATAAGACTAATGCTCATTGCATTTGGCGTGCCAAGAAATAATCACTCTTCTCCACGTTAGTAACCCTGGTGCCTAGTGGCAGCGAGAAGCCAGGGCGCGACGCCCACGCGCCTCGGCTGCAGGCGGCGCGTGCGCCACACGCGGGCGCAGCCGGCGCCAGACGCGGCGATGGGGCGCGCGCCCGGGGCCTCTTGTTTGGCGCCCGAAAATTGGCTTTCCACGCGCTGGGCGGCGGCGCTCAGTGGCCCCGGCTGCGGGAAATCGCGGACAAAAATCTTCCTTCAATCAGATCAATAGCTAGTTATGCACCGAGGCCGTTATAGGGTTCTAATGATCGAGCGACGAAAAAAACGCCCGAGGGCCACTGGCCCGAGATCATTAGGACTAGTTAACGCCCGTGGTACATGCATGATCTTATTTTTTACTGAACTTTATTGGCTAAGATTTACTTATTTTCTAATTAACGAGATGTTAACTTTACTCGGTTTGTCTTTTCGTACTTCCCTCCCACATTTCCCTTTCGTAATACCCTCTCATAATTCCCCCCTAAAGAGAACATGTTGTAACATCGAAATGCGTTCTATTTCTCTCGTCACCACGATTCTCTCGATGCAGGTGGGTTATGCACTGAATATCGAGATCCGTATCGAAAGAAAGCACAAGCAATAACGAATCAGTGAAAAATAAGTACAATTTGGTTCTGTGCTATGCAGGTGATTCAAAGTGATCTCAGCACCTCTGAAAGTACTGTTCGTCACGTCACGATAAGCGGTCGTGTGAGTGATCTTTCGCCATTCGAGATTAATGAATGACGAAAATGCTAACAGTTTTGTTACAGGCTGACAAAGGAAATATTATTACCATAAATAATCGGTGCTACGAACTGGAAACCTTTCTCGAGAATAAGCGATGACCAGGGAAAGGAGAATGTGACGCATTGTGCGATGCGGTTTCATAATTCCGTCCGCATTATCGTGCCCTTAGTTTTTGAAGTGTCGCATGATGTATCTTAGGCATACATTATTGTGTATGAATGAAATTTCAAACTCCGTCAAGGGACATAATATTCTAGCGTCCAAAATCTAATTTCACGACTGTCAAGTTTCTTATAAAAATGACCGTGCTTTTCAACCTTTTTGATATTAATGGGCCATAAAATATGAAAAGGTAGAATGAAACACGAAGCACTGTACATATTTCTCATGCATGTTACAATCTTACAAACGAAACAACTTTGACAATAATTTGAAGTACGTAGTATAGGATTCAGTGACTTACAAAGTATATTTTAATGTAGTATTCAGAAATATGTAAATCGATGGGAGATCTTCAATGGTAACCCCTGGGCGCGATAAATAGAAAATGTTTGTACCGCAATAATGTAAATTCACTGTTTTTTTAACGAATTTTGACCGCTTTTCGCGGCTTTCCAACCACCTTGGGAGGGCGGGAGGGCTCGCGCCCGCCCCGCTACCCGTCGCTCGCGCCGCGCCACACCCGCTCACCCGCGCGCCCTTTTTTATTTACCACGCAGCGGGGCGGCGCGGGGGCGGGCGCGGGCGCAGCTGCCGCGAAATTGAAAATCGCTCGAATCAAAGCGCGGCTGGAGCCGCTGAGCCCGTGCGGACCGCGGGGCGCTGCGGCACGTGTGCGACGAGGAGGCGCGTGTGCCACTGGCCTGGGCGTGTGCAACTCCGCTGCCACGTGAGACGTTTCCGCGCATGTGCGACTAGGCCGCTCGTGTGCGGCTGGGTTGAACGAGTGCAACTGGGCTGTCTGTGTGTGGCCTGACTGCGCGCGTACGACTTCAGTGCGTGAGTGAGACTGGACTGCGCGTGTGCGTCGTCGCTGCAGTTGAGTGACTTGGCTGCGCGTGTGCAACTTCCCTAAGCGTGTGCAACTGCGCTTCCCATGTGAGACTTCTCTGTGCGTGTCCGAATTGGCTGCGCGTGTGCAACTGGGCTGTCTGTGTGTGTGGCGTCACTGCGCAGGTACGACTTGACTTCATGTGCCACGCGCATCTTGATTGCGCGTGTTTGACGTGGCTGTGTGTAGGCGACTAGGCTGATGGTGTGCGACATAGGTGCACTGCTGTGACTGGGCGGCGACGTGTCTGCACTTAGAGAATTGACTGTGTTGCGCCAGTGTGATGTGCCTGTAGTAGCGCGACTTCGCTCCGTGTGTGGGAGTCTCCTGAGCGAGCCTAACTTAGCTGCGTGTGCTAGTGACACATTAGCGACTTTCCTGAAATTGTGTGACTTAGCTGCATTACACTGAATTCACTGATTCACTGCGCGTGCAGCATTTAGCAGTGTACCTGTAACTTCACTGCGCGAGAGTGATTTTCCTGTGAGCCTGCATCAAAGAATTTCATATGTATGTGACTTGGTTGCATTTGTGGGGTTTGACTGAGTATGTTACTTTGCTTCAAGGTGTAGCGTTTCTAAACTGCGATATATTAAACCTAGAACCTCTATGTGATGTCACAAGTTACTTATCCTCAAGTATGTTATTTACTGTTCATGACAAGACCTGATTCTCACATAAATGCTGAATTTCATTGTTGATTCATTCGAGCGTTAATCATCTCTGCAGCGACATATATATATATATATATATATTAATATATATTATAGTTATATATATATATATATATATTTCCTTTTAAATACGTTTCAAACAATGACGATCAGAGAGGTTCATACGAAATAAGTTCCTAGTTTCCTTAATATCATTTATTTGGGTTTTGTACTATTTTAGTGATATATTCAATGTTCTTGGGCACATTGTTTATGCGAAGAGTGTGTTCGAACTTTTGACAACGGTTTGAAAGCGAGTGTTTAACTGCAGATGAATCATATAAAGGCACTGAATTAGAAAACCAATATGATGACAACGGAGTTATCGAAGACAGTGTTCTTTCACTCTACTTCTTTATAAACATTTTGATTCTGCCATACACCATTTCTTCCCTTCTAATGTCTCACATAAACAAGTCACAAATCTCACCACCTGACTTCAATTTTAATTGGAGAAGGTTCGGGTTTTATATGACACCACCGTAGTAAGTATGTTCCTTTACATTCGGGTTCTCGGGTTAAGAGCATCTTTTATCTGAGTGGAGGGGACTGACAATGGAGACTAAATGTTATAATAGAAGACGTTAACAAGGCAAACCAAGAATTGTTCGTAGCACTCTCGTAATTAGTTTTGTCGTAATAATTAATACTGTGGTAAGCTACGAAATAATGTTGTTGCCTCTTTCTAGAAAGAGGGGTTTAATAGAAACGACGGTTCGCGTTGTGGGATAAACTCAGCTTATTTAGGAAGCTCCAGAAACTACCAGTGACGAGTTCGTACACCATTGCCTCCAGCCTGATTTCCCTCTCACTGCTCACCCTCCCATCGCCATCACCAACGCTACCGCCGCTCGCCGGCTCGGCAATACTTAATGACATTGCTGTGTTTATGGCCGGGAGGTCCGATGTTCGAGTCCCGATAGTGGCAACATTTTCTACATAAGCTTATCAGTTAGGTCGCATTCAGCCGTTGTCTGGAGAATTCTAGCGCCCGACTGCTGCGTTGGTCCGTGCCGAATCTTGCCATTTCGTGTGGGAAAACACTGTCACCTCCCGCGGAAAAACATGCACTACACTTACGAGGCAGCAGGCTACGCGCCGAAATTACCAATCAACAATTAATTAATACCACCGCTCGCTACGCCCATTCCACTCTACCTGTCGCCCTCCATTATTCTCGCCCTACATCCTTCGCACCTTCGTTTCCGCAATGCATCCTTCCTCCATTCCCTCGGTACTACATCCATCTCGCGCTCTACCCCTCTCCTAGCCAGCCCGTCCCCTAACCCTCCCCTCCCGTCCCACTCGAGCGCCGGAGCTGCCACCTCGCGGCGGGATGATGAATGGCTGATAATGGCCGCGCTCATATTAGGTTTTCTCTTCCTCGCCGCGCTAATAAAACAAGTTGAAGTGTCGCATCGATCTGCGACCTCTTCGGGCCCTCGCGACCTTCCGGGCGCACCTCGCGTGCTCTCTCAAACGTCCGAGGCGCCCCCCGCCCTCCCGTGGGACTCCGCAGTGACACATCTACGCGAAAGTGGAGTCGTTGCCTCCGAGGCAACGCTCGGTTCCACTCTGGATTTTGGATCCCCACAGATGTATATCACACTAGCTTGAGTCACTTATTTCCAGACCTATATTTCAAGATTCTTCTTCTAAAGCTCTACGACTTATAAATGGACGTCTGGGCCAGTTTAACTATCCTTTCCTATTTTTCGTTTGAGAGAAATGTAAACGGGGAATTTCATTCCATTACCAGTTTACTTCTTTTTAATTTCGAACATATTAAATCTCAACCTGCTTGGATCTTTACTATCCTTATTTCTGTCAACTCGTCCCAACTCCTTCCTTCCACGCTCGTTCATTGCCTTCCAGTCGTCGCCCTGCTTCCTCGGTCTCCTTCCCGATCAAGGAACTGTTGTCCCGCCCACTCTCACACTCTCACACTGCCTCTCCGCGAGGGCCATTCTGCTCGACCGCGCCCCACGCGCCTGGGCCACCCGCGACCGTATTTTGTCCTTCCCGACAATTCCGCCCCCCGCTCCCCGTTTCTCACGCACCGACGCGCTCTCTTTGCCCCGTTACCTGACCACCCCCGCGGCTAGGCACTGCTCTGGGCGTTCGGGCGATACTGTGTTGCAAACGCTTACCATTCGCCATGTCAAGGCGGCTCCACACATTCGGCATTCGCCGAGCAGCGAGCTACTGCTCGCCCAATCCCGAACAGGTGATGTGTTCCGCGAATGTTCGCTCCCTGTGATGTATCCTAAAGACCTACACGCGGTGGGAAGGACGAATTCCGAATGTTCGGCGCTCGGTGAATCGCAAGCAACCCATCCACACTACTCGGATTCGCCGAATGCCGCATATGTGGAGACGCCGTCAATTGTTTTCGTCAGATTTAACGTGCTGGGCATAATGGACATGACTACGTTGAATACTCCGACAATACCTACAACACTGAAAGTACTCTCGTCATCCTATAAACATTAGTTTCTGCGCTCAGGCGCGTCTTCTCTATTGCAGCCTTCTGTCTTTGCCATCTCATATATTTCTCGAATCATAAACGAAATTTCCTTTTGCACATTCAATCCCAATTTTAAATGGTTACCACAGCCTGTTCCTCTATTACATTTTTCGCTATTAGCAAAACATCTTTGAGTTTCGACATTTACATCCCCAGCAAAACCAACGCAACTTCAACCCAAGTCTGAACCTTCATTAACGCGTATTTCGGGCTTGGCCTGTACTTGCATGCACTTTCGTGGACCTTTCGCTCCCGTCCACACCAACGGGACTTCCGGCCCATCTCCGTCGCCCTCCAGCTCCGCCTCGCTTTCGTCCGTCGACGCCCCCGCCGCTCTCATTGCCATCTTCACAGAATCTCTACTAACGCCTCCGCCATCTTCTCCGTCACGTCTCCCACCTCCAGCAGCTCCGCCGCCACCATTTAAACCATGGATTGCGATACACCTTACGCCTCCAGCACCACCGTTGCCACTTCCAGCATCACAGGCGCCATCTCCTGCGCCAGCGATGCCATCGTCTCTGCCACCGATATCACTTCAGCCTCCGATTCCCTCACAAGATCCGCCTTCATCCCGTCGCCGCGTCTTTCACTAGCGACGCCGCTTCCTCCGTCGCAAGAACGCCTTTCCAGCCCCCCGTCACCATCATCACCTTCACTGCCACAGTCACCTTCACCAGAAGCACCTTAGCCAGCAATACCACCACGACTATCGACGCCTGCACCACCACTGCCCCTGTTACCGGCGCCCCAAGCGCTTCTGCCTCAAACACCATCATAATTAATCTACACCACCACAACCACAACCACCACGAATTTCACCGTTACCATCACCATCACCATCACCACCACCACCACCACCACCACCACCGTCACCTCTACTTCCAACATTACTCTCACCAGCACCACTGCCGCCGCCACCAACGGCCTCGTGAGACTCCGGGACGCCGCCATTTGTCTTATTACGGCGGGATCGCCCCGGGCGCCCGGCGCGCTGCATTTGTCAGGTGTCGCGCGAGGCGCGGCGAGAGGGAAAGAGAGAGAGAGGGAGGGAGAGAGAGAGAGAAGGAGAGAGTGGGGCGGAGGTGGTAAGGCGCGAAGGAGTGTGAAGCGGCGGTGGGCGGGGAGGGGTGGGGGAGACGCCTCTGCGGGCGCCGCCGGAGACTCATGCGAGCCATTGCGAGAGCGCGGTCGCCGACGGCTGCGTCGGGGAAGTGGATCTTTGATATTGTCTGAGAGAGACGTTTCCAATCCCGAAAGCCGCGATTCCCAAGATATCGAGTAACGGACTCAATAGCATTCCGAACTGAGCCGCGAATGCCAAAATTGTTTTCTTCCTTTTAGTTCTAGTTATGAACTGTTTTCATAGTTCTCTGTTACGAAAATGATTGTATCAACGATAAAAATTAAATGAATAAGTTGTAAATTCGTTTATGTCGAAGACGGTCACGGATATAATATTATGAAAGAACAGATATAGTGTGGAATTTCTCAATCACGAGAAACATTTCACTTCAATACGAAAGGCGCATCATTTCAAGCACAGAATTTCAATATGCTTTATTTTTGGACGAAGGCTGAACGGGGTGGACTGTGGTTGCCACTCTCTTTGCAATGCTCCCACTTTCACAGAGTTTTTGATAAGCGCGAGGCCCCTGAAAGCCTCCCCAGACGAAATGACATATGGGCCAAATGGGATATGGGCGGACCAAAGGGTGGCTCTGCCCAGGAAAGGAGACGAAAGGAATATCGGTGAAATATTGTGTGATCCGAGTTCGTGAAATCTGTGCTGACTGAGAATAGTCCAAACGTTGATGCGAACATTCTGAACGTATTTTATTATTTTGATTGATGTGTCCATTGATGAGTTTGGTTGGCAAGGTAATTTTCAAAAAGGTTGTACACAATCTCTCTCACCATTTCTTCTTCTCCCTTTCTGTCCCTCTTTCGTTCTCCCTCTCTCCGTCTTCCTCGTTCTCTCTCTTTGTCTTTTCCCTCTTCACCCTATTCTATCTCCCTTTTTCTCCGTCTCCTTCTTTCTCTCTCTCCCTGTTTCTTCCTCTCCCTCTAACTCTATCTCCCTGTCCCTCTTTCTTCCTTTCTCCCTCTCGCGGTCTTCTTTTGTGTTCTCCCAAACTTCTACTACTTTCTCTTAACAACAAGCATTTTTCTGAATCATTTTTCATTTTCCACTTCTTCTCTTCTATTAGTTTCTGTGTATTAAGATGCAATCCCCCTGCTTCTGCTTCCTTTCATTATTGTAGTGATCTTTGCAAGAATCAACAGTACTTGCTTGTGTGCTTAAATAGAGCTTAAGTGAAGCGATTGTTATCATTATCTTTTATCATATTCCACCGAGTTCTCCCTGTGACTCCACTGCCTTTTCCGACAATTCACAACAGCCCCGTCTCGTGCGAGTGTGAAGCGCGCACCTCACCGCCCCACCTCCCGACGCCTCAGCCACAGCCCCAGCCGCCGCCGCCGCCGTCGCTGCCTATTTTTAATTCCGACGCCCGCGCCGCTCTGTTATTCGCCCCTTCCACAGAAGCCTTCGCGGCCGGATATCCGACCGCCGCCGCCGCCGCCAACGTTTCTCGAGGTGACGTGCAGCGCCGGCGGATTCCAGAACACGCGAAACTACTCGATGAGATTGCGACGCAAATGGAATTCAGGGGTTTCTTTTCCTTTCCAACCCGAATATGTTCGGTAGATTTTTGTTGGTAGTTTTGTACTCTTCTCTGACCGCAGTATTGCTTTATCGAGAGGCCACTCTGAGAGAGAGTAACAAGTTATTTCTTATATGCAACATTGCATGCACTTGTTTTTGCGGCCCGTTATTTGGTTGTGCATTTTCTTCATCAATGATTAATATTTTGGTAGATACAGAGACTTTAAAGCGTATTATGATTCTTATATGGAACTAGCGAAACCCAGCAGATGTTGTGCTGCTATCCATCTCTCTCTTTCTCCTTTCCTCTCCCTTTCTCATTGTCCCTGTCGCTCTCTGTCTCCCTCTCTTCACCTCCCTGCCCGTCTCTCTCCGCCTCTCTCAGTGTCTCTCTTTGTCTCTCTGTCTTTCTGCGTTTATGCCGGCCTCTGTATCTCTCTGTACCTGTATCTCTCGGGTGTTATATCAGAATCACCGAGGCTGACACTCTTAATACTTCAAGATGCTGCGGATTGCGTAGAGCATCGTTGTGTAGAGAGCCTGAACAGGGCGCTGGATCAGTATGAAATGATCATCAACGCGCGTCTACTTGCGCAGTTATATGTAGATTCCCTTCGTACTATGCCTATATTATTTCCACAAGTGCTAGCAATAAACTGAAAAAGTTTGATCGCAATTGAATGAATGGTACGGCAACGCATTTTGTACGGTCGAACAAATACATTGTATTTGGACGAGTTGGCGTGAAGCGAATAGCACATAGTCACTCCTTGGGAAGAGTTCTTAAGTTCTTTGGCACTTGTGATTAATCAAAGTGTAAACTCTGAAATTTAGATTGAAAACGTGTCAAACTTCATTCACATTTATTGGTATGATACGGATTCTAAGCGTAATTTATCTTTAACATTTTCACCGCGTAATCTCGGACGCGTGGGCGTAGAAAGGCGTGCACAGCGACGCCTTGCTGAGCGAGTGCGTGGGCGTGGTTCGCTGCGCAGTGGACAGGCGACCTGCGTGACCCGGGGTGGACTCAGCGGGTCAGTGCGAGGCTGGTGGACGGGGATGTTGGGGTTAATAGTTATTAGAGTCATGAGGTCGATGCAAATAAAGGATGCGGTTCAAGATAGGCGAGTGCGGGTCAGGCGGGGCGGGCTGGGGCGGGCTGGGGCGCGGCTGGGGGCGGGCGGGTGGGCGGGCTGGGGCGGGCTGGGCGCTGGGGGGGCTGGGGCGGGCTGGGGCGCGGCTGGGGCGGGCTGGGCGGTGGGAGCGGCCGTGGGGGCGTGTGCGGCGCGAAGACAAGAGGGGCAAGCGGGCAGAGTGGACGAAGAGGATAGGGAAGTTTAATATCCAATTCATATCTTTGTGCTATGCGAGCTAAGTTGCATTCTAGCCAGTCTTATAAAGCGCTTGCTTGCTGTACGAGAAATGTAAAATAAAAACAACTCCAATCGAGTCCGTTCTTTATGTATCAGCTGTGTCTCATTCAATACTGTTCTTATATCTTACGTGAATAATTCATAATTAAATATCCTTCTTTTGTGATAAAAATTAGTAAACCGCAACAACTATTGGATTTGATTTTTCTAACACATGGTGCAATGTAATTGGTATATTAACGCATTAATTTATAATGTTCTTTTTTCCACGAATAAGAATAGCCGCATGAACGACGAAGGATTGAATGCGGCTTATTCTTATGAGTGCATGAAAATATTATAAACATTACATTATAAACGAATTGCATACGCTATTTTTTGTGTAACATCATTATAAAATTATTACAAGGGTAAAATGGTACTGAACTTGGAAGTGTAAGGATTGTTACGTACATATATTATGCCCAAGACTGACTGAATTTGGTGGCCGAGTTGGGCAGGGGTTTGATTGTTCGTTTGTGAAATAAATTTATCCGACGGCAATGTTAATGAAGTTGCTAAGCAAAATGTCACTCATTCCTAAAAAATATGCTGAAAATTTATTAAAAAGAATATGATGAATTTGTAACTTGGACGGTAAAGAGGGGTATGACATTGTCTCTTTGATGGATTTATCACGATATAGCAATATATTTTTACGAAAAGTTTGCTTTTTGTTTTGTCCACTTTTTTACTCGACTTATTTTCATCATTGAGCGTGCGAGCGTGACCAACAGAGAGACGTGCGTGGCGCAGGCAGCTGGCGGGGTGCGGCGGGGCGGGCGGGCGGGGCGGGGCGGGGCGGGGCAAGGCGGGGGGGGCGGGGCAGGGGCGGGCGAGGAGAGCAATGGGGGGCGGGCCCTGCGAGAGGCGAGCTTGCGGCGCGACACGTGTCGGGCGCACGCGTGAGCGCGCGCCAGCCGAGCGCGCTGCTTGCAGCTCCGCGCCGCGCGCCTACACGTGTTCTGCGGCGCCGCTCCGCTGCGTGCGCTACGTCGCCGGCAATTCTGCCTGTCTGTCTGTCGCCTGCCTGCGCGCAGCTCCGCGTCCGCCGCCGACGCTTCGCCACGCTCGCTTCCGCCACTTCCGACTCGGCGCTCGTCCCCACGTGCGGTCCTCCGACGCTTTCGCTCTCTGGCCTCTCGCCTCGACGTCCTCGTCCTCACTCTTGACGTTCTCGATCTTGCCCTCGACGGCCTCGCCTCTCCGCAGACGATTTCCAAAGCTCAGGGCTGAATTACGTTCGTTTTAGACGAGTAGTTTCAAACAATTTAATCAATAGTACTTACCTACGTGTAATTCTGACATCAGCGTACAATGTTCATGTTCAGCACATATCGTAGAGTGTATTGAATCTTTATTTGCATTATACTATAGTTTCGCCATCTTTTCGTTGCTGTTCTTATTTCTATCTAAATCGGCTATTTAACCATTACGTAATGTTGCATAACTCGTGCGTATGTTGGCCATTTCCAGACGGTGATCGCCATATCGACGCCTTTCTTGTTTATATTCGTTCTCAATCAATTTTGCAGCAGACTTATTGCCTTAATCTTCCTCTAATTAATTTTACAGTCTCAACCTCTAACCTAGCAGTAGTGAGCTTCAACCACGGATTCTTACATCAACAGAACCGGAGAACGTCACAGCCTGTCCTGTCCGCCAAGTTGATCCGAGCGTCTGCCTCCGCAGCCACGTGGCTCCAGAACCGTCTGATCCACGTCCGCCACGCCCACGCGGCCGCCCGCGCCCGCCGAGCCCCACCCTGCCGCTCTGCGTCCGCCCCCGCCCCCTGGCGTCCTCTGGCCCTTGCTGCTTTCGGCGTTTCTGCCTTTGCCAACCATCACCACACGCAACCCCCGCCGCTGCATCCGTTGAGGCCTTTAACACCCACTGCTGCAGCCATTTTCCCCTCCGCCACCTCTTACCCTCCGCCCCCGCCTCCAACACCACAGGACGCACCACATCGGACCCACCACCCCAGATCCCACAATCCCTGCCACCACTCCCTCCGCTGGCGTCGTCTCCGCCGTCACCACTCCGCCGTCGATGGCGTCTCCACCATCTCCTCCATCCCACATCTGACGCCACGGCCCCTGCCATCTCCATGACTAAGCCGCCACATAAAATGCAGCCACTAGCCAGGAAGAGAATTCTACCGGACGGCCGCTGTCATCGGGCATTTTCCGTTGTTTATTTGACCAATAGCAGGAAAATACCGGAGTAGTACCCTATCAAACAGGCCACGAACTGCGCACGGCCTGTTCTATTTCTTGTCCCATCCTCTTCCCTTACATGCGCATACTTAAACTTACTAGGGTGAGACCAGTCGAGGGCTTGGAGCTTGTCTCGGCTGTGAAGGCTGCCCGCTATGGGAAATACCTGCGAGGGATATTCGGGGGAGGGAGGAACAGGTGTCTATCAGATCGCACTGAGCAGCTAGTAAGGAAAACCGTCACCTCGCGCTATAAAACATTCATTACACTAATGGGACTAATGTCCTTCGCATTTGACCGAAATATCAAATGATCAATCCATCGACGACTCCTCGCTATCGCCTCCTAGGACACCGCCCTCGCCGCCTCCATCTCCACAGTCTGGCTCCCTTCCGCGCCCCGCGATCCTTCCTTCGCGCGATCCGACGCTTCGATATATTTAGCCGCGGCCGGCGGCGGAGACGCCGCCGCCGCCTGGGGCGCAGTGCGAGCCCGGCTGCCGGGCCGCCACCACGAACACTTCGACGCCGACCGGTCGCCGCCGGCGCCGCTCAGCTCCCGGACACGTGCTCCGTCCTCTCGCCGCCGTCGCCACGTTCCACGTGCCACCGCGTCTCGCCACGCGCGCTCTGCGATACTACCGTCCACCTCCCCGCCCCTCTGCACGCACACGTGGCACATTTCCGGTCATCAGATTTCGCAACTAAGCATTAAAAGTTTTTCAATCGCTTTTCACACAATAATTCGCTCAAATCGTCTTCCTCATCAGTGCGGGAGTAAGTGTACGTGATCATCCTTGGATTTGCGTGGGACTGACGCCGAGTTTTCGCCGTGGAAAGTCGTCTGTGTGTCGCCTGGAAACCGCGTGAGTCGCCTCTCCCTGCCGTCGGCCGCCAGCGCCCAGTTCTCTCTCGGTGAGTGTCTGCGCGCTTTGGGTCGTGGTGCCCTCTCGCGTGTGTGTGAGTCAGCGCCAGCAATTGAAGGGCTTATGCGCAGTCTGCATGAGTTGCGGGAACAGCTGACGAGTCGTGCTCCCGCTTGGCCATGCAAGTGCTAGCTTTTGCGCGACTTGAGCTGGAACGCGGCTTTTGAGCCACATGCAACGTATTGGATCGGAAAAGCTTAAATGTTAACCAACGGAAATTCGTTTTGTGTGTCATCTGAATTACTTATAGGTATGATAAGTCATAGTCGTGTAAAGAAATTAACCCGGCTTATAATACGTTTGCCTCGTGGTATACCCTCTCGTGGTGTAGCCTATCTTTTCCTGCGTTTTATCCTTGTTTTCTCTCACAATTCATTAAAATGTATCATGAAAAATAAATATCATTTTAAAATATTTTTGCGAATATTTACAATAAATATATAATCAAAAACACAATTTGGGGTATGATTGTCCAAATAAAAAAATATATAATACTTCCCTGAATTTTATTTTTGAAAAATACCTAAATAAATATTAAGAAATTGGCAAATGGTTTTTAAACTGTAACTACTAATTGCAATTATTGTAGTGTAACTCCACTCGTGAAATGTTTGCAAATGGTAAATTCGTAGTGGATGTATAAAAAAGATGCTGTAGAGTCCAGAAAGTCATTCAAATAGACGATATTGAATGTGCATGCTACAAGCAGCAAGAGCATCAGTATACAGCTTAATCACGAAATATTGCTATGCAAAACATCTGTTGTATTCTCGTTTTATATTCACGGTTGTACAGCAGTCACGATAAAGCAATGGCTGCCTAAATTTAACGGACGATCTATTCTCATTCGCAATAAACTCGGATGCAATAGGATATACTACTGTAATGTTCTGTAAATGTGCATGTAAAGTAACTTTACGGAGCACGGTATTTGCTCTTAAGAGTTGGTAATAACAATGGCATACTTTCTATTTTCATTTATCATATTATTTTCCTTCTATTGATGAAGTAAGTATTATATTTCTTGATAAACCTAAAACTACCAAATCAAACACATCCAAAAATAATTGTAATGAAAGGGCAGATGATGTTATATAATGTTATTTTTTTATTTACACAGAAAAAATTCAGACTGGAGCATTGCTTAAATATGAAAGGGTTGCAATTTGTTGATCGATCTACTCATTTTCGCGAAATTTTCACTATTAACGCTACACTAGGATTTATTTAGTCGTGCACTTGACGTAAATCAGCTGTTCACGATTTCATCCAATCAGGAGCTTGAACGTCCCCATAGTGATATCACTGTAGTGACATACAAGCTCCCGATCGGATGATACCGCAACAGCTGATTTACGTCAAGTGCACGACTACATAAATCGTGCTTCAGCGCATAAGGCCGCTGGCTCGTGGGTCGGAACTTTCGCTTTCGTTCCTTGGCCGCAGCGAGCGATTGGCGGCATTCCACCGGTAGACGCTATAGGTCAGTGGGCGCAAACATATTTTTACCTCGTGCGCAGTCGCCAGCGCAGGCCCGCGCAGCTGACGGCAGGCAGGGTCGCGCTATTCCCGTCTGTTTGTCCGTCGCGCTCGGTGGCAACGCCCCGCGCCTCCGCCCACCGCTCCTCTGTCAGTGATGCCCCTCCTCCCCAACCGCCACTCTCTCCCTCGTTCTCTTCCTTTTACGACCTCTGTTAGCACCACATTCCCTCTCCTCCATGCCAGCAACCCTTCTTCTTCACCCATTGCACAGTCATCTTCTCTCCCTTATACCCTCATCTTCACCCACTCTCTCTCTCTCTCTCTGACTCTCTCTCTCGCTCGCTATCTCCCTCTCTCTCTCCCTCTCTCCCTCTCCCTCTCTCTCCCTCTCTCTCCCTCTCTCTCTCTCTCTCTCTCTCGTGCGCGCGCGCGCTCTCTCTCGCGTCATCTATCCTCATCCTCACATTCATGTTTCCTCCCTCACGACCTCATCCTCACAGAGTAACATTCTTTCTCTCTCTCTGACACCCTCATCTCCGTCCACTTAATTGTATCCCTTCTCTCTCACACTCTCATAGTAACTCACTCAGATGAATCCTCCCTCTCTCACGCATGCACCCTTATTTTTACACCCTCATCCTCACCTCTTCTTCTCACCATCACCCTCGTCCTAATTCCTCTGTCTCCGGTCTATTTCTTCCACTTTTGCCCCTCGCCTTCACCCTTTCGTCCTTGCTGCCTCATTCGAACATCCTCACTTTCTGTGGCGCTTTCTAACCCTCCTATCACTTTCCCTTCTCCAACGTCGACAGTTTTGCAAACGCCACTGCGCGCCACCTCTTCTCCACCGCCAATTCTGCCCTCTCACACTTTTCCTTATGATAATCTCGTTTCCTTTGCCTATTGCTCAGGACGCCTGCAGCTTTAGAATTTGTTCATTTCGCCTTTTACTGTGTATTTGTGAAAGCATACACCATCTCTGATATTTGCTCTAATGGTTATTGAAATAACGGGTATTGAAATTGCTTATAACTCTGCCAATTTAAACTAATAATAAATCTATAAGATACTGAGTTACTTTTTTATACTCTCGTTCGCGATCTGTTAGTATATTATTGTGAGTTTCTTGCAACCGCTTTTTCATCCAAATCCGCCATTTCCCTTTCTGTCTTTTTGTGTGATTGATAAGATATTCTCCCCACTCGTTCATTATTTCTTTTATTATTAATATAGTTAATTATAGTTTTTGCTCGTTTGTAATGTCATTTTGTGCTTTAAAAAATTGGATTGTGAACAATTTTTATCCTTTTATACTTGCAGAATCAATTATTTTTCAATTGTAAAACTCTACACGCAATGATGCAAAGTTTCAGTCCTTAAAATGCATTATTTATCGAATTACGAAAATAGTGAGGAGATATTCATTGACACAACATAAAACATTCCTCACTGTATTTGTCATGATAAACTGCAGTACATGGCTTAACAGTAAATTTAGTGACAAAGTCAAGTTTCTGTCACTTCTTTCAATCTCATTTCGGAGTTATATCGACTCTCTATGAAACGGAAGGACATGAGAGGCAAGTGAGTTGTTAATACCACGAACAACTTCTTCCTTTGATCTCTTTGATTTCCACGCCGTGTCTCAAACTTCAATTCCTTTCGTCTTTCCGCTTCACGACTTCCGATATTTCTTCCCTTTTCGACGTTCTCATTTATTTCGAAGTTCTTCTCGATCTGCTTTCCGTTCGGCGTCTGTCGTTCCTGATATTTTTGTGTGTATTCGAAAACTTATTTCTGTCATTGAGCACGACCTTCTCGAACGCGAAGGGTGCAATTCGATCTTCCTTCGTTACGGATCTCTCGAACTTTTCCCCTCCCTTTTCCGGATTTGCGTTTTGATGGCGCCCTGCCCCGTAGTGTTACTGTCATCTCGACGTTCCCTGCTGGATATTTCGGCTTGAAGGGAGGTTTCCTAGCAATCATTTATGTATGCTAAGTCGCTCCAACCTGTGTCACTATTCGCCGCCATTGCCTCTGGATGCAGTTAACGGCAGCCGAACGGGAACTTGGCCGGGGGGAAGGGCTGACGTACGAACCGACAATTTTACACCCATCTTTAAAAGGGGGCTGGTCCCTGGAAGTCGTGTAGGCTTATGCGGGGTTTTATTGACGTCGTTCTCATAACTGCGAATATCTCCGAGGCTGTTCGGTACGCCCTCTTCTGCTCCGCCTCGCCCGCCCCCAGTGCCTGCTCTCCCGCTTTCCTACCTTCGTTTTTCGCTCGTTCACGCTTTGGCCGCCCTTCGCCGCCCCGGCGCTTCGTGCATCACGTGATTGGCCGCTGGGAGCGGAGCCGAAGCGATGAAAGCTTCAGAAGCTCTTGAGGAGGGACCGGAAGAATTGCGTAGCTTTGCGCTGAAAAAATGGACTGGAAATTCTCTTCTCGTCAAGCGCCGAAGATGCTACTTTCTATTTATAACAAAAATGTGAAATATGACCAATTTCCTGACATTATGTGTATTTTCTAATGCAATTAACTCACAACTAAAAACTTGTCGAATATGATTAAATTTACATCATTCCTACTTGAGAAGACTTGTCCCGTATTTGAATAAAACGTAATAGCAAGCTACGACGCTTAGCGGTTTTGAAACTTGGAGGTTTCAAGTGTTTTTGTGATTTTCCTAAAGGTGCGACGTGACGTTTATTGCTCTCCAGGTAAACTACAGTAGTTGACGAGGTACAAGAAACTTTTTATTTCCATTTTCCAACGAGCAGATTACCGAATCGACAAATCTATTGTCTTCCCCACGTCGTGTTTAGTGTTTAGTGTCTAAGAATGTCAGATTGATTTGAAAATATTTTTCAAGTAGATATGCAATAGAATTTCCCCTGCGAACGAATTAATTTACTATTTAATGGAAAATGTTAAATTCTCTCTGCTTTGTAGTTCACTTTCATATTTTTAATCCTCATCCACAAAGGATTTTTAGTGAAAATATTGTTAGCAAGTAGTTTTAATTTTTTACAATAGTGTAAAACCCCATTTTCAGGGAATATTTTTAAATTCATTTTTCATTCATCAGTTAGATTTTCTTTGATTTTTCTTTTTGGTGAATTACTACGGAACAAATACGTTGTTAAGTATGGTGCACTGGTAAAAATTCAAAGTGTCATGTTTACTTTATAGATAAAATGAGGTTAAATTAAACGACGATTAAATAGTTAAATAATCATTCACCTGATATATTAAAATTTTTCAGTTCGACAGTTTGAATGCTTCTTATTTCGTTGAGTATATTGTATATTTTTCAACCAAATTCCTTATTAGTAATATCTGAATTCTTGCTCTGAGCTAACCTCCCCCGAAGCAATTATTTCAATTGCGTGGCGTCTCGATCCTTTTCCATTAACGTTTTAGGCACAATGGAAATCTATACTTAGAAATTATGTACATAAATATGAACGTAAAACCGTGTACATCACTACTAGTAGACAAACAAATCCCAGAATGACGCAAGTGGTGAATCCCGACCAAGAGAAGTTCACGAACCGAGAAGGGTCTTCAGCGCTGAGCACTGCAGGAGCGGCGGTAGGCCTCTTTGAACTTGCACCATGGGGTCCATGTGCCCTTCAAGAGAAAACTAACAACGATCTCACATAGTAGAGACATACTACTACACAGAAATATAACAATTTTACTATTTTACTTGAGTCGAAAATTTAATGTTTTGCAGCCAGTTGCCCAAAATTAGTTGGCGTCGGTCCTTTCCCGGCCGGGGGCCGGCCGCGGGGGAGACAAAGCCTCGGGACCCCTCGTTCCGTAACGAAGCGGGGGCCGCTCGTGCTTTTATTTAGATGAGGTCCTCGCGCCGGGGAGAATCCCAATCGAGCGAACACCCTCGGCGCGAATCCGGCGATTTATCAAGGAGGCCGCGGAAGGGTAATGAAACCATAGACCGCGCCGTGATAAAGGACGTGGCCGGGCGGCGGAGGCCGAGGCGACGGTGCTATGAATCGCAGAGGAAGGAGGCGGGGGGAAGACGCCAGAGTCTTGCGTCGAGGAGGAGGTTCTGGGCGGAGACCAGAAGGTGGAGCAATACTAATGTCTAATGATGCGGGTTGTTTGAATTGAATCGGTGCCTTATTTTACGTGGCGAGACTCACACTATGAGGCCTGCTCCTCCGTCTGACCACGCAAAGTTCGCTACGCTCCTTTCACCAACTAGCAGAGAAAGAAGATATTTCTTGGGCGACGAACAGGCGATTTGAATTTGGCTCAGAGGCGTCATTTAGGCTTGAGAATCTTTTACAGGAATGTAAATCTATTAACATGGAACTTCCCCTCCGAAGGAAGGCTAAAAATCCACGGCTTCGATCGGGATTGTACCCGCCAGCTTGGGTATAACAGCCCATTATGCTAGCCGTTACACCACCGCCGCCAATCTCCATTGCCATCACTGCCGCAGTCAAGTGGTTCTAGTACCATATCGCTTTTATATCATCCATTGCTGAGCGCACGAGTCCCGTAAGAGGTGCATCTCAAATTGTATACCAGGAAGTGCTGAGATCCTGGGGATCTTCCCCCACTCGAACCTGAGCTCAACTGCCGACCTTCACGTCGGCATTGTCCAAGCTTCAAGCTTAGTGGCTTCGGTAGTGTAACGACTAGCATATGGGACTGTTACATCCAAGTGTCTGGGCTGTGCATGTGAGAGAGTGTACGTGATGAAGGAAAAGAGAAAGAGGCCGAGGAAGGTAAAATCGCGCAATGCCCATGGCCTATTCAATATGGTGCCAGCATTAGCTTGGTTTTGATGAGATAAATCACGGAAATCTACCGAATATAGCAGTCGCTCCGTAGATAACTCCCCCTGATATGGAATGAATTCTCCCTAGGTGTTTAGCTAGTGTTGAAAGTCCGCGACGTCAGAACTCGAACTTCAATCTCCAGGTCAGAGATATGCAACGGAAACACCTGTTGTTTAGAGTCGTAGCTAGACAGTCACCCGCTCGATTTCATGAGAAAGTGGACCAGATAGATGGTAGATTTTATTCTGGTCATGATAGCATGTCCAAATTGCGATATTTCAATTTTGGAGGAAAAGTTCGAATGATTACAGCGTTTGGCTTACCGAGCTTCTAAATTTGAAATATGGAAGATGTGGAAATATTTATGTTTTAGTTCCAAATAAACAATGAAATTATGTGTAGTATTCGATTTTGAGAAAGTTCGCTTGCAATACTTGGTTTTCAGCATCAGTATCCATCAATTGCAATATACTGTTAATTTTAATTTTCGTTATTGAAACCATTACGTATGAAACTTTTTTTTATTTATTTACTTTTGAAAACGGTTGGAACCCTACGTGACGCTTCGGAGGAGAAAGTTGCATGTACTGTTCCGAAGCAAAGCAGGGGACCATTTCTACAGTTCTTCAAAGGATCAAAAAACTGGACTAAAAATCTTATTTTCAATCCTATGCTCGGGAATGGTGATATGACGCTTCATAGAAGTAAATGTTCTTTTCATTGTGTTCTTTGAAACGGAAGCTATGTCTTCATTTTTATTTTATTTTAACTATTTAATTATAATTTTTAATGCCAGGGTTTCTCTCTTCTCTTCAAAGTTGAAAAAACTGTTTCATTGAAGTGAATGTAGCGAGACAGTTGTTGCACGTACGAGACATGTCTAGAAGTGTAAATTGTGATAGGGACGAAGGGACGAGGTTATGGAGAAAGCATGGCCGTGGAAGATGAGTGTGTGTGTGTGTGTGTGTGAGAGAGAGAGAGAGAGCAAGAGGAGAGCCAGCAGAGAGGATGATAATGGTGATGGTGGTATAGGAGTGTATAGAGTGAGACTGTCCGAAGGTCCCGAGGATTCAAGGGGTTGGGAGGGAAGGAGAAACGTTGGCCTCGCTCCATGTAGGCCTTCAGCTTTGCCAAAGGCCACGAGTAGGGGGCCTGCAAAGTGAATGCCGTGTTAAATTTCCGGTGGAGTCAACTGAAACTGAATTGCGAGTCTATCCAGGAATAACGCCTAGTGAGTTAGAAGTATAATTCAATTCTATTAATCTAATTAAAGAGCCGAAACATTTTCTTTTGTTTATTTGTGACTTGACTGGATTTACTTTACAGCTTGACTTCAAGAGGTGTTTTTTCCTTTAATTATAAAGTCGGCGTCCTCATGTTTTAATCAGTATATTTTAAAATTTAAATGTTAATGTAATAAACATATATAAAACACTTTTTTTAAATTGAACATAATATTGATCATTCGCAATTATTTTGGTTCCCACATTTATATGCCTGCAAAGAAAATATTTTCTAACAAATTCTTAATTATTTACGTCTACAAAGAGTTTTTGTTTTTTGATTTTACCTTGGATCCTGTTCAAAAAAATTAAACATCTAGGATATTCATAAAGTATGCAATTATTGATGAGAAAAACTGATAGCCATTTACTTATGATATGATTCTAGGAATTCTGAATTTTCTGATCAATATTATTTATTATTACGGATTTTTTTGCTTCAATTGAATTTTACTTTCATACTTCTTGGATAAAATCTAATGAATATAGGAGAAGTATGTTTCTAAGAACGGAATGTCATTAAAATAACAGTCAGCAAATCATACAAATTAGTGGATGAAAGAAAAATTCAATTGCCATTGAGATACGCTGGTGCTGCCAAGAGTCTTTTGAAGCGACTGCTGTTCTAGGACGAGTAGAAGTAGGAAATCTCTCAAGTCATCTTCGAGATTCAGTTGCTTTAGTCGTAGTAGTGTTCAGATGCCTCCCAGGGATATCTTTGGTAGATATTTCTGTACTCTTAATTACCCTTAAAACTGTATGTCCTTTGAGCATTTCTCTTACACACAGGGGATGATCAAAAGCTACTGTTGATATTAGAGTGCTGCTAGTACTGAACATATAATTAAAGATCGCAATTAAATGTTACAGACTGATTGTTATCAGTGAATTGTTTTCTTTTACAATATTTAGTTTAAATATAGACAGAATTTTGTCTTATACGTACTCGTAAGACTAATCGTGTACAAAATTTAAACGTCTTCTTTAAAGAGGAGGAAGGAGATACCTGGACGGAGAAAACCCCGCAAACGTACGTGAAAATCAGCGCCGTATTTCACTATCGAGCAAAGTAAGAACACTGCTACCTCCCGTGATAAAAATACGCAATACACTTACGGGAATAATGTTCACTGCCGTTGATGCGCCTGGAATGTTTCAAGTATTTCCCCTCATACACCTCGTAGACATAACATGGTGTGTGTCGCCGCGGCTTTGAGGCGGTACCTTCCACAGGACTCCCAGACAAAGCGGTGTGGACGTCTCCTATCGCTGGTCTGGAGAGAGAGTGGAGGGGGCTCAGCTGTCATCGGTTTAAAAATAGTACGGTACTTGGTTTGCCGGAGGCAGAGTTTATGGAGATCAGCCGGCGAAAGAATTTGGAAACGCAATAGAAAACAGTGTTGAAAGTGGGGCAATCATTTTGGAAGTGACAATATAGTATTGGGATGATATTCCCGATAACATCATAGTTAAGAAATTGTTACTTGAAATAGGGTTGTATTTTCTGTGTTACGTTTGAAATGTAAAGTGCAAAAAATTGTTAATGATTAATGTAAAATAACTCTATAGTAAGAACATTTTCCTATGAAAACACTAAAACACTTTAACTTTTTTCTGGCTATTGGAAATATTTTACTCAAATTATATGTTCACATAACTATCTCCTTTCTCTAAATAATTAGAGTGTAAATCTGATCAAATGTAATAAGTTATTCTACTAATCCGACTGGAAATAGTCTAGAACAAACGTAGCTAAAACGGTTAATCCCTTTAATTATTTAGAGTTACTTAAACAAACATCCCAGGGATCTATTTTATATCATCCTGTTTCAGAAAAAATGTCTGAAATAGAGTAGTTTCCTCTGTGTAGAGGCTCAGGGATGCTTTGAAGTTGAGCCAAAATGGCTGCGTACCGTCCGTCATGCTGGTATCGCTGGTCTAGAGATGGCGTCTGCGTCTGAGCAGCAGCATCGTCCCGACGATGGTTGGGTGCCGGTTTTACCGCATAGAACTTACGTTTCTAGAAATAACCACTGCTTAGATGCTTATTCACACAGCACTCCCTACCGGATATAGACGGATCGTTCTTCGGGTCTCGCCTGATGTGACCCGCGGACCCTTACACAAGGTGTATTCTTGGCGGTGGCTCCTGTATAGTGCTGACAATTCAGTGATAGTTTCTCTCAGATTCTTTCCCGCCTTTTCAATCGCCTTTCATATTTCGTGTATTTGCGTTAACTAGACACTGATGTGTTCATAATACGACAAGCTCATAAACGAGGAGGAATTTCCGATGAACATATTCAATGTATGACGAAAAATAAACTGAGATGATGTTGCTCTGCTTATCCGCCGAGTGTCGTCGCCTGGAAGTTTGTCTCCTACTGATGTGTATGTCTTTTTTTCTTTTCCCCAGGATATGATTTCCAGCACTGTGGCTATATACTATTATATATCATAAAATAACATTTAGTAAAATGAAATAAGAATATGTAATTTAACTTGTTATTCATTACGTGCTGTGGTATTACTACACCATACAAATTATTATTATTATTATTATTATTATTATTATTATTATTATTATTATTATTATTATTATTATATTCTAATAAAATCTGTAAACTGGACAGAGGAAGCACAAAAATTCTACGTCTGAATTTCTTGACATTTTAGTCTCTATGCGTTATATATCAAGCGCAGACCGGTAGGCAAAAGGTATGTATGCATATCCTGTTTCGCCTTATAAACTGAACGGTTCCCAACGCGTGAACGAATGTAACCGGACCTCCGATTCCGTTTTTTCCTCCATCGATTGAATCGGAGATAACCGGAGGGGTGCTGTAATCGCGAGCTCCGATTCAATTTCTCGGAGGCCAAGTTCCGTACGCCAGCACTACTCCTGTAGCTGGATGTTGGGACCACTGCCGGCATTTTTGTCGGAGGGATTTGCGGAGGCTCCGAGCCAGCACAGCCCGACTTACGTGCATGAACATGCTCATTCCATATACACATGAAGCGCTATGAACTCGACAGCGTTAGTAACACCGATCCGATGTCGCAGATCTCATCATCTTCGCCGCAACATTGGACCTTGTGGTGCTCTGATCTCCGCTGGCAAGATTGCCCGCGGATTACACTTGTCCCCGTAGTACGTCACACACAGTTTTAGCTTTTTTGGCGTTAAATAAATAAAAATAATTAAAAGAGAATTTGCGGAGCGTTCTAGCTAACTTGCTATCTCGACATACATGCACACACACATTTCTTAAACGTATTATACAGCACATCGTAGAGAGCTATGCCATACAACTGGGTGGTGTGTGACATTTGATATCACCACGCCGCTCTGTGTCTTGTCTGGAAGGAAGTAGCAACGTCTTCGTCGTGTGGTTGGGTGTTGGGCGCACTGTGTGCGTGCTTGCCGGTGAGGTTTGCGGGGGGTCCTCTGGCTGTGACGGCGGCGGCGGCAGGCAGTATTCTTAGCGCGCGGTGGCGGCGACCGGACGCGCCGAGGGGCGGCGGCGGGGCGGCGGGGCGAGGGGCAGGGGCGGGTGACTCCTCCCCGAAATACGGGGGCGCGCGCGAGGGCGCGCCTTCGAGAATCTTCTTCCAGAGGGAGGGAGGGGAGGAGGATCCTCGGGGGGCGCAGGGTCGACGACCGCCACGTGTTCATCGCGCCACGCGTCCCTTCCGCCCCTCGGGCCCCTTGCCCCTCCCTCTCCCCCTCTCCCCTCCTCGACCTCTTCCACCCCTCGCCGCCCCTCCCTCCCTCTAACCACCCTCTCGCTCTCAACTACCTCTACCCTTCGCCAGCCCTCGCCGCCCTCGCCGCCCCTGCGCCGCCCTGCCGCCGCTTGGCCGCCCTCCGCCGCCTTCGCCGCGCACTCGCGCGCCCTCGCCGGCCTGCGCCGCGCTCCCCACGCCCCTTTCCCTCCCCTCCCTCTCCTCCCCTCCGCACCTTCTCACCCCTCTCCGCTCTGTCTAACCTCACCGCCCTCTCCGCCTTCGCCGCCCTCTCCGCCCTCTTCGCCCTCTCCGCCCTTCCCCGCCGCCCGCCGGAAACGGGGTTCACACTTCATACTCTCGAGCGGTACCTGGCTGTCTGGGACCAGCCGCGTAGTGGTCGGTCGAGACGACGTTTCGTGGCCTTCTTCTGAGCTATGCCGCTGCCGAAAGGCTAGCATGTCGCAATGTATAGGAGGGGTTCGTGGGACGATAGGTCGCATTCATGCATTCGATTTGGGTTTTTTATATCACAACTTTGTGTAAAATTTTCTTTGTAAGTCGTTCGGTAAGTTCGACCTAGTTCTATTGACCTATGTTCATTTTAAGTCTACTTTTTTGTAAACCCAGTTGTATGGCAGAGATTTTCATTTTTAAATCTTTTAATTTTAATATTAAAGCGTTGTAGGGTTCCAGGCTCTTTTAAGAGTTGAAAAAATGAATTCGAAAACTCTATATATTTCGTGTGTTTTCTGGCAATGTTTAGCGGAAATAGATTACGATTGATAATTCTGCTCTTGGAACAAAAAGATATTAGGAAAATTTTGAGGGCCATTATCCGTAACTTTAATATTTTTATGTAGACCTAGAAAGATACAAATTTGAACTTTTCAGAGCTACTAGTTTGTCTTTATATTCATGCCAAATCATTCTCAGTAAAATATGTGCACAGGTTTCGGAAATATTTAGAGATATATGACAAGAAAACGAATCGAAATTCGCAATTCGTCTTAAATAATATATCGTATTAAAATAGTATTTTTAATTGTCTGACGTTGTCGCTACACATTGGCGAAGCCATTTTCTTGTAAATTCAAGCGTTGATAAGAGAGGGCCGTGGTCTGATGAATCACCACTTTATAAAAGTATCTTGCTAAAAAAATAGGCATTATACAAGAAGAAACAAACATACAAGTAGTCGTGCTGGATAAAATCATGCTGTTGTTTCAACCCTATTTTGTGGGGGCTCGCCCTTATATTGTGAACTAGCATTCACCTCCACACAAATATGCAACCCCAAAACCGCTTTTGCTCCTTATGCTTTTGCCTCCAGATGCCTTTGTAGAGATAATCAAATATTATTACATTGAACCATGTGAAAGCTGGGCTTTCTCCGAATTAAATGTCAAGATCCGTTTCTGTAGAGATCGTTTATTTGCTCTAAACGTGTTCGAAAACTTGAGAATGTAGCTCTTATTTTCGCGAAATGTGTTTAAAATTCGACAAAATATTATACGGTTTCATGTAAGTTTCGGGGTTCAACATTAAAAGTTGGTTTTATTGTTTCTGATGTTTTGTAAAATATAATACCCATCAATAAGATTGATCTCAAGAAATAAACTCTAGTTCACTAGGAATTAAGCTGTTTAGATTTATTCTAAACAATTTCAGACAGAGCTATTTTTGAACGTAAAATCTCTTACTTGGTTGGTTAATCGGTAATAACGTATCCCCAAGTAGTCGTTTGATAGCATGTAAAATAACCGTGAAAGAAGAAAAAAAATTAAATCCGGAAAATTAAATGCAATTATTCACACTGACAACCATATGTTATATATGAGAAATATATTGAAGACAACACATGAAAATATTTATCGTATCTAAAACGATAATACGCCGAAACGAGAGAATTAGCATTTTACATTCTTCGAGAGATTTTACGAGCAGCATTAACAGAATGTATATCATTCTCAAGGAACTTTTATGCGAGTGAGTGATTCACCAACTCCACAAATACACCATGCGGTTGAATTATTAAGCTGCAGGCATATATATCGTCTTTGACTCATACTTTGCGTGGGATTAGGGAAATTAGGGAAGATTAGGGAAATTAGGGAACGTGAAAGTGAATAAGTAAATATGCAGTGAGTTTATTTCCAAGAGGAAATCCAAATCAATTACCTCATGAAAGTAGTGCTCAATATTTCTTGATACAATAATTTTCTCATATCTTGCAAAATCAAATGCATAGTTGAAAAACGCAATGTTATTGGTCATTCTAACTGCGATAATTCTCAGTAGAGCAGACGTTGAGGTGGTATCGGACGATCTCTAGGCGTTTCCCTTCTAATGGATGTTTTCTCCTTGTAATTGTGGAAATATATAACGAGACGTCAAGTAAATCATTCTTTATTATTTATTACACGTCAAGTAAAGCATTCTTATTGATTGGTGCTCTCAGAGATCAGTTCCCTGTAACAGGATTCGGCAGGGGTAAAGTTTCACCCTAATTCATAGGCAATATACTCGTAAAGGTCACATATTGATACTGCACTATTGCCTGATCCTTTCACCGCCCCAAAACAACGAATTTAGACGTCCAGTTGCAGATCCTTCGAGAATTGTACATCGTATCTTTCTCTACCCCTTGGTTTAAACACCCAACCAAGTACGCCGGTCGAGTTGCCCTCTTTGACCATTGAAAATACGCTTCGTGGAAGTAACATATCTTCAGCAATGGAAGGAGTATTGTTATTTGACTGCACACGTGTGACACATGTATGCATACATGTGACCCATGTATCACTCTGTTCAATACATGTTCCTTACTTAAATGAATCAATAGTTTCAATTATCATCAGCAGCGGTGCAAATGTTCTTATGCCGTGCTTTCACCGTATTGGAAACTCATTACCTCGACTACTTTTTTCCGTTCCTCCGTGAGCCATTGCCCCAACGCTGTCATTCGTCCCTGAACAAGTCTTTGGCGGTTGCGTATGGACACGTATTTAAAATAGCTGATGACGATACTAGTAGTAAAAGTAGCTTTTATTTTGCGGGTAGGAAATGTTGCGACTCGAGGCCGATTGGCCGAGTGGCGAAATCTTACGCGGAAAATAAAATCACTTTTATCACACAGGGTTCAACAGCCTTACAGACTCTCGTTTTATTTTAATTCGAGTCTACATTGGGTATGATGTTACATTAAGTTCAATTCTAGCGGATCAGACGAAAGAATTTTGTTTTCTTTGTTACATTCAAATCTTCATCTGACCATTTCAGCACTAGTGACAAAAGTTAAAACTTCGAATGACGTAAACGTAACAGATTTTACTAGAGGCTGTCTAAACACTTAAGTATCATCATTCTCCATTTCATAATTGGTTAGTAAAGTGTACTAACATTTGTTACTGACATTTCTTTGCTGGTGAAACGATAATTTAAGTCATGAATATTACACAAATATTGCTTAGTTACAAATACTCACTTAGTCACAAATCGATGAAAACGAGTTTAATACTGTATCAATTCCTAATGCATTATCTATGCATTTAACATCTATTTTTTCAGCTCCCTCGGGAACTGTTCCCATCCACCTCACAGTACAACTTCTACGGGGACAGGGGTTCACAGTTATTTCTTAATTGCAGTGCCTGTTGAAGAGAACTGACATTTTGTCACTAAGAATTTTTGCAGTTGGAAAAAAGCATTGGAGTATTGGCCGTTGCGTGAATGAATCTCTCAATCTTTCTTCGGGACACATGTCACTGTATCCGAGTTTAATACCTCATCATCGTCTAAACTGCAATATTTGTAAATCTCAATTTATTAAAGTGGTCAGGTGAAAGAATGGGACCTATTGTTTGTGTTTCACTACAGTTAAACACGTCTTTTAAATTATTTCTATTATTACGATAATTATTATTTTGTGTATTGTTTTGTTTATTCTCAAATTGCTGGTTTCACACACGTTTCACACAGATACGAGTACAATATCAAACCATGGTAACATAGGCATATTTCAAGTGTACAAAACGCATGAAGGTGTACTAATGTATTCAAATAAAATACCAACAGTTTATACGAATAACAATACAATTTCACCAGTTAATCAAAATGTATTATTACCATCGTCTAATGTGCTATGTAGACAACTTGTAACCTCAACAAACCTCGCCAGCTCCTTGGGGAACCGTGGAGCCTTCCCGTTTCCCCCTTAGCGCACGCACGCGGCGACCTTGCGCGAGGGCCCGGGCCACGCGTGTATAATGAGAGAATTACGGCGCTATCAACAATCTCAACGGGTTGCCG
Organism: Gryllus bimaculatus; assembly: GCA_017312745.1. NCBI lineage: Eukaryota > Metazoa > Arthropoda > Insecta > Orthoptera > Gryllidae > Gryllus > Gryllus bimaculatus. The sequence goes on along the minus strand of BOPP01000011.1, from coordinate 1,369,694 downwards.
CCGCCGCCGCCGCATACCCCCCCCCCCCACCGCGTACTCTACAAAGCCGCGCGTGTTGTAACGCTGTCCGCGCGCCCCCGCGCCGGGCCCCCTCCGACCCGTCCGCAGGCCCACCGACGCGCCCCGGCCATGAATATTCTTGTAATAATTTACACTTTATTGGTTGCGGGGAAACGCATGTCCCTGCTCCGTTCGCGGACAAACCACCTCTAATTTTCTTTTACAAAAATAATAAATGCGGCCCGCCGCCCGCCTCCGCCGCCGCGGCGCTGGCAAGTGAGCTTCTGGTGCGGTGAGGGGGAGCGCGTGGGATGCGCTAGTGCAGGGGTGACCAACCCCCAAGGCCTCCGGGGCCGCAACTAAGCCCTTGCACGTGGTTGCGGGCCATATGTTCTTGAATTGGTCGGGGGATGGAATATTCGTGTCCCATACCGCACATAACGCAGTGAAACACATGGGGATTGAATTGAATTGGCCTTATTTTACGTGCCGAGACTCGGGCCATCATCTCTTCCGTCTGACCACGCAAATTTCGCTACGCTCCTTTCACCAACTAGGAGAGAAAGGAGGTATTTCTTGGGCGAGAAACAGGCGATTTGAATTTAGCTCAGAGGCGTCATTTAGGCTTGAGGATCTTTTACATGCAAGTAAATCTACGAACATGGGACAGCCGGCTTTACTTCCCCTCCGAAGGAAGGCGTACGAAGGATTTTTTCACCCTTAAAAATCCACGGCTTCGATCGGGTTTGAACCCGCCAACTTGGGTACAACAGTCCAGTACGCTAACCGTTACACCATCGCCACCGCGGGGATGTCTTTTTTACTTTTGAATTTACCAGTGTATGTCATTAGATACAAACTTTTCCTATTGGTACATCAAAGGGCGTATTGACCCTGCTAGTGCGCGTTCGCAAGGCGACTGACGTTCTCCTCCGCCGTGGGCGGGAGGGGCTTTCACTTTTGACTATCAACCTTACGCGGGCCGCCAGCTGGACAACCCTGTGCTAGTGTGTTGCGGTGTAGAGGGGGAACCGAAGGGGGAGGAGTAAACTCAGGGGTTGGTGAGTGCAAGGGGCGTTGTTTGGGGGATAAACGCGGAGCCCTCTTCGCCGCCTCTTCCTGCGGTGGGTGCGGCTTTCCCGGTGCGTGGGAGTGAGTATCGGGTGGGTGGGTGGATATTTTTAATTAACGGCGCCTGCGGTTGGGTGTGGTGGTGGAAGGTGGGTGCCTTCGTGGTTCGTGGGAGAAGGCGCCTGTTCTGGGAACACCGTTGCTCTCGGGGACTATGCGGAGGCAGCGTAAGCGAGAGTGTTTTAGCAAGGTTACTGAATTGGGACTGTCCGAGGGTCACGGTATGTCAAACATAATATAAGAAATTCCAACACGAAACGTTCATTATGAAAAGTTATATTCGACCGAAATTTGTTTAAGTCCGTTTAAACGTTTAAATTTGTCATTTTAAACGCAATGACCTCGCTCTTGATTTTTCTTGTCCCAAATAAAAAGTACCCACGTCAATAGGAGGCATGAATGACTTGAGCCGCCTAAACAAGTCGTGAGGTTGTGTGGTTGCCATTACGATACTGAGGTGGTATGTTCAGGAACTGAATATATTACCGTGGAGCTATATAATCTGAAGATAATTTTGAATAAATTGTTCATACCTTTTTAGCTCGGGTGTGTATTTTTTTTAATTACCACGACGGCGCAACAGCAGCTATCCTACTCTGTCTGTATAAATGCCCGGTATCTTTTCGCCATGGAATGACGCAAGAGTTCTTAGAGTACCTTTCATCTCTTAGCGAGCACTAAACAGACAACATGAATGTCCGACTACTGGTTATTAGTCTACTGATATGCGAAATGTTGCCTCCACCTCTGGACAACGTGCGGGAACTAAGCGTAGAGCACAACGTCTCTACTTTGGGTTGGCGCGTATCCTGAAGAGTGAGACAACGGATTCTCAGGTGCAAAACAGATGCAAAACGGTAAGCAATCATAAAATTAATATGTCTACAGTAAATTGACGATTATCTCAAAAACCGGTACCAAGCATTTCATGGGAGATTATGTTTTTTGGGTACCTCCTATCTCAGAGCAAGGACGAAGCGACCAAATAATCTGATTCGTATTAGGCTATCGACATGAGTAATGTTCACACAGCCGCATGGATCCAGCTGGAGACTATGTATGGAGCACACCGGAGGTAGGTACATGTCCTTCAGCTTGAGTTATATCCTAACTAGTAAGACAATGGTATCTGGTTTAAAGCTTTGCGCAGCAGATGCAACTGGGTAAGCGGCGATAAAAACATTTCGTCTTCAAAAAATTGAACGTTGGTGCAAGTACCAGTACCTCTCGGTTCACGAGAGAACAGGTCTGCTCTTTGGGCACCTTCTACCTCACAAAGAGCATTAAGGGGCCAACTTCAGCGCCTGGATTCTGTTAGCCTGCTGACGTGCGAACTGTCCGCTCCATGGAACGGCGGCGGCTTATGCTGGATGCTATATATGGAGCCCAGAGGCGTTGGGCGCTGCTACGTCGGCCTGGGATGTATATTGACCCACGGCGCAGGCCAGATCCTCCTTCCTGCGGGAAAGAATCCTGATTCGTTCGTAGCAGGCCAAAATGGAAATTATCTCATTGGAGGATTTACAAAGTGATAAAAACAAGTAATCTGCGAGCGTAAGGATCGGGGACCTTTTTATATGCTGACTATTACAAGCGTACTTTCAAGCACAGTGGACACAAATGAATGTTTTCTAAACGTCTGGATGCTGTTAGAATGCTGATATGTAAACAATCAGGGAGTCCGGAGGTTATGGGGTGATGACGCTGTATCGTCTGGAGGAGTATTTCACCAGGAGAGGTGGCTAAGGGCGCTACAGTGTCTCTCACCGGGAGGTCCAGTGTTTGAGTTCGACGGTTGCAGAATTTTAGAGACTGGCGAAATAGCTAGGTCGAATCCAATCTCTGTCTGGAGGAGAATTCTAACGGAGGGCTGCTCTGATCGGTAGTTTTCTGTGGCTTCTCTGATCTACACCAGGCGAATGCTGGAGCAGTGCCCTAACACTTGGGCCCGGATCTTTCCTTTCTCTTCCGTCTCCTATCCTCATCCCTTACTTATACACACTTACGTGCACTACATTACCACGCGTGCCGGGAGACTAGAGAGAGATTAGAGCTTGACCCGGCTTGGGCGGTTCCCCAAGGTGGAGACCCATGGTTAGTGGAAAAGCTCGGAGCCGAGGGAGCTGTCGGCACCGGATCTCACCGAGCAGCGAGGGATGATCTCCGACTCCTCCCAAGGGAAAAGCATGCTCTACACTTAACCGACTAATTGCCTTAGCAGTTGGACCTCAAATCACTAATCAATCTATCAGTCATTGAAGTGTTTCCTAGACCAACGCAAAGAAGTCTCTGTTATGATAATATAACAACTGTTGGTGCTAGCGTGTTAAAAGCGAAACCAGAAGATATTACGTAAAACTCTCCTAGCAGTTATATTTTCAATAGAGAGATTTAAAATAAACTTACCAAAACCATATTACGCTTTACAGAAACTTCACTTCACGTTCGAAACAAATTGTAGATTACCACTTTGTCTCTATTACATGTCATAGATAAAAATTTATTGAAACTAAAGAGCTTTCGTAGATGAAAGAACGCTCGTTGACTTTTTTCAAATAATAATTTCAGTTGTTCCTAGCATGCTACTTTTCTGCTTCTCAACTTGGCAAATAAAACTTTCTTCTATTTTAAACAACTAAAATTAACACGAGTCAATATTCAATGCTGTCGCCTTGCTGTAAGTACGACGAAGTGTTCAATTGTAGTTCAATTTTAAATTCAATCCGTGGACAAAATTTGCGATGCTCTCAGTGCAATACCTGTTGTACGTGATAAACGGTATCGATTTCATTGCTCATAATTTTAAGTTCTACATCCATTCCAGATTTCAGAATGTCATTACTTGTCATAATTGCAAGCAGGTAATATCAGAATAATTAATTCAATAAAACATGATCGACCTATAATCTAATTAATTGGATAGTATTAATGCAATTAATTTCAATTAACTTCGCAAAGATTTACCCGTGTACACACATTTAATTATCGTAATTGAAATACAGGGCCTGTCGTTGAAAAGGCCATATTATATTATAATCGGAAAGCACAAATTAACCTTTATCTTTCCAGGTTTATAAATTAGCCGTTGCATATAAATATTTCTCCCTAACTTTTGTGTTGTCATTACCTTCACGTTTTCCTTATATTTTGGATGAACTGCATTGTAAGACCAGTTGGAAGTATAGAGCTTGTCTCGGCTGGGGCAATGTCCCGGTGGGGGAGACACCTCGATGTGGAAAACCCTGCAAGCCAACATGTAGACCGGCTCTGGGTATCATCATCCAGGGGAGGAAACCACTGCATCCTTTGATTAAAATATGCACACACCTAAGGGACTAATGACCGTACCAAGTGACGCGCCCAGAAACATAATTAATAATTCAAACAATTAATCAATCAACCGATCGAAAACAAGGAAATTTTCCAGAGGCTATCATTCATCACGCGAATTTTTTTCGAATTCTTTAAACCACGTTTGGTCGGCATTGCTCTCAACTTCTCCTCCCCCCTTATTTCAGGTACTGCCGCGCCTTTTTTCAGTAGGTTTTTAAATAAAACGAACAAGACCGTGGACAGATTTAGCCTCGTCGGGTTTAACCTCATTTCTCAGTAACCGGAAGCCCTTGAAGCACGTGTGCAGCACAAGACCAGGCGCCCCGGATGTCTTGACGTCACTTCCCCCTTGCGTGCAGAACGGGTTTTCGGATGGTTGCTCTAGAAAAGAATTACAGTCTCATTTGGGGAGCGGTAACTGTGTTGCATGCTTTAACTGCGAAAACAGGATGGTGACATTTGGAAGTGCGTGTTGAGAAGTATGATAAACTCCATTGCAACTGAATAATATCGTGAATATAATAAATTACAGGAAAATTCGCTTTTAATGCACGTAAATTCACTCCTGAGTTTAAATTTCATGCTAGGAATGGATGATTTTCTGTCTTGATAGTAGCATGGTAGTCAAATGCAAACCAACACTAGCTCTATGTAAACATTTGTGAAACTGTGGTACTAGTGGTGGTTTATGCGGTGGTTTGGGGGGGGTATATGTGAAGAACTTTAAGTTTGTGTTTGCGTAAATAGCTCATCATGCCATAAAGTTCATGGTAGCTTTCTCCCCAACATATTTATGCGAGAGTGCTTGATAGTGTAGCTAAGACATAAATAAAGCAATAAACATAGTTTGAGGGCGGACGTCCGCTTCAAATTTCAACTGGAGACCTAGTTATCAAAACACACGTAAAAAATGCAGGTACGCGTATCTCATTGAAAATGTTTATGAAAATGTTTAATATCTCTCCTCGAGTAAAAAATAATCAATCGTAGACTATAATATATGTTTGATTTTTCAAAGTGATGCTGCTATTTTTTGTAAATATTTTATACAAATAGAAAAGCATTTGTTATTTTATCATTAATGTACAGACATGAAGACGCCCATACACACACAGCACAACACAGCGTATCCCCACGACCCTTAAAGTGACCAGCTTCCCGACATTTCGTCCTTATCCTGCACTGCATGTCCCCGGGTCAGTGGCTCATATTCCATCTCTTATAATGCATTTATCTTGGTGGGCAGACACACTCAAGTGGCTTCATATCTGGTGATTTTTTCCATATTTTTGTATATATTTACTTCATTAATTTTTTAAGAAATTTTGCAACAAATTCAATTTTTCTCGATTTTGCTAATGTGTACTACGTAAATGTAAAGAATATTTCAATAAATTAAAATATTCTAAAAAGTTGACCACAGAAAAAGTTTCTAACTCGCTATTTAGGAAAATTTCATCGTGTTTGTGTAATCAATTTATAGTGATAGGTGAGTGTGTAACCCTTAAAAAGTTCACGAACTTTTGAACTACATCTCCATTCATCAACTAATCATTGCTCAGGAAATCCAATCCTCTACAGTCTCTACTGGATCAAGTCCCCTCATAGGACTATAGCTATAGAAGGATAATTTACTTGACAAGGGACAAATATCAAAACCCTACCCAAGAACATGGGAAATCAATTGGTGCATTCACACTCCTTACTTGTGTACTCGTCCGCACGAGAGCAGGTAGTAGCCAACATGCAGGAGGTCCACTACTAAACTTCCTTTGTTAACGCGCGAGAGGGTTGTAGGAGTTGCATTCCAAGGCATTCCTCGCAGCCTGTGTCCCCGCACGACGCGGGCGGCGCAAAAAGCCCCGTTCAGCATCTCGGCGGAAATAGCTGGCAGTGCCTTCCTCCGGCGCCGCGCGGCGCAGCGCTTCGGCAGCTGCCTGGGGGAGGGCCGCCGCGGAACACCTCCCTGACCCTGACGTGCATCCTTGCGTCGGGAGCTGTTTTGTGCTTGTAATGAATGTCCTCCTGTGCATTATAAATCATTTTAGTACTTTAACGAACACATTTGAACTGCGTAATGGTTTTGCATTGCCTGAATTGGCAAGAAAAATTGGACACTCGCGTGTAAGAAATAAGTGCCTCACAAAAATTACCAAACCTTCATGGTTGGTAAGCAGTGAACAACTACACACAGAATTAAAAATACAACCCAAGCAAGACTGTATTCTGAAAATTTCAAAAAAAAAATCTCTGATATACTACCAGAATCCCCCGCTACAGCCACTTATCATCTAGGTAAGACTTACAGACAGCCACACAGAATCCACTCACGCTATACTAAGAACATTTTCAAACCCCCTTAACCATCTCTCTCTATAATATAACATCTCTCTCTCTCCCTACCCCTCCCTCTCTCTCCGTCACCCCCTCTTCCCCTCTCCCTCGCCCTCTCTAATATAGAATAATACAATACAATATAATGGAATTCAATACAAGAAGATGACGACGAAGAAGAGGAAGGAAAAGAAGACAGCGGAGAAGGAGAATGTAGAAGACATGAAACTCGTACATGAATGTTTGGCCCCAAATAGAAAGGATAATCCTCAAGTCATCCCCCCCCCAAAAAAAAAAAAAATTGGAAAGGAAAAAAAGATTCCCCGTGCGAAACCGCAGCAAAGAACTAAATTTCCGCTTCTCCCCGAGTCATGAATCACGACCGCGTTGACCGCAGCTCGTAGGTTTTGCCAACTGCCGCGCAACGCGATGCGTTCTCCGCGCTGTGTATTCGGAATGTTCAATTTACGATCGCCTCCGAACAAAAGCCGCGCGCGCGACTGCGGCGTCGAGCGGCGGGGCGGCGCAGGGCATTGTGGAGAAGGATGGGGAGGAAGCGGAGGCGGGCAGAGGTGGGTTGGGCAGGGAAGGGCAGGGCGGGCCCGGAGATTGGGGCGGGCGGCAGCGGCGTGGAAGGATGTGGCGGGGGTGGAATCGCAGCCGGCGGCGGCTGGCCGGAGGCGGGCGGGACGGGAGGAGCAGGGTGGGGTGGGGAGGGGCATGCATGGGGGGCGAGGGTGGAGGAATGAGGCGGAGTGGATCGGGGCCGGGGGGGCTCGGGTCTTTGTGCGGGTCGGGGCGGGAGGAGCGGATGGGGTGGGTGGCGTGGTCTGAGCTGGCGAGGCCGGGTGGGGCGGGTGGAGGAGGTGGGGCGGGAGGGGGAAGGGCGGGGAAAGGGCGGGGTGAGGCGGGGCATGACGGGCGAGATGATTGTGCGAGGCGATGCGGCGCGGCGCGGCGCGGCGCCGCAGTGTCCGCCCCCTCGCGTGCGTATTATTAGTAGCGTAGGTCTAGACGGGCGCCGCCGCGGAATGCGCCTCTATTTTAGTGCCGATTTGTCTCTGACGGGGCGCGCCGATCGCTGTGGCGAACGTGACAGATGCGTGCATCACCCAGGTTCGAACGCTTGTGTGTAATGTGTGGAAGAAACGCTGTTGTTGGTGTTATTATTATCACTAGTTCTATCCTTGCAAGCTCTATCCTTGCAATTAAATGGCACAAAAACGAAGAATTGAAGTTACAATACAAAAGAATGGCAAATTCTTTTGAAAATTTAACCTCCCAAAAATATTATATTATTGCTTTCAGTAATAATTAAGACAAAAAATGTGGGGTGTTAAAAATTGTTGAACAATAGAATACTTAATAACTGTGAACACAGCATTATCAGAAATATATTTCTGATAATTGCGTACCTATGTACGTTGTAGTGGACTATAGATCGAAATCCAACTAATCAAGCTTATTTAAAACCGTATTGCTTTTCTTGATGTAAGTTTCCAGATTAATTTTTAGACAATCAATTTTCTAAATTTAACTTTATTAAGTAATGTAATATAGACAATCATCCAGACACATAAAATCGTGTTGCAATACATATTTGTAATAATTGAAAATTGTGTGCACTAGACATGCGGGTTGCTGATGATGTGGATTGTAGGCGATCATATTCTGTCTGTAATATTTCAACTTTCCTAACAAAAAGGGACAAGGTTCACTTACATTCCACCTAAGTAATGATATTAGCCTTGAAAATGACATTTTAAATAAATACGGCAGATTACCGATCGTTCTGTTAATACTAAAACAGTACGTTATAGCCGATCCGGAGAGCCGAGATCGCTAAGGCAGTAATGTCGTGGTGATTTCGGGCGGAACGATCGCGGGTTCGAGTCCCAGGTCATGGATGGGTGTTTTTTGCGTACGTCTGTATGTTCAAGTGTGTGTCGTCCATTCATTGTTCATTGTTATCATCATTCTATCTTCCATCCCCTAGCATCCCTGGGGGATAAAAATTGGATTCAGCATAATGCTGAAAGGAGTTACATACACTGGCCTCGGTATAAATGCTACTGAGACGCGGTAAAAGCAAGTGCATGTTCGTGTGGTCCTAGACGCGACAAATACGACGTGGTCAATTCTCGACGAAAAGTATTATTTAAAGTGAGTCTTTCCACACTAAAACCGGTTAATAATAGCGAGAAAAAATACTTCTACGAACCGCTACCTTTCATGTAGAGCAAAAATCATTACATTTGGTGAAGAAGAAACTTAAAATGCCTTTCTATTTGAAAACCGTGTTTTAAATATCAATGATTTATTTCACTCTTGTAACTCCAAGCTAGAGACAGACACAGTCGTGTTAAATCATTGTAAACAATACTGCTATTCTAACTATATTTACAGATGACAGAAATATGTCTTTCGTCATGTTCACTTACAGACTTCCGCACCAGATGTTAAGTTCTATCAAACAAAACTGTGATACAATACTCAATGCCGAACCCGTTTCCGGAAAATTCTGACATCCAGTTTGTAGGTAGTCTTAATTTATTTTTAGCTGCTACTATTTTTCTACCTTCTCCTTAATAGATTTTTGGTAATTTATGAACAAGATGTGTAACTATGTCTCAAAAAGTGTTTTCTCATTATTGTTCGGAAAAAAGTATGTTCTGCCGATAATATGAATTTATTATTATTATTGATATTATTATTATTATTATTATTATTATTATTATTATTATTATTATTATTAGTTAATATTTATGTTTCTGCTCTGTGCTTTTTTTTGACAATCAAGCCATTAACTGCCGGTTATTTTAATCACCGTCACAGCTATAAACTTGGTTTCACTTTTTCGTCTTTTCGTCGAACTACTCGTAGTAACCGTACGAAATGACACAGACCTCTATACATAATGGCTTCTAATGGTGTAACAATGTAATACCACGGCGATGAACCTTAAAATAATTAACTCAGATGCGTCATGTATTACATGCCACTAATTTGTGACATGAGCCAACCATCGTTACTTTTATGCGTTTCCCGTCAAAAGAGATGATTGTTTCTTCAAACACAAATTGTCCGATTTGAAGCGATCCTTCGCCTTTGAATGAGAATAATAATCCGATTCGCAAAAATAGTCCCACATTATCCCGAACACAAATCGTCGGCGGAAGAGGCGCCTGGCTCGGAGCCGCCCCTTTGCCCTTGGCGTAAGCGCCCTAAGTGCGGATGGGGCGGGGCGGGGCGTCCTAGGGGAACTTCGATTGCAAGTGGCGAGGCGTTTGCGAACCCGTTCGATGACTGCATAGTATCTCTCGCAACGGTTTCGTGGAGGTTCTAATAATTCATGCGAAGTAATAAGTTTTCCCGACGGCGGCCAGCGGGGGTGGTGCGGGGAGGGGAAGGGGAGGGGGTGGAGGGGAGGGGATGCGCATCGGACGGCGGCGACGCTGCGCTGTTGGTGGCGCACCTGCGGAGCCGCCATCGCGACTGGGGGCGCTCCCCAGCGGAACGTTGCGTAAGCTCCCTTCTGAGAGGTCTCAGTAACGAGTTTTTTTGTTTTTAATAAATGTCTACTCCCATTGAAACATACTGGCACTTCAAGTTCAGGAACTGGACAGAGAGAGGGACACTGTCACCCAGTCGGGAGTTTCGTTACGAGGTAGATGACAGTGCCCCCCCTTCTTTCAGCTCCTTACTGTGAAGTGACTATGTTTAAATCGTAGTATAGATTCCTGGTGCGTCAATTAATTACGTCTTTAGTCCAATAAGTGTAGTGCTGGATGGCGACGGTACTCCTCCGCCTTGGATCCAGTGCCAAAATTCACGTCGGCTTGCGGGGTTTCCCTCTCCGTGTCTCTCCACAATCAGGCATTGCCTCAGGCATGACATGTTCTAAGCACCCGAAAGCTCTCCCAACTTGGAAGCGTAGAGTATGGATTGTAAGTACAAAATAAGTGTAGGGAGAAAATGGTACAAGGACTGGGAAGGAAAGAACGCGCGCTGTCCGTAGGTACTGCTTCACCATTCGCTTGGTATTAATTCGACATATCACTGGTAACTACCGATCAGAGCAGCCTATCTCTTGAATTTTCTAGCTAGTGGAAGAATTCGATCCAGCTGTATAGCTATGTTGAAAATCAGCCGACATGAACTCTTGGACGCACAATGCTGCAGAAGAAACCGTATTGTCGTTGAGCTTTAAGAAACAATCGGTGAGAAGGTTTCGAGTCGGTGAGGCGACTGTTTTTATTCTTTGTTTTATTTGAGAAAAATTGATTGGAATTGTATCGAGTAACGTAGTTTTGACCAGGCAGAAAAAGGAGGTATTACATGTTATTGTAGTATGAAATAGGAGTCTAGTTGATAATTGAAAATTCTGCAAGATGATCTCTGCAGATGAACTTCAAGAAATTGTTTGCGAGTCTCAGTGAACACTTTTATGGAGAAAGAATTGTTTTTAGGAACCTGTCTCACATAGCGCTACTGTTTCTGTGCTCCCTTTACGTTTTTGTTGGACCCTCTTTTCTATCCGGGTTTTCTACATACTTGTATTCCACCCTCACTTCTTGACTGTCTACTAAGCTTTCTTTCTTCTGTCTTCACGTGTTCCATTTTCTTGACTTATCTTCTGTCAGCTCCTACTCTTCTTGTCGGAAACATTCCTCACTCCCTCTTTTATCATTCTATATTCTCTGCTTCTATTTGAAGTTCTCTTTAAGCTCTTTTAACTGGGTTTCTTTAACGTTCTGTAAAAGTCTTATTCTCTCATTGGATTTTGGTTGTATTGTCTTATTAGCCCTTTCTTTTCTGCACTCTCAATTTTGGTCTTCATCTGATATCCGATTTTCTTTCATCTTTCCCTTACATATTTCTTGAATTGTTGTCCCTTCCATTCTCTGCTTCGTCCTTTTGCTTTCAGTTTCTTGTGGTTTCTTTCGAATAGAATTTAAATCAATATGGCTAACATGTCTTCCGTTTGTTTTTCGTTCCATTCTAGCCCTATCCTCACCGTTGATTGATTGATTTATTAGCCATTACGAGTCAAATTCCAAGGCCATGAGTCCTGTAAGTGTAGTGCCTGTTTTTTCCTTGCGAGGTATCTCCCACAGGACGATGAGATTCGTCGCCGACCTACCATCGACTAGGGTGTTTTCCCGAGAAGGTATCTCCCATCAGCGGGGCACCGCCAAAGCCGGTAAACTCCTAAGCTCCCGGCCGATCTCCCTCCATGTGTGGTAGTGTGGTGCATGTAAGTGAGTGTAAGTAAGGTGTATGATAGGACAAGGAATGGGAAGGAAAGATATCGCGTGGTCAGTGACTCGTTTCTTAGGGTACTGCTCCGGCATTCGCCTGGTATCGATTGGAGAAACCACGGAAAACTTCCAATCAGAGGGGCCACCAACTATAATTCTCCTTCAGACAACGACAGAACTCGACCTAGCTATCTGGATAGTGTCTACTGCTTGACACCATAGGCAGTTCAGAACCTCGAACTCTTAAGTAGGCGCCCCCTCACCCCCGGAGCAACACCGCCGCACCTCCACCCCATCAACGCTCTCGCCCACGTCCTCCCTCCCCTCCTCCCGCCCGCCCTCGCTCCGACCACGCGCGGCGCCGGCGGAAGCTCCCTGCTTAGTGACAGCGAACTTAGCGCCCATTAATTATGCAGTAATTGAATAATTGATAGACAAAGTAGCGGCGATGGTTCCACAACCTCCACATTCTTCAGGAGGCTCCGCGAGGGCGCGCGAGGGGGGGGCGGGGGGGAGTGACGGCGGGGCAGGGCGACATGGCGGGCGGGGACGGAGGGGGCGAGGGCCCGCATGGGGCGTGGAGCGCTTTGTGGGAGAAGCTGAGCGGGCAGGCCGAGATTGGGAGGGCGAGCGGACGGGCGGAAGAGGCTAGAGGTGGTGATAGGGTGGGGTGTACTGCAGCGGGGTGGGCTGCTGAGGAGCGAGTTGCAAGAGGCGTTTGGAGTGGGGGCGTGCGGAATGGGAAAGGTTATTGTGACTGGATGGGTGGAAGAGGGAAGGGTGGGGCGGGGCCGAGCAATGCGCAGCGGTGGGGAGGCGAAGGGGGCGGTGTAGCCCGCGGCGGATATACTGGTTGCTGCTGGGCAGGTCGGGACGGGGCAGAGCTGCGTCTGAGCGGAGGCTGGCGGGGAATGGGTGGGAGACTAGGCTGGGTCGGCTAGGCGGGGGCTGGATGTGTTGCTAGCGTGGGCTGGGGGGGGATACACGGGATGGCGGGAAACGGGCGGGTCTGAGTGAGGGCGGTGCGGGGGCGGTGCGGGGGTGGTGCGGGGGCGCCGAGCTGCAAGAGTGCCGCCGCACCCAGCCGCCAGACGACGTGCTGGCGTACCCCAAGGGCGGACGGGCGGGCGCAATCGCGTTTAAGTGCGCTCTTCGCCTGGGTAATGCACTCCGCTACTTAACTGCGGAGAACGCGGTTTAATTTGCCACTACTCAAATAGTGCAACACGGATTTTCCCTCGAATTCCCAGAAGCAGCCTTTATAACGTTTTCCTTGAGGTAACATTACTGTATTCAGTGAACAAGAAGTTTTTATCTGCTCGTATTCTAGTTCGTAAATTTAATGTTTTCTAATTTTTTCTAAGTTGACTTTTGCAGTCTACGAATAGAGAATTACGTTTCATCACCATTGTCTTGACAGGATTTTACACCAAATACTCCGCATATCGTTTTTGTTTCTTGGTGTTTTTTTTAACTAAATGCTTCTTGACTTTCTCAGAAGCAGTCTCAGTAGTAGTATAAAAATTAACTCTCCTGTATTCCATTCCCTTCCTTATTCTATCGACTTCCCGCCGTCATTCACCTTCTTCCTACCTAAACTAAACTTTTTTTTATCTTACAAGACCCTAGATATGGATAGCAGTGATTGATTGTAATGTGAGTCGGTACGAGGTGTACAGCTTGAGGATGGCTTCTGAGGGGAAAAAGAGAGTTTAGTTTCATTTAGTTTTTTTCCCTACCTCATCCGCATATTTGTCACTCTCCTTATTTGTTAGTCCTGCCTCATTCAGTCTTTGCTGTTGGCCGGTCACAGCCTCAATGGGTCTCTCGTTTCTCAGTATTTTTAATTCTCACTTGAGCTTCCTTGTTGCGTCACTTCTAGCGGCCGATACAGACTCATCGCTGCAGATTCCTCGCTCCGCATTCCTTGTCTTATCTCCCCTCCATTGCATATTTTCTTCCACTGGCAACTCCCATCCGCCGATCGGCCCATACTCCACAGATCTGCCAATATCGCTCGCTTCCGACTTCCCCCCGGAACCGCCTTCCTACTGGAGGTGTCTTCCCGGCTGCGACCGACTCCCTAATTACGACCGACTTCCCGGCTGGGACTGACTTCCTGATTGCGACCGACTCCACGGCTGCAAGCGACTCCTCGGCTGCAACCGACTCCACGGCTGCAACCGACTTCCCGACTGCGACTGACTCCAAGGCTTCCACCGACTCTCCGACTCCTGCCGGCTTCCTCGCTGCGACCGACTGCCCGGATGCGACAGACTCCACTGTGCCGGCCGACTCAGCACCGTTCACCTACGTACCGCCGCCGTCCGATTCCTCGCCGTTCACCGACTCTCTGGCATTCCCACATTCGTGTCTCACTCTAAGTGCCGCTAGCCTCCTCCTCCTCCTTTTGCCCGTTTCCCTCAACGGCCGAAGCCAGTGATATTCGGCTAATGAAACCCGCCGCCTCTGCCAAGCGATGGCATTTTCCTATGCCTACTCTTCCCCTTGCCGCTGGCTGTACTGAAATATTCCATCGGGGAGGAATTCTGAACCAAGACCCACTTGGACGAGGCTTGCACGACATGAAAGGATGTTGGGCCAAAGCGCGCGTTCTGTTCCGACTGTCAGATGCTCTCACTCGTTAATTAAATCCTTCGGTGTCGGACGACAGCAAAGAACGCACTATGAATGTCAGCCAAAACCCGTTCATTTGTTTATATATGAGAGAAAATTCGGCAGTCTGGGATGTGCCAGAGATGTTAGTAAAAAATCTTTAAGACGAATTGAATTAGAGTGCATATGTATTGTAGTGACAATTTGCATACCAATTTATGTGAGATTTGTTGAGTTCTGTCTTGAAAATTGAAACTATTTCTTTTCTCCTTGCAGTAATAACACTTGTTCATTTTCGTAAGTCAAGTAGTTAGACACGTTCCTTTTGTCTTATTCTATAAGAAATATCTTACATTTCTAAAATTGTTTGTTTCCCTCCCTCAGAACCTCATTCTCCCAATTTGTCTCGCCCGTCTCAACCTTATACACCACCGAACCTCACAACGTCGACACTCACTCTCACACACACACACACCATTATCACTTCCCCCGTCCTTTCGTATTTAGCCCGAAAACGTTAGCAGTTTACTCTGACAACGTTGCCGTATTTCTGTTTCATTTCCCGCCAATCCCGCAGATAACGCATTTAACACGCGCCCTAAATGCAATGGAAGCAATCGCGAATTCAAAGGCAGCCGCTGCGGGCGGGGCAGGCGGGGCGGGCGCGTACAACAGTATCGCTGCATGGAAGGGAGCGTGGCGAGGCGTGTGGCAGAGCGGGGCTGGATAGGACAGAACCGGGCGGGCCGTTTGGATCGGAGTAGAGAGGACCACACACGCACAGGAAATGTGAAGGCTTTTTGAATAAGGACTTGCGCTTCTTGTGTTTAACCGTATCTCGAAGGCGCATACACCGAGAGTAGAGACTCAATTGATGTCACTGCAGTGCCTCTCCCAGGTTTGAGAACCCAGGTTCGAGACTAAGCGGTGGCAGGGACACTACATTGACAGATAGGTCGAATTCAGTCGTTGTCGACGGAGAAGTCTAGCGGTCGGCTGCTGTGATCGGTGGTTTTCCTCGGTTTCTCCGATCATTACCAGGTGGATGCCAATGCAGTACTCTAACAAACGGGCCACGGACAGCGCGCGATCTTTCCTCCCCATGCCTTCTTCTATCCTCACCTCTTACACGTACACTTACACGCAATATACAACCACACATGCCGAGAGACCGTTCGGGAACTTAGAGCTTGGGGCGGTGCCCTGCTGGGGGGAAATACGTGGTTGGTCGGTTATTTTTTGTCGTTTTTATATTATTAATCGGTTATTTTTTGTTTCATTGAATTTTCGAAACCACGAGAGCTCTCAGTCAAAAATGTAATTCCCAATTTTACCTCCTTTATTTTCAATTGTTTCGTAAAACATTTCACGAGAGAATTTATGAAATACGTTGGCCAACTGACTGGTCACACGTGCACCGCAGAACAAGAGACGTTTTCCATCCTTCATTTCAATTCCATTATTTTTTTAAAATATATATTTATATTTTTTGTTTGCTATATGCACTGAATTTGCAGAAACGTATCAAATAAATTTCTATTAATAAGTTGTTAAAACTATTTTAAAGTCTCAAGGGCTGGATTAAACGCATTTCATTGAATTACTAGAAATACTTCTGTAGTGGTTACAAAAATTAATGATTATTTCAAAAATTTAGCTCCATTTTTTGAAACGACCCGTGGTAATTAGCGGAACGAGACAATTGTTCAGTTAATATGCAAAAACATGACCGCTTTGGACGACGTTTCTTTTAAAATTATTGGGACCATGCAAATGTTTTTTTTTGTGACGTCTTATAGTGGTAATTCTGCTTTAATTTTTTTCTTAAATCAATGTAATGTTACAATTGCAGCTTTTTTACTGTTTGAACCAATACATAACTATGAATACCATTTTACCTCTTTTGTTTAAAATCACGTAATTTAAAAAAACTCATTTTATTAGGAAAATAAACATTATATATTTTCATATTATCAGGAAGTGAGAATAAAAGCTTAAGTTTTAGTGGGAACTTACTAACTTACTTTAGTGGGAACTTAACTAAATCCCGATTTATAATATAAAAACCGAGGACAAAATTATTTTTCGAGGATTGTTAATCTCGAGATTGATTAAAATATATACATACAACCTTAGATCGTATTTGTTCTTCTAAATGTATATTTTCGTGTCCTTTTGTGTCGTAGCCAACGTTAAGTGTTTAGTTCTAGTTATGTGGATTGAGTTCATCAGTGTTAGACACTACGACAACCCTACGGAATTAATGTCCGCAATACGGGTAGTCTTTTTGTAATTAAAAGTTCGTTTTAGAGAGTTTCCCTTGCATTTATCGTGACTTTGGGTGAGCCATGGCAATAGCGCATTTACCGCCTTTACCCAATGGAGATAGAAAGGCGACGTATTATATCCGTTTGTGGCGCCTTCCCCGCCGGGCGGACGCGAGCTCGAACCCGAGCGCAAGGCCTCTGGCGCGGCCCCCTGCCCGCGCGCCTCTATTTATACGCACGGGCGTGCGCGGGCGTGTACGCGGGACGGCGGGGGCGGGGGGCGCAGCGCGCTGGCTCGTTACGGCCTCGGCGGAGGTCGCCTCGGGCGGCTGTGCGAATGCGCCGGCCGGCGGGCGACTGCCAGGGCGCGGGCGAGGGCAATGGAATGAATGTCATCGCGGAGGAGAGGAGGACGAGTGGGTGGGGAGACTGACGGTGCAATTGGAGAAGTGGGTATTTGCATGGGTGGGTAAATGGGAGCAACGGCAGGTGGATGGGCGTATATTTATTTACTTACTTACTTATTTATTTATTTGTTTATTTACTTATTTATGTATTTATTTAGAGTTTTTGAAGTTTCCGCGTCCTTCAACAGATACGGTGATAAGTCCCGTAGTTCCAGAGGAAGTTTTCCCCCAGGGTTGACGGTGATCTTCCCACGCTAAATTGTGAGATCCGCAGCCGAACTATACGTCTGCAAGAGGGGTTTTCCCCATCCACGTACCTCCTACCAGCGAGACACCGCTCTAGCTGGGACATGCTCTAATTTCCCGACCAGTCTCCCGACATGTGTGGTAGTGTACTGCATGTAACTACGTAACTGTCACGGTGTGCGCGGGAATAGGATAGGACAAGAATGGCTAGGAAAGATCCCCAGCCCGTTTGTTAGAGTACTGCTTGGGCATTCGCCTAGTTGATCAGCGAAACCATAGAAAACAACCGATGAGAGCGGCCCGCCGCTAGAATTCTTCTCCGATCAGCGGATGGTTTCGACCTAGCTATGTAGCTCGGAACTCGAAACCCTAGACCTCCCGGTCAGCGGCATTGCAGTTGAAGCCTTGAGCCACCGACGCCTGTGTCTAAAGGGAAAAGGGCGTGGAGATGGCGGAAACATGGGAGGAAAGGCAGGTGAATGCGAACACTGTGGGGTAGGCGTGGAAATCTACCCGTTAGATCTTAATCACCCTATCTGTAGTATGCGACAGGGGTTCCCCGCAAGCCGACACGAATTTCGCGGGCGTGCGAGAGAGGTGAGCGATCGGTCTCGTAGGCGCGGGGGCGCGCGGGGGATAGAATGCGCGGACAGAAGCGGCGACGGGGCCAAGAAGACAGAAGCAAGGACGAACGAGGACGAGAGCGGGGCAGAAGAGAAGACAGGAACGGCTGCTATGTCGAATGCGGGGGCGAGGGTAACTACTGAGGGGAGGATAGGCGCGTGGAGAGGAGTGAGGACGGGCCAGACACCGTGAGGGGAAGCAGTGCAGGCGAGAGGACGGGCAGCCCAGCCGGCTCAGAAATGGGCCCGGGAGTGAATGCGGAGGCGGAGGGGAGAAGAGGGCGGGAGCAAGGACGAGCGAGGGCGAGGGCGGGGACAGCCGAGAGGCCTGGAAGGCGGTGGGAGCGGGCGAGAGAGCGCGGGCGGGAGGCTGGCCGCGACATTGCATAGCTCTCGCGCGGAGAGTCGTAAAGGAAATGAACGGGCTTCCGCGTTGTAAACTCGCTTAACCGGCCCCACTGTCCAAGCATCACGTCACTTCCTTCGTCCGCCGAACGCCAGCGGAAGCGGCGTTTTACGGCGAATGGGGTCACGCCCTGTGGGAACCGGATGTCCGACGTCGGGCGGGCGAGGGCGGGGCGGGGCGGGGCGGGCCGGGGAGGAGGCTGGGGGCAGCTCGTTTTCGCGGGGTCCTTAGCCTAGGTGTCAAGGCCGGCCAGACCACAATGCATACCGAAGAGGCAGGACGTTTGAAGGAACTGGTGCCAGGCAGATGAGTGCTCTGAATGAAGAATGACAGAATGTCTAACGTTTTATACCTAGGGTGGCGCTGAAATTGTTGTTCAAATATTAGATATTTTATAAGTGGCGGATGTTGGGGCAATGAAAATAATAATTCACTATTTACGCGTTCATCACCTTTGTAACTTATTTGATATTATAAACTGATGAAATGGAGAGAGACTTGTATGATTCAATAAATTCTGGTATATAACGTTTATGGTTCGTTATAGCACACATTTATATGTATAATTTTAATGTGCCGTTAGTTTTTAGTTTTTAAATTTTATGCCATTTAAGTACGTTCCTCTATTTTAAACTATTCTCTTATCTGTTTAATGAAAATTTAATGAAACATTTATAACGTAGTATATCAGCATCGATTTATCATGTTGAATCTATTTCAATTGGTCAGTTTATAATAATAAAGCCAGTAAAGAGAACTTGAATAGAAACAATACTTAATTTAAGTGTTTGAGAAATGTACTAGCTATTGTATAAAATGAGCTCAAAACATGGTAAAGTGTGATGAGAATGAATTATATGATTATTAGCTTGAACATACGAATAAAGAAGTCCGAGTAAATGGTGTAATTAGCGGCGCCTCTTCTATTTTTTAATAAAAAATACTTTTATAATTTTTATAGGTAGTCTTAAGAATTTAGAAGGTGTTTTTACATGACAATGAATATTGTAAACTTTTTAATAATCTACTTAAGAATTCTCTAAATGTGTCTAGATCTGATTTGCCATTTACCTTAATGGTACTAACTCTGGCCGGCTGTCGATTACCCTGCCTAGCTGTTGGCCCACTTCTGCTGCCTCCTGCCCCGATCCTTCTTCGCTCTCTCTTTACTTTATTCTCCTGTCTCTCTTGTGATGTTCTTCGTATCCTGGCGACTCTTGTCCTTCTCTGCCGTGCCATACTCTACCCTGCTCTGTCTTGATGTAGTTTTTGCTTCCCTCCCTCCTCTTCCCCCGCCCTGCCCCGCCCGCACTCCTTCTCCCCCGCCCGGCCCCGCCCAACCACAACCCCCAAACCTGCCCACCCCGCCAGTCCCTCCCCTCACCCCATCGCAGCTATGCCGTGCTGCGCAGAGGTCAGCGCCTGGTCTCGACCGAGACCTTGACTTTTAGTGGCCGCCTGCGCGAACGGCTGGGCGTGCGCCTTGCGGTTTGCCCGACTCTGTCCGAGCATATCTATCTGTAAAAGAAGGAGTTAACAAATCGTCGTGAACATTCCAACAATTTGGAATGTGGATGTTCAGTGTACATCCAACCATAATAACCATTGTAATATCATTAAATAAGTCAAAAAGAAATAATCATTTAATTTCACAGAAAATTCGCGAAATTGTCGGTGAAATTACACTTTTGTTTTCTTTGCCTCTTATTTACAAATATTAATTTTTTGACTATTTTCCCCCAAAAATACCTTTTAAAACCTTTTGTAACTTTTGAAGGATGCTATACTTACTCCTCGTTACTATTGAGTTGTTTCGAAAAGTCCTAGTTACACGACAGGTAAATAAATTTGGAAACTTATTTCTAATACTTCTGCATCTTCTCTATATGTTCGTCACAGTATTTTAATGAACAATTTGCTGCCTCAAATGAGGAGACCAGAAATGCAGTTTCGTTCGCCCATGGTAGAAAAATCTCTCATCGAGTTTAGGGTCGTTAGAAAGTCGGACAGATCGATCTGCTTCTGTGTGGCTCGATATGAATTTTCATCGGATGGCTTCGTGCATTAGTGATATTCCAATGACATCCAAAATCCGACAGACTCACATGCTGAATGACTCATAAGTTGGTGCATTTGGATTTCCGATCTGAGATATGGCTGCAGATGAAATATTAATTCGGGAGTTTCAATAAAATTCCTTGTAACTATTCCTCGATATAATGAACCAGGAAAACAAATTAAATGCACGATTAAAAGTCCAGGATAAATGCTAATGAACAATGTACGAATTTTCAGGGATCATCTAATTTAAAGTTTGCAAAAAAACTGAATTGGTATCCGCTAGTATAGGAAATGACTACGAGACACATTTCTTAATATGTGTCAATGGCTGCTTGTACGAGCTGAAGCCGCATACCTTCTTCTTGAGTGCCTCACTGATCAACCATTGATCAAAACCATTCACCTCAGCTGGAGACGAAATAGCTAGGGACGGAGTTCATTGATTGATTAGTGGTTCGGGTGCGTCAACAGCTAAGGCCCTTACTCCCGTAAGTGTAATGCAGGTTTTTACCTCGGGAGGTGGCGGTGATCTTCCTCAGCTGGATTTATTCGTGGGCTCCCGATGGACCTACCGTCGTCTAGCGGGGTTTTCACAACCAGATTTCACATCTCCCACCAGCGGAGCACCGCCCCAGCCGGGACATGCTCTAAGCTCCCGATCGATCTCCTGACATGTGAGGTAATGTAGTGCTTCAAAATGTAAGTCTGTGTGTAATTGGCGAAGATTGGACGAGAACGGGGAAGAAAAAAGTGAGCACAAACCACGGCCCGTTAATTAGGGTACTGCTATGGCAATCACCTGGTGTTGACCGGAGAAACCACGGAAAACTACCGATCAGAGCATCCCCCCGCGAGAATTCCCCTCCACATAGGGACTGAATTCGTCCTAGCCCTCTAGCGAGTTTCGAAAATCCAACTATGGCCGTCGAGACTGGATCCTAGGACCTGCGGTCAGAGGCACGGCAGTGACATGCGTTTATGCCCTAAGCCACCTCTCCCGGTGAGTGAGTTCATAATGTAGAGTGTGTTGCCCCCAGGTCTGTGACCGCGTCCGCCCGTTGCGCCGGCCGCGGAGGCAGCAGCGACGCCGCGGCGTGTCGGTGCCGTGCGAGGCGGGTGTCGATCCCGCGTGGCACGGGCACAGCCTGCCGTGCCGGAGGGGGCGGCGGCTGTTAACCTTGCGGCAATACGCGGCTGTTTTCTTAGCCGTCCAGTTAAAGAGCGGCGGGGCGGTCGCGTGCGGCCCGGGAATAAAAAGTGTGTAGATGGGAGATATATCGTGTAGTCCGCTGCCTGCCGAGCTTGATGATAGGGTGAAAACGACGGCGGAATGAGGAGGGAGGGCGCGACGGCGGAGCGCTCCTGGCGGCGACGGCCGCGGCCCGTGAGGCAAAGAGATGGATTTTCTATCCCTGGTACATTCAGATATTTCTTCAAAAGACGTTTTGTGTTCGCAATTCCTTGTGTAAGTTGAGATTCTCTCTTGTTTCGCCTGTAAATAGTAAATGTAGTTTTAATCTTTTTTTCTCAACTAGCATCCACCACAGTATTGCTTATAGGCAAATAAATCATAAACAATCAATCTGATCCGTAAACTAAGAGATTATCTTAATTTAATCTCTAGTTTTGTTATTCCGTGTGTTTTAAAGCTATTTTCTAAATGTGGTAATTTATTAATCAAATCACTGCAATCAATCATTTCATTCACTCTCCCAAAATTTCCCCCGTGATCTTCAAATACAAATACAGCCCAGCCATTAATTTGAAATTCTCGAAATAACTGTTTTGGAGACATCCTGAAACTCAGAGAACCTGTTGTTTGTTTTTGTCGGCGTTTCACCCCTGCACAACACAGTTTGTTGTCAGATGCGAACACGACATCCAGCGTGTATGCTTCGAGCGAGTGCCGGTACTTTACTTCCAAAATACAAGAGCGGTGTGCACTGTGTGTAGACCAGGGTTATTACACGTTTCGTAGCCTGGAGGCTGCTTGCGTACACGTGGGGTGGATTGGCTGGGCGGTCGGGTCGGAGCGAAATCGGTTATGGGGCTGTGTGTGAGCGCCAGTCGCCCTGCGAGTTTTAAATCGATGTACCCAAGCTTGATGCAAAGTCTCGAGGTTATTTGAATACAGTGAACGCATACAGTGACTGCTATAGCTCAGCGGCATCGCTTCTGCTGTTTCGTTAACTGGGAGATTTTCGTGTTAGAGACCCGACGCTAGCGAGACTAGCTAGTTAGTATATTGCGTGGTCGAAATCTACCACTGTTTGGAGAAGAATTCTAGTGGCTTCCCTTTTTAGTAGTAGTTTTCTGTGATTTCTCCGAGCAATTCAGAGATGGCCTCTGTGAAATACTGTGTGAATTTGGGAGGTTTTGCTGAGTGGATTTACGTAAATATTTTATTTTATTTATTTAATAGGTAATTATTGCAAACGAATTAGATAACTTGATCCTATGTGGCTACGCCGAAGGCCTTTAAGCCATTACAATACCTACATCCTTTCGCGTTCTAATCTTTCGAATTCTGGTATTCACCCCAAATGGTCTCTCCATCGCATCAAAGCCGCGGAAAAGAGACCACAAGGTACGGCTCAGGAAAAAAACCCTGAAGGGGGAAAAACCTGCCGTCAGAAGCCGAGTACATTCTAATCTATCCGACGTTTATTTTAGCTATTTTATTTTCTGACGCAGGCGTCCCGCCGTCTCCTTCCAGTGCTTGGCCTCCTCAGCACCTGAAATCAAACGGCGCCACAGAAGATATTTACGTAAATATTCGCAAATGAAGTCGTAGGCTTCCGCGGCCAGAGTCATGCGAATGATCTTGGCTGTCCCGGTGTGGCCGCATTGAAGGCTGTAAAGATAATTTCCTTTCGAAAATGAAATTCCTACAAATTTTATTCTGCATAACTATTTTTCATACTAAATACTCACTTGGATACTAACAAAATCAAGTGTAACGTCGTAAAGTTACATGTTTGTACCTCTACAGTTTCTACACGCAACTACCGAAGCGTATTCTAATGTCTAAAGAGAATTGTTCAGTACTGTCAAAAAACAGTGTAAATAAGAACATTTCCCCTTTTACTTATGGCATAATAATTCATTGCTTTCCCACCAGTGCAACTAAGTAAATATTGTCTGTTATTATAGAAACGTACGTTGCAGCTCTGACAATAGCTGAGTTATTAACATAATTTCAATTATGTATTATGTCGAATAAATTTGTGAACACAATGTAGTTAAAATATCATGTCAGTACAAAAAATGGTATGCATTATATGTCTCATAGCTAATTTTAGTTCTCGTGCGGTTTGCAATGATCTGTTCTCATTGTAAAACAATGTTCTATTGTATGATTCAATGTTCGATGATTAAGGAAAAAATGCAAAGAATCAAAATAAAAATGTAATTTAATTGGAGTAACGTTGATGCTAATACTTATGAAATTGCCGGGGCTTCATTGAAATACCTAGAGAAACGAACGGTTTCTATTTGGTAAAAAATAATTATTTTGATATAACAGTAATTAAAAATGAAGCTTAAGACAAAATTGAACCTTCTAGACTGATGCCGTGATCTCAGATACGAACACTAGTGTAGTTAATTATGTAATCTATAAATGAAAAAATATATCTGAAGACGTATCACGCTAGGAACTCTTTTTAAAAGTACTTTTGTATTCTTTGGTGGCATGTTCTTGAAACCAAGATCAGTGTCGTAATAAATATTACAATGCAAGTGTTAATAATAAATGGCCCACTATTAACAACAATTAACGTTTTCTTAATGTTACTAACATTACAACTAATACCTGTCTTATTCATTGCTAACAATATCAGTTATCAGCTATCAAATATCTATACCATCTCTTGCAAGAAAAATAGTGAAATTTAGGTTCATTGGAATGTTTGCAAAGATAATAAGACGCTGAATGATATTCATATTGTACCATCGTATTACAATACTCGGATCGTGATGAAATGAGTATTGTAATAAAATGTCATACGATACGTATGTCGTAAATAACTCTTATATTGTGGTAATGAAAGTCTCTCACAATAATCATAAAAATATGTGCTTTAGTTTTCAAAACTTTTTAAGGTTATTTTAGTGTCACTTAAAGTGGGATCATGAATCGAGTCCTTGATAGTTCAATTCACAATTAATGTATTCCAAAACTTCTTCTACATCTTGTAGAAGATACTGTTCTTTATCTTGTTAATTACTTGTAAGTAAATTACACAAGAGATATTTCTTAATATCCTACAAACAAAATAAAAAAACAAGAAAATTCACTTTATGTATCGCGTGAATTATTGTTCTTCTGTGGCATTATTGTAGTGTGTGCGTCTAAATTACTAATTACCCAAATCCTCATAAAAATGTATAGTCTGTCGGTTAACCTAAAATTAGAATACCGAAGTTTGACTTTGAAGAGACAAATTCGTTAACGTATCACCCACAGCATGCCCAGTTGAAAGAACTGAATTTACCCGGAAAGGAAAATATACTCTCACTTTTTTCTTTTCAATTTTGCAATGAATACGATCGACGATTCTCAGAACTGAGTTGCCCGTTACATTTCACCCTCTTTGTTTGCAGGTTGTGTTAAATTGGTATTTTTTGCCGGTATTACTGGAAACCAAACTGTGTAACTGAAGTGAATTTGCGGTCTGAATTCCCTGAAAAGAACAATGACCGATATCGGTAAACTACTGTTGCTAGACCACTGAACGTGAATCCCATGCAGGGTAACGAGCTCGTTGTTGGCATCTGATAACCACAGAATAAATGCGTATGGGTATTGAAATTCGTGCGCTTGTTGTTATTAGTATCATTTGAAAATGCTAAATTACGTTTTTACACAACCTATACTTGTCCAATGCACATAAAAAACGTTATCACAGAGAACAATGATCTCGCAGTAAATGTGAAGATGAAACATTCGTATAGAAATAATGACGACACATTCCGCAACTAAATTTTTTTAAAAAATATATGCGAAAAAGACCATTTCAACGGAGATAATTCAAATTCGCCCACGTCTAAGGGTTTCGATATAGAATGTGTATGATGACATTTGTTTATTGCTTTCTCAGAAAACAGAACGGTGCAAAATGATTTAGATGTGCACAGACTAATACAAAATCAATAATATTTTTGTCGTTGAATTAGTTTCAAAATCAATTTAAATCTGGTTATTGCTTCTGAATGTATTTGAACATTGTGTTTAATGTAATTGCATGCTTGCGTCTTTCTTAACTTCTTTGTTATCGGTCAGAGCTAGTTATTGTTCGGGAAAGTTCTTTTATTTTGCAAGAAAAAGTTACGGAGTTCGGGAAGAGGTGAAATATTTTGTGGGTTTCTGATACCAAAAAAAATCGTTTCTTAGTCCTGGACGTGGTGCTAATGACACCTAAAATATTTTGTGGTTTCCGAAACATGTGTTTCTGTCTGTCCGTGACCAGCTACCCAAGAGTACCCGAATCGTGCACAAACTTTTCACCGAATGTGTGCAGTCGGACCGATTAATCTGGAGTTTCTGTCCCTCGAATTTAGAACGTATATTTTAATCTTTGATGGTATTTCCCCAGATTTTTTTTTTACATTTTCTTGCTTGAATAAAACAAATTGTCTTAATAATATGGCGTAGACCCAATTTTTGATAAAATCTCCAAAACTTATATATGTATGTATTATTTTATGTATATGTATGTAAATATTATTTTACAATGTTGCAAAACGATATAATATTATACGTCAAAATCACCACATCGTTTAGCTACTCGGATAAAGTTTAATAGATGTATTTTCCCTTCTCGTAATTAAAATCATACTCAGACCCCAGGTATAATTACCACTGCCACTTCTTTTCTCCGTACAACTTTAGTCTCAAGTAGACCTTCATATTAAGATGCAGGATGCATCTTGAGATAAACGTTACACCCAGAGCTCATCCATTTTCGGAGAAGCTCTCATTCCACACGTGTGATGCTAATGTGGATTCTGCTCGACTTCAGTCATTGTTTGTTTATCGTGTAGAATTGCGGCTGCAAAGAGCAGCGTTTAGTGGGCGATCGCTCTCTGACACGGAACGCCCCCCCCCCCCGTGTCGTCTCCGGGCGGGCGCGCGCGCCGCCGGGAGGGGATATTTGGCCGCGGAGGCGCGGCTAAAAGCGGACGCCGCCGCCTACTCTCGCGCCGTCTGACTCCTGCACACGCCCGACCGACCGCCTTCCGCCTCCGCCTCCGCCTCCGCAGCCTTTCTCCTCTCTCTCTCCCCCCTCTCTCTCCTTCCGTCTCCTTCTCTCACCATCTTTCTCCCCCTCTCTTTCTACCTCTCCATTTCTCACCTCTCTCTCCATATCCCTCTCAACATCTCATACGTACTCTCACCGGCATAGGTGAGAATTGTATTGATCATTTTTGGCAATGTTTTAGGTCTCCAAATCCGCCCGGTAGTGATGTCGATGTTATGATTTATGGAATTACATGATTTGAAAGATGGAGCAGGGGAGGAATGAGAGGCTGAGGAGACAGTAGAACGCCCAGAAAACCTATTGCGAATTCAATTTATACGTCTCAAATTCCCGATGGTCCGAGACCGCGATTAAAAGCACAGAGCTGATTGTGAGAGGCGGAAGGTAAGCGGACTGTCATATCGAGGTGGCTGGTGCTTGGGAGAAGTGGCAGCCACCGGCAGCACCGTGCGCTCGCTCTCCGGAGAGGCCGGCGGCGCCGCCGTGCTGCCGTGCGAGTGCTGCGTCGCTGCCAACGTGGCGCTGGAGCCCAGGGCTGACGACGTCGTGCACCAGCTTCCGGCGTCTGCTGGCTGCCGGGGCGGCGGCGGCGGCATTGGCGACGGCGGCGGCAACGGTGGCGAAGGCGGTGGCGGCGACGGCGGACGTGGGGACGGTGGCGCAACGGCGGCGGGCGGGCTGGCGGCGGGGCGGCGGTGAAACGGTGTCGTAGTGTGGGGTGGGGGCTGGCGGGGCGGGCGGGGCCGTCGTGTGACTGCGACGAAGCACTGAAAGATGGACGCGCCGCAAGGCTTCCCTTTGAACGATTACCTCCGCTACTCCCCTCTCCCTCTCCGTCTCTCTGTCTGTGTCTGTCTCTCCCTCTCTCTCCCCCTCACTCTCACATTCTCTCACGTAGTATAGAGGAAATAGTACGTTATGTATCCTAAAGTAATCTGTAGCACCGACGGTATCCAAACATCAAGTTTCCTAACCCCCTCGCGTTGGCCTATCTCGATTTTATCCGGCTAAAGTTTGAAGAATGCTTCGAACCTGTTCCTATTTTTGACTTCATCTATCTCTTTTGTATAATGAAAATATTAATCAACTAGTTTAGCCAGATTTCCACGCAAGTATTAACTTATATATAAATATATAACAAATAAATAAAATTAATTTATAAAATTAATTTATAAAAAATAATATTGATGGTAACCAAAACAATATTAAAATGCGGAGATGACCACTTAAAACTTGTCTGATCGTACGATTGCTCTTTTATGATGCTTTGGCCGTTTGACATCTTCTATCTGATGTTGTTGTAACATCTCCCCTCGTCCCTCCTTTTATTTATCTAATCAACAGGCCTGTAGTGCAAAGTCTTGTGCAGATATTCTAATTTAAGACATTATATCATTGTGTATAAACCTTTCAATTGTGCCAGTAAAAGATAACTTCGTATTTCATTATTTCTTGTTCGGTTCATTTCATAATGGATTGTAGAAAAATATAAGAAGAAAATAACACTATTTGTGACTTAATTAACAGCTTTATCCGCCCTTACAAGAAGGCCTTTAAATCCGCTGGGTCCGAAGATGAAAACGCCAAAAAATAGAAGTCAATTCTAATCATTCCCTTCGCTGTGCAAATACGGTTCTGTACTGTTGAATAGATATGTCGTGATTCCAGGTTTGATGTCACAGGAATTTTCCATTGTTCTGAAGTAGAGTAGTATTGTTTTGTTAATTCGTATCTCTGAGCAGTTTGTGAAAAATGGAACAGTGGCTCCCTGAACACAATGCTAAAATGTTATTCTAGAGGAGGTCTTATTAAACATTTCTCTTATTGAAATATTTCTGGCAGCAGTTTGAATTGTTTTGCTGACAATCTCGTTGCATAGAATTTCCCTCTGTTCTAGGACACCTTTCTTTGACATTTAACACATTGTAGACAATTACATTTCCTTTTTTAAACTTATCTTGTCGTTTCAGTTCTGCCATTGAACTGACTTCTACAAACCAAAATTTTAGTCTGAAGTTCAATTCATCTACGTGATCAGTCAGGCATGACTGCTAGTTGTTTTCTTTTTCTTTGAAATGGAATGTGCTTGTTTGGACTTGATCTTATTAATATTTTTCCTCCAGACATACCCTTACTGTATTGCAAACGAATGGTTGGAGAATATATAGAATTAACACGATATTAAACTACTTAAATTTAACGCAGAATGTAAAAAAAGAACATTTACTCGTATTGTTTCTGTTGTCATTATATCGTTATTTGTTTTAATACTTGTCGAATTGGTTTTTAACTAATTGCACATAAAATACAGGTAGGTGGTAACTCCAAACAGCAGCCACTAACAGCGTTAACGTCGGCCTCCGTCCATTGTGAGGAGCTTCATAGCCCTATTAATACGTCACCTTCCTTAATTTACAAGGCACTATAAAAGGTCTGCATCGATTCATATCGACCTCTCCGAACTGTTATAATGTAAAAAAAACAAAAACTTAATATATAGAGGCGAAGATTTCATGTATCCTATCTCCCCCGAAACAACCCGTGGTTTTTCGCGGAGCGGGTGGCTCGAAGTGTGTAATAAGATCTCGGAGGATTAGCTCAGCGCGGGTGGCCGTGGGGTGGGAGGGGGTGGCGTGCGGCGCGCAGCGCTGCGCCTCTGTTCGCGTGACGCTACCGGGTTTTCGGGGCGGCGCCGCCGCGCCGCGCCACCGTCGACTTACTGCCTGCCGCGTAAGTGCCGCTATTGTTTACGTGCTTAGTATCGCGGCTGATTATCTAGCCTATCGCGGCATTACCATCTAGGCCGCGCCTAGCACAGGCCCGTTCAGAGTGTATGAGAACGGGAAATGCAAGATGTTTGTTTGCATGAAACGGCGGCTTTCCCCCTCCAGTTTTCTCCCCAGGCGGAAGGAAAAAGGAGCGTCGTTTTCTGGCGCTGCTGGGTCCGACGCTCGCTTGTTCGCGCCGAGCGCGCTCTGGTATACACGCGTCGTTGGATTTAAACAGACGTAATTGAATCACCCATTTTTGTTCAACTCCCGCCTAAACAAACTGGTGTGAATTTTGTCTGAAAGGGGGCTTCTACTTCTTTCATTTCTCGTGTTTGAAAACTAAACACACTTGCTAATGCTTGAATTCTTCCCATCTCGACATGCGGAGCTCTTTCGTCTTTTGCTGAATAATAGTGTGAACAAATTTTGTAGGTGTAATGTCACATGACTACATCTAATTCAAAAGGCACTCTTTTTTATAAATTCATATTCGTTTATCTTAAACTAAAAATTCTATCCTTTGATCATTTTATTGAAACCACAGATCCACAACTGGAATAAAAATGCTAATGGCAGTTGCAGTCGCATACTACTTCAAAAGCGTTACAATGTGGTTTTGTTGACCTAAAACGTAAGCAAATTCACGATTGTTATTGAACATTGCAGCTGATTTTGTGCAATTATCCATTGCAATTGACCCAATAAACTATGTGGCCGACAAAAAATGTGTTTTACTGTACGAATAAATCAATGTTTATTTATGTAGCCTATTGTGAACCTTGTTTATAATTTTAAATTACTTCAATTGGTGAGTATAATATACAATTTTGTGCCTTTTATTATGCAAAATAATTTTCAGAAAAATCAATAAACAACCCGCAAAGCATGAACGGAATAATGGATGTTCAAATTTATGTATACAACAAATATTTGCAATAAGAAAACACAATTTCACATGAACGCTACATTTCATTTTTTTCAAAAATAAATTGAAAGTGTGAATTATACAGATGTCAAGAAACTTACACAAGCTTTATTTTTGAGGGTGACGTTACAGATGACTATTCCCTCCTAGGATGTCTTTCCTGACCCACTATTTGGCTCAATTGTAATTTCGAAGTCTTGTCATGGTAGGTTATATTTTTGTAAAACAAATGTGTAAGTGGTACACTCAATCGCCGATGGAAATACGAATGTGTTGCATACTTCGTATTTTTTTCTTCTGATTGCGAAAATGCACGTATCTATGTATAGTTCTTGGGTATTTATTATTTTAATTTAGGGCTTAACTAGGGAGGAGACTACGAAAGGCACCTAGCAGAAATGAAGATGGAGTTGGTGGCTGTGAAACAAATGTGGGGTGTAATTAAGGGGAAGTGAAGGGAATTCTGAGCTAAGGTAGTATTGTTGGTTCTATATTGAAGTGGGGCAGACATTTGCGGATGGAAAGTGGAGAGAACTGGATGATTTTGAAGATGGATGCTAGGAACACACTATTTCACACCCGGTTACGTGGTAAGATTGGAGACAAATGGGTAAAAAAGAGAATAGAGATTGCCAAATAGCATGAAAGTTTGAGGCAAGGATTAGAAGAGGGAGAGGAAATGAGTAAATAAAGCAAGTTTGGTGGGAAATAGACCAAAACAAAGAGACTGATAAATCTGATTGAGAAAGGGAAAGTTTTTAAAATGATATAGGCTATTCGTTGGGGGTGGTGCCAAGGTTGAGAGAAGAAGGGATTGACTGAAGTAAAGAATTGACTCCGAAAGCGACACTCCGCTTTCTTCGAAGAGCTGGAGTTAGCAAGCCTTCAGATCCATTTTCGTTCAAAATCATCGTCACTCTGCAGGGAAAGGAAAGCAGCCTGGCCCAAAGCAATCGCATGCGAGGCACCCCGATGCACACCTCGATGGAGTAAGGAAGATACAAAATGTGCTGTGTGGATCACGATATCGCATTCTCCCTCGATGCAGCCCCCGAAGTCGCGAAGGTCCTCTGCGTGCCGGGTGACATCGAACCGAGGTTTGCTTGCACACCAGGGCGTATCGCGCACGGATCGCCCCCTCCCCGAGAGAAGCGGCGCATCTTCACTCTGCGCGTGCCCTTGTCCCGCAGCCTCTACAGCAGGGCTGTCCCACTGGCGGTCCGCGTCAGGCGGGGCCGTTTATTGTGTCCCGCGAGAGGTTATTAGAAAACTACAGATTTTTAGACACGAAAACCTGTCGGAATAGGCAGGCAAAATAGATATTTGACAATGTAAAATAAGCATTTAAAAGTGTGAAATAAGTATTTAAGAAGACACTATTTCTTTTTATTATCCGTATTTATGTTTTTGTGTAGACAGTTTCTGAAGTGAACATAAAATAGTAACCTTCATGGAAAGTTTTTCTTCCATCATTGTTCTGACAAACCCTCATTGCAATCCTTTTTTAATCCTTGATCAATTGGGACAAAAAGGCTGATTAGACTAAAATCGTTTTGCATGGTAGAGAACGCATGGTTCCATCCCCCCTCCTTGTTTGAGAGCCGAGAAAACTCCGAGAACATCGGGAAGTAGGGTGTGCATTGCCGAGTTTTGAATATATGGCCCGCGCCAATACGACAGGTTTCAGTTGTGTGCGTTGAGGCGTTGCAAGTTGGGCACGCGTGCTCTGCAGGAAGCGCGCGTCTCGCGAAGCGCCCGCAAGCTCCGCCCAGCGGCGCGAGGCGCTCCGGGAGGGCAGAGCGCTGCAGGCGGGGCCTCTCGGAGGCAGCGTGAGTCAGGGGCGGGGGCGTGGAAACGCCAAAGCGGCGCAGGGGCAGGGACAGAGCGCTGCAGACGGGGCCACTCGGCGGCGGCAGCGGGGCGGGGCGGCGCGGGGGCGGGGCGAAGGCGTCGCTGCCACGCGGAGAGCTGATGGAAAATTCAAGTGTGCGGCGCGCAGTGTCCCCTCGAGGCCCACGGGGCCATTATGTAAAATTTACCGTCGCCAGAGAGACAAACCCGACGCTCGGGAGGAAACTGAAGAAATAGACCTGACGCGGCGCAGCTCGGGCGCGGGGATGACCTCCGGCCCGCGGAGAGGCGGGTGGGTTCGGAGGGAAAGGACGCAATGGAGAGGGAAAGAACAGGTTATGCGTGACGAGAAGCATCGTAAGTGGGGAGGGAAAGTCGTCTCGCGAGCTGGCCAATGCTTGACAGAGCGTTGGTAAAGGTGCACAGGAGTGAGGCGGTATACTGCAGGATATAGGTTAGCGAGGGAGTGGTGACTCGTACGAGTAAGAAAATGCAGAGGATCAAAGGAGAGCACGAGACGGATGAAGAGTGTCTTAGGTGCGAATGGAAGTCGCGGAGTGAGCTGGAGAACGTGAGCAGAGAGGTAAAGGTTGCGATGTGGCGAAAGCACAGTCCAGGGGCGGAGACAGACGTGAAGGAGTAAGGCGGGGAGGCGTTAGGCGGGGAGGCGTTAGGCGGGGAGGCGTAGGCGGGTGGTTGATAGCGGGGCGGAGATAGGCAGGCGAGGCGGGCGGAGACAGGGCGGAGGCGAGGCGGAGGCGGGGCGGGGCGCAGGCGGGACGGAGGCGGGGAAGGGGCGGGGCTGAGGCGGGGGAGATGGGGGAGGAGGCGAGGAAGAGGCGGGGCGGAGGCGGGGTCAAAGCGGGGGCCGGCCGCGGAGGGACGTCTCACCAGGCGCCCGCCGTGAGGAGCGGAGCGAGCGGTGGCGTCGTATTTCCCTTTATGTAACTTTATACCCTTGCGCGGCGGCGTCTCGGAAAGATTGAGAAGCGCCGCCGCTTAGCCGCGTCGCGACGCGCGGCGGAGAGCGCTTGGAAGCGCTGCTTTTGCGACGTCGCTGGCGCGGCAGCGTTGCTCTCCCGGTCCGCTCAGGGCGCCAAGGGGATCGGCGACCAACTCCTTCGCAAAAGCCAGGAATTGTGTCTGCGAGCCCTGCCCCACGGGCATTGCACCGTGTTTTTCTTTTTCCCCGCTTAATCTTTATTCTTTTTCGACTTTTTCGCCTACTACATACTTCCGTAGTAAAGAGAGAGTATTGCAATGCTGCAACAGAAAGAGCATTTTTTTCGCCAGAAAATATATTATAATATTGTGATGACGTTATATCGAGAGAGAGGATAAATATTGTTGCTAGATTGTAAATTATATCCCCTAATACTCTGTGATATCAGTATCCACTTTTTGTGGGTCTTTGATTCTGTAAAATTGTTTTACGTCACGTCTGTCTGTCTTATCTTGCCCTCCGGCTCGGCAGGGGGAAAAAACTCCTGCCCGTCACACCGTGTATGGTTAACGCTAGGGCCAAAACCGTTCAGACCATTTTCTCCAAAACTGATATTCCCTATTTGATCTGGCTGAACTCGGGATCCTGCAAATTCGTTACAGATATTCTTGTTTTGGGGTTATATAAAGCCTTAACGCAGTAATTGTCCAAATGTTCTCTAAAATTACTCCGGCATAGAGCAAATAGCAAAGAAAGCTTAAAAATGATGCAAGTTTTTGTTGAAATCCCTGAGTTTCTAGAGTTACTAAAGTTATAAATAATACAGGAAATTACTCGCTCTAGTATTGCCACTAGTTTTCTTTTGCAGAGTGCGTACGAGCATGCTCGAATGCATGCATGCGTGGATAATTTGAGTTTGAAACAGAACATTTGTGCATGACGAAAGCAAGTTACAATCTCTTATATTTCGTAATGTCAATCCGTAGGACACTGTTTCACTAACGTAGCAGTTCTCCATTACTCAACCGGCTGCAAAATCTTTCAAAATAATTAGTGATATTTTAATTCTACCTATAATGTTTTCTGAAAAAACAAAATTAATTTGTAGAAAACAGAAATGAATGTTCGCAAGTTTTAAAGAACTAGCCTTTAATTGAAAATGGAATCAACACGAAAGTTGGATGGTAATTTTCAATGTATTATTGAAAAGTAATACTGCAATCTCACTAAACCTACTATTGCCAAACAATGGAATGTGTATTGAATAAAGTGAGCACATTATTGTGACTGTATACTTAAAGTACGATACTCAATAACAGATTTCTGTCCATTTCTGTGTATTCCATCGGTATTTCAGCCCTCTTCCTTTCTGCAGCACAGGACGTCAATTGACTTTCCTTATTATTTGATGCCCAAAATACTCTTTATAATTTTTGTAGAAAGTGATTGGTTATAGATGGATAGGACGTGCCTCTAAAAAGAAATGTAGCGTATTTCTACGCGGAAAACGACCGTCCCTCTCTCTCCTCTTTCGCCGCAGCGAGAGGGATTAAATTTCAATTTCGAATGGGATTAACTACGCCTGTTTCAGAGACGTGTAAATAGAGAAACGAGAACACCCTCGTTTGGAGAGACTACCTATTCACGTTCCATACTTCCTATGCAAGATCTGTGCAAGTGAAGGCAAAGCGAGAAACGGCGAAAGAGTGGGTGAGTGAATGAGCAACAAAGTGAGTGTGACAGAGGGTGACAGCGGAAGAGAGAGAGAGAGCAGACGAAAGGGCGAGGGTGGGGAGGGCAAAAGAGCACGCGAGCGAGCGGGTGAAGGGGGAAGCGAGAGGGTGAGAGAGAGGCTCGAAGATGATAAGAAGGAGAAAGGGCGGAAGTGTGGAGAATGGAGGACAGAATGAGTGGCAGAGTGGGCGGCAGAATGGACGAGAGAGTGAACGAGAGGCCGTGTAGGGAGGACGAAGAGAATGGAAGTAATCTGTTATGATGGCGGAAGGGCGTGCAGCAGATGAAAAAAAGGAAATGTTAGTACGTGAGCATGGCGAAATTGGCGAGAGTGAAAGTGGGGAGATGAAAAGTAAACAGAACAATGAATGATTTTTTGTGAAATTATGTATTGGGGAGTGTTGTATAATGACTCTGACGCTGCACATATGAAAAATTATAGGCGTATTCCTAAGAGATATCGTAACAAAGTTTTTGTTGTTTTGAGCATTCCTACAACGAATGCTGTACATAGTAAAGTTAATAAAGATGGGAAATACATCCGATAACACAGCCCGGTTACATGTTTCGTCACACTTGCATGCGTCAATTCGGTCTGCGGAATCTTTCACGTGTTCGTAATTTGGCTGATCAATCAGAGATAGTACGTACAATTTATTCTCAAAGTAAGGCGTACACTAGTAAAAATGATTTATGACAAGAAAAAACAATATTAAAAGAACGATAGAAAGTGTATCAAAAGAATCAACACGGCCCGTTAAGACGCAAAACACGCTCATACATAGTTCCCGTGTTTCTTCTCTACCTAAATTATTGCTGAATCGACTACGCGTTCGGGGACTCGTTACGTCAATCCCGTAGACAAAAAACGTATTTCCATCAAGCCCTTGTTGTCAGTCAGACGTTCTAGCGGACAGGGCGTGTCCGATCACCGGGCGATACGCCAGGGTGACGTAATCCAACGCGATCTCTCGACAACTGACGCGCCTCCCACGGGCGAATTAAGTCCCGCCGATGGTGATTGGATCACAGAACGGCACCATCACGCACCACCTTGAAACGTGTTCTACTATCTCTACTTCCGTATAAAAAGACTGACCATCAGTTTGCTACTTCCTCCTTCTCCATCGTAGATGATAACATTTCGCTGTGCATGCGCTGAACTTTGCATTGAGGCCAGTGCTCCCTCCATAATACGGAGTGTGTGCACCTTCGGACGTTAAAGAACCATCGATTTTCTGCGCATGTGCAGTTCGGATTTCGCATTACGGGTGCATATGAGAATGCGCAGATCGATGGTAGAAACCTCGATCACCTCACTTATACTTACAAACACTAAGACTTAAATCCAACACGCTACCGTACACGTCTAGAGACCAGTCGGGAGCTTAGAGCTTGTTTCGGCTGCGGTAGTACCTCGCTCGTGGGAGATACCTGGTTGGGGAAACCCCCACAAGCTGACGTTTGGTCGGCGCGGTATCTCGCTGATCAGCGGGGGATACAATCATTCACACCACTTAGAAGACTAAGACCTTAGCTGTTGACGACCCCGGAAACACTAATCAATCTATTGGAGAGCTCTCGTGCAAGATATTGAGCACGACAAAGACTTCAGAATTCAAGACTACGCAGTACGCCCTGTCATCTTTGCCACTTGCCAGCTTGCAAATCCGTGCATGTTTATAATCAACTTGTGGCAACCCATCTCTGTAATCCTCCTTTTTCGTCCACCATTCAACAATAAGTCGTTGCAGCTTATAGAGAAGAGTAAGGATACCTATTTCGAATGGTAAGTTGTTGAAACGTCGCCGTTGTACGACATGCAAGGACTTTAGTGCATTGTGCGGAAATGACCAACTTTTGAGATCCACTTTGCCGTACATAGTTCTTCGATCTCAAGCAACATCCTGTCTTTACTACTTCCTTTCAAGTAAGTTTATAACAGTATTTCAAGAGCGTTGAAATGACTGAAAAATTAACTGGAGCATTAATTAGGGTATATAAATCAATAATTTGATTTTTTGATTTGTTTTCGTTTATTTATTGGAGAAAAAGCCAAAACTGTATGTTATTTCCTGCCAAACACCTAAAAATGTTTCTTTTACTGTAGTGCTACATTATTCTATTTGAGTGCTTTGTCGATCAATTCAGAATGTAAACATCATTTCTACTCTCGCCTTGTACAGGCTCGGGTCGCTCTCATGTTTCACAATGTTCACCATTAAAATACTAGTTTTGTCGACTCTCGTGCACTTCGTCTGATGCATTTCTGTCGCCTGCCGAAAGTCCCTCCGCATCGCCTTCCAAAGCACCGAGCTCGTCCATCGTCATATCTCACTCCCTCGCTCTCGTTCCAGGCGTGCCACAACCCTCCTATGCGTGCGTTATCAACAACACTGCTAATAAGGCTTTATCCGAACGATGAAAGCAACGCCAATTCGGCAAATGACAGTATTGCGGTCGGTTGTGTGATGGTATGTTAGTTGAAATGATGGAAATAGCGTGGAGATGATAAAGGACAGTGGTCATTTGAACGGCGTGCGTGTGCTGGAATCTGGAGAGGGGGCGCAGTAGGGCTGATTGCTAGCTTTATCGCATATTCATCTCCTCTCTGTTGACATGCTACGAACCCGCCAGGCTAATAAGGTGTAATGGTCAGAAGACGAAAAACAAGCTATACAGTGCTACTATGGCACGTT
This sequence comes from Gryllus bimaculatus, assembly GCA_017312745.1. Lineage (NCBI taxonomy): Eukaryota > Metazoa > Arthropoda > Insecta > Orthoptera > Gryllidae > Gryllus > Gryllus bimaculatus. The sequence goes on along the minus strand of BOPP01000011.1, from coordinate 1,331,823 downwards.
ACCGACGGAGAGTATGTGTGGGACTACAAGTCCCACTATCCGGCTATCGTAAAAGTGACAACGTCTCGTAATCATTTCTGTGAGATTTTTTAAAAGTCGGGAGACGTGAATTGTGCATGACCCACTAAAATGTTAATTTTAGATTAAAATTAATTAATTATTTTCATGAACTAAAACTCGGTTTTAAGGTATTAAGAAAAATGTTTTCATATTTCATTTAAATTAAAAGCAGAAGAAATATTCACATTACATAAACAAACTAATCATAATGTGTTCGCTGTTGTGAATTGAAAAAAAATTAGTAATGCCTCATCTGGAAGTATTTCTACGTTATCGTAATGATGTATGAGAATTGTGACCGACAATTATCTATTTAAATAACCAAATGTGAGCATGGGTTACATTGAAATTTGATGTTCAGGTCACGGACTTTAGAACATTATACTTCAATTCAGATTTAGGGTTACCTTTAATTTTATTGGAACACGTAGGAAATATCAATTAATTTATTAATATTCTACCATAACATTTTACTTACAATTTCAACTCGCATTTCAGACTCGAACTAGATAATACTTATAATACTAATTCGACATGGATCTGCCACCGTATATAATTTAACAAGATTTTCCAGTTTAATTTGTTCATCAACTGATGATAAATTGCTGCCTTGTCAACTCTCACAAGTAGTTCCTGTTGCTTGACATCACCGTGCAGCGTAAACCTAGTATCAAAATTAGATCTTTATTATTTCTGACTACCTTTTTATTCTTTCAGGAACGAACAAACTCCCTTCATAACACGACTCTGAATTCTGACTTCTTCTCTGAAGACATTGATCTGAGTTATTTCATCGCCGATGACGCGCTTAAGATGTAAATGGCAGGTCGCGTAGAATTTGGACCGGTTTCGACGGTCAGGGTCTTCCTCGGGGAGCGACGGCGGCTGCGGCGGCGCACGATGCTGGCAGAAATGTTTTCCATTCCGTCAGATTCATTTGACTCAAATAAATAGTGAACACATAAAGAAGAACATATAAAATATTTCATCACTTCTTTTTCATACCACATTTTGGTTAGATATTCGCTCTATGATTATGTGGAAGGACAGTTTTTTAAGAAGCCAGATGCTGACAAAATCACCCGATATTATAATCTACATTTCTTAATAACTGTTAATTTTATATACTTCTTGTAATATTTTAATAATTGCTCTCATTAAATATGACTTCCTTTTGTTATAATTATTACTTACAAATCTTGTTTATTGTTTTCTTATAATATAATGCTGTGTATATTATATCGTATAGAAATATTACATTGAAAATAATATTTACAAATCATGCTGTCAAGCAACATTCTATTTAAGTTTCTTGACTTAATGTGAAAGATAAAAATGTGTTGCAGCCTCCGGGCATATTTGAACCAGCACACTTCAGTTTAGTTTAGTTTAGTTCACGCCTTATTTTGAGTGGCGAGACTCGGGCCATCAGGCCCGCTCTTCCGTCTGCCCACGCAAATTTCGCTACGCTTCTAATGGAGAAGGGAAACGGAGCCCTTAAAAATTCACGGCTTCAATCGGGTTTGAACTAGTGATGCGACATCAATAACAAAACATCGATGTTACCAAACATCGATGTCGAAAATTAAAGCATCTATGTTCAAAATATACCAATTAAAATACCTTCAAAATATATAGACAAATAGCATTCCTTTGGGTTCCGCATATGAACTAACAGTGTTACCATAAGTTATTATTTCATAAGTTAACTTTTTACAGTATTGTGATCATGGGAATTTTTTATTCAAAAACAAAACCTAGGTAAAGGAAAAATCGATATTAAAAATATCAGCGTTAATACATCGCTGTTTACAACGTCTATGTTTCTACAAAAACATCGATGTTTTGGAAACATAGTCATTGATGTCGCGCCTCTACTTTGAACGCGCAATCGTGGGTGCTACCGTGTTACCACCGAATCCATCCGCGACCAGGGAAGCCGGTGGGCGAACGCGCTTACCTCTAAGACGGGATTGAACGGTAAATTTTGCTCTCTATGTGCCCACCCCGGACCACAGGGCGGCGGCGGCGGCGGCGGCGTCGACGCATTGGGCGGTCCGGCGCATGCGCGAAGCGGGCGGGGCAGCGCGCGCGGCGCGGCCTGCGTCCGTTACGTGAGAAATGGCAGCCGCGTATTGAATAGCGTGAAATATCGCCCGCGTTATGGCCGCTCCGCACTGTAAATAACAACCTCAAAATTACGCGCATTATGGCGCGGGCGCGGCGCCGACGCCGCGGAGGGGTCGGGGGGCAGTGAAGTAGGTGACGACGGGTGAAGCGCTGGTGGTCGTGGGTTGTTGGTGGCGGTTCATATTGAGATGGCGGAGGCAGAAGCGGATGGAAGGCTATAGGGAGTTGTAGCAGTTGCGCTGTCGGTGCAACTGACTGAGTGGAGGGAGGAAGCAGTGACGGCGGGATGTCGGGGTGAGGAAGATGTAGGTGGCGCTTGAGCTGGGGCGATGAGGCGGGAAAGGGAGATGGGGAAGCGATGTGGGAAAGCGATGTGAGGTGGGGAGATGGGGAGGCGAGGCGGGGAAACGAACGGGAAGGGGGGTCGGGGAAGAGAGTCGGTGAAGGGCGGCGAGGGGGGCGCGTTAGGCGGGGTGGTGAGGCGGGGAGGCGAGGCGGACAAACCAGGCGGGGGCGAGTGGGACCGGCCAGTCGGGGAGCGAGGGAAGAAACATTCTGGGCTGGGTGTTGGGACAGGGCGGCGCGAGGATTTACAAGTCGGAGTATGCGCCGTGGCTGATGAGGGCAGCCGGGGAAGCGACGCACATGGAGATAGCGTGGACGGCGAGACGAGCAGTGACCAGCGAGGAGAGGGGCAGCGGAGATGCAGTGCAGTGAGGTTGTGTGGCAGCGGAGCTAGACCGCGCGGGGCGAACTGTTTTGACGTGCGGGCAACGTGATTTCCCGCTCTATCTTCACCTCCCCATCCTCTGCTCTCACCCCGTTCTCGCCCACGAACGGGTGTAGTCACTCGCGCTGTCGACAGTAGTCGCCAGCAGTAGGCCTTCACCACTCTTGGGTAAAGTGCTTGCTTCGGTTCTGGATCTGTGATCTACTTCATGGTGTAACACCGATTCTGCGTTCGCGATCTTCCAGTTGTATCATTTGAAGTGCAGTTCTATTTCACTTTGTCCATTTTCATGTTCCGTTCATCGTAAAATTTGGCTCCATTTTAGTTTTTTTGTTCTTTAGCTCTGAATTTTCATTTCCTCTTTCATTTATTCGGACTTAATATTCTGCATTCATCTTTCGCTTCTTTCTCGATTTTTCCCACATCTACCATATTTAAATTTGTTGAATATCACTTACTTGTTATTAAATTCTTACTTCTGAATTTGACGGAATGTTAAAATGACGCTACCCAAAAGTTTTGTTTTGCAATGTGAATAGCCCCTTATTACCTTCTCAGCAGCTACTTTAAATTTATCCTCAGCAACTTTTCATTTTTTGTCCATTTCATTTGCATCTCTTTAGTAATTACGTGTCACCAGAATGTTGTTCATGCTGCTACCATGTGCACTCGTGTATTATTCCCCTCATTTTTCATCTGCGTATTTGGACATTTCATGGCCTCTTACAGTTCCACGCAAAACAGGCGTTTTGTTTAATACTAATAATAGTTTGTTCGTGTTCCCGTTCTCCGGTCACTCCCTTTCGCTTTCATCCCCCCAGTCACTGTCCCTCTCGCGTCGTGGAGTCGCGAGTCGCCGCCCCGCCTAATTGAGGGCGTCACAATCGGGAGTCGCGTGTCGCGGGCCGCGCCGGCGGCACGTGGAGCGCGCTGCTGCTGCTGCTGCGACGTCGTCGCGGCGGCCAATGGCGGCAGATAATCGCGCTAATAAATAGCGACGGGCGGAAATCAATTCATTGCGGGCGACGGCGACGCGGGGCGGCTGGGGCTGCGGTGCCGCCCGGGGAGTACGCACTGGGATGGATGACGAGGCACGGGGCGGGGCATGGGGAAGGTATGGGGTGGACATGGGGTGGGGCGTGAGGGGGAGAATCGGGTGGATATAGGAAAGGAATGGGTCATTGGGTTGGGTATGGAAAGGGATATGAAGTGAGATACGTGGTTGGGCGTTGCATAGAGTGAGGCATGGGGCGAGGCGTGGCGAGGCACATCTCACTGCATTATACTGTTAGGATATGAATCGAATGCAAATTATATAAGAAAGACAGAGTACAACTGTTTATTTTATAAAACTTCCTGATCTTATTTCTTACCTAAATATGTACAGAGTAATAATAATTTAATTGTATTGTACATAAAGGTACTTTTCGTTCTGTGTGTTTATTTAATGTTATCATCTAAAAACATTGGCTCAGTATAATCTGAGGTACTTTAATTCACCATTTTGTGCCCAGCAAATTCTACTGTGCCTACTCTAAAATTTAAATATTACAGTTGATGTTAACGTTGTTATTCTGAAGTGTAATAAACATCTAAAAATAAGACACTTGTGCAGTGTTTACAAAAACGCATTATAATATTTCATATCTGAATAATTAGCAAGTGTTTTGTTTAATTACAACAAAAATTGAATCTCAGCAATATTTTTAAGATTTGCAAATATACAAGTCTATACGTTTTAGTATTTAATATTATTCACAGTTCTGCGAAATTCATTTGAGGGAGTAATATTTAGCGAGACAGACATTGTAGTTCGGAATATAAGATTATCGCTCTAAAGAGAAGACTGGAACAACTTGTGGAGTCAGCGCTTCATAAAGCACGTTTTCCACGCTGCTCCTCTGCGAAATAGGAAGCCCTCGCAATAAGCGGTGGAGCGGGCGATGGGAGTGGAACCGCTCTGCGGCGGCGGCGAGGAGCTGCCAGCAGCACATTGCGGCCAGAGACTGCTGCGACGGCGGCTCCAGGCGACCATCGCCCCGCACACACTTCTCGGAGGAGCTCTTGGCGGAGTCGAGCGAGGACATAAAGGCGGAGAATAGTTTTTTTTTTCGAGCATAAAACTTTGTTCTACTCCTTGAACTTGGGGCATAAGATTTCCACTTGCTTTGACTCCGCACATTCGCGGTAGCCACATTTTATCTTATGCAAGTTTCTGGAACGTGCAAGCAAGATCGCCATTTCTCAAAGTGTACAATTCTTTAGAATTGCATAACTATTTTATGTCTGATGTTGCTCTTGTCCTGAATAGAACAGATTTTGTGCTGCGATGGTTTGCGGACTACAATACATAAAACGAATAATATATTATTCGCTTGTTTGTCCTCGAAATGTGAAACTGAAAAGGGGACCGACATTCCAAAACAAACCAGAGTAAATCAAATGTGTTTTGAAGATAAAGTGCATTTTTATTATCGTAATTATATTAAATTTTTGTACGAAGACACTATGCTTTAATCTTTAAGATATGACTATTCATAAAAGGACAATGAAGTTTAATTTTGTGAGCAACATTGAATGCCTTTCATTGTCATTTGGATGAAAAACTACAGAGCGTTTGTAGAATAGAACTTAAATATATTTTCTTTCTACTCTCTGTTGTTGCCTCCATTCAATAACGATTTTTTGAACTTTCAATTTATTGCATTTATATTTGATCATTTTTGTGATACAAATTGAATGTAATGCTGCCATTGACAAGTTCTGGTATAAATTAATAATAATGGAATTGCATAGCGTATTCCAAAATATATTTTTGTCGTGTTTGTTGCTTGAACAATGGTTTTATTATGGAAAACACAGTTGCGTCAGTACAATGGCGGCTTCTCTTTTTGATCTCCACTTTGCTTGTGATCAGCAAATCCTAAGAGTTCCCCAAAAGTTATCCAATGTTAAACGTCGCTACTCTGATTTGTAATTAACTTCTAATTTACGTCCAGGAGACTAACACTTCGTGTTTCATTCGTTCCCGCTGTCAGAAATTATCTTTGATCTAAGGCAATCACGTAACCAGGCTTGAGGGAGTTTGAAACGTTGATTGCTAGACCGAAAACGGAAGAGGATCGAGAATTCCGCTGCAGGTAGTAATTGAGACGAGCGTCAAGCGTCATTGCAAACTCCCTGCGTCTCTATTCTGCATTCCGCAAGCGAACGGCTACGCCCTAGTGGTTGTCTCTTCGAGAACGCAGAAACGCCCTCCTCCCCCTTTCTCTACTTTTTGTATTCATTCATGAAGGGAGCGGGTGTGGTCAGTGATGATCACGTGGAAATGGTTCGCATTTATTTTACAAACGTGGGCTAACTTAAGCTTCATCTGTATTACTTCCTATTATTCTCGCTGTTCCTACAATTGGAGAACGTTTATATGAAATCAATGTATTTATATAGGTGGAATTCAAGAAAAGTTCAACTTCTTTTTCAAGAAATAATATTTATATGCATTCTGTGATTGACAATTTAGTCTGTTGCAAGTTTAATTAGGACCGTGATGAAGGCAAACGACGCGGGCCCTTTGATGTTTGGTGTCTCTCTTTCTTCGTTCTGATCTCTTAATCCACACATACACATTGTCATTTGCTTTTCGACGTGAATTGAATCAATTCAAACAATATCATTGTTAGCAAAAGTATTGGAAGAATGTATATCACTTGCGAAAACTATCCTTACCGTCCCACTACAAGCACTGCACACGTACTTTGAGGCATTGACAATTCGTCGACTGGTGGAAGAAAACATCTCTCAGAGCGATGCGGTCATCAGCGATGCTCGCCTGTTTAGGGCCTGTCAGAGAAATCGTCTACTGGTGTTAATTGATCCTATTAGCCGACGGCACTGATTGCACAGGGTAGGTCACACAATTCCCGCGTTACCACCCTGCACTTGGCGAAATTCGACATTCCGTCCCTACTCATAGTTTGCCTCCACTTTTCCAACGGAGAGTGCTATTGCACTGTTTATTATGACATAAAGTTCAATTTGGGGTATTATTACATTTTTTAAATAACACTTTTTTTAATATCTCCCTGGCCGTTAATATGCACATTTTTAGCGAATGTTAAATACTATGGCATTTGTAAGTTAAAGGGATTTTAAATGAATTCTAATGAAGTTTTACGAAAAATCAAAAATTTTCTGTGAAAAAGTGTTATACATTTCTCATTTACAGTTACGCTAAACGGCATTTTCTTAAAATGGGCTCCAAATTTTTCAACGAAATTTTTATGCTATTCTGTAGCTCCACTAGTTTATTTATTTTCTGGTTAGAAATTGTCCTATTCCATTACCGTTTATGAATTACCCACCATCACATTATTCATTATCATTTTGCTATATCTCTATCCTCCTTCCCTGCTCTTTCCCTTCGTTGTTTCTTATTACCACCGCCATCACCTACATTATTATGATTGACGACGCTGTGCTGGCCGCACGGGGTGTCACGAATTCCCGAATGCCACCCTCAGCTTGTCGAGTTCGCCTATAGCGTGCGCAAATTTGCTCGCAGTTCTCTCTTCCATTAAGTTCCCGCCCGTTCACCCTTTGTCCGCAATTCTCCGTTCCCTCGCGCTTATGTGAACTGGTCCCGCGTTTCTCACAGGTGTTATTCCATTTCCATTCTTCATTTCTCACTCACGTAACCCTATTCCACTTCATCCTTCTCGCACTGCCTCACGTTGCCTCTTCCTCTAATTCATATTTCCCCATTTTTCCATCCCATTTTCTTATTTTCTTTCTCGAAAACGTGCATCAACGTCCGTCATTCCCTTCTTATTTTATTCGTTGCTTGAGTTTCCAAATTTTACAGTTTCCTGTTTTCAATTTGTACCAAAATGATTTCGTTTGCCATTAATATGATTTTTTTCAGCCGTTTTTTTTCTGCCATTCTTTTTATGACTTCAATGCAACCTCTTCCTCCTTTATCTTCAGTTCTCTTCTTTAAATTTTAAATGAGGAATAATTTTGGTGAAAATTGAAAAATTAAGCTTAATTAGTTTTTTTTATTTAATGCCGTTGCCCATCATCCTTTTTCTTTTGCAACTCACACAAATCTCATACGTTTTTCATGTTTCTCTTTTTTACTATTTCTTTCCTCTTACCTATCCTATCTTTCTCGTTTTTTTCATGAATCCGTTTTTTATTTATTTTGAACGTAATTTTAACCCTTTTCTGTCCTTGGTTTACCCTGGCTTTTTCCCTGTATTAAATATTTTCCCCTTTGTTCACACTCCCTCCCGTTTCTGCCAACTCTCTTTCTTTTCCCCATTCTTTCTATCTCTTTACCCCCCTCTGCATCTTTTGCATTTCGTCCCCCTTCTTTCCCTCTCTTTCCTATCGTGTCTTTTTCGTGACCATCCTCTTCTGTCTTTCCGTCTTCCCCCTGTCGTCCTCTTCTCCTGTTTCCCTGCCCTCTCTGTCACCCCCTCCCCGTCACCCCCCCCTCGCGCCAAGCCCCACTCCGCGGCGTGGCGCCTCGCCTCGTCGCGCCTTTGTACCCGGCCGCATTAATGTTAACGCGTTGCGGCTGGAAGAGTCCGACTTAATTCGGGCCGCTCGACGCTTTTCAGCCTGCGAAAGCGCTCATAACGTTTGCGGGGGGCGGGGGAGGGTGGGGAGGGGAGGGGTGGGTGGGGCGACGGCCGAGAGCGGCGCCAACAGTGGACAGTGAGGGCCTTGCGTGGGTTGCCGCGGGGAGAGAGAGAGAGAGAGAGAGAGAGAGAGAGAGAGATAGTAATGGTTTTGATGAGTATTGGAAAGAAAGAGAATGTTGAATGTGACATGGTTATAGCAAGCAAGTAAGCAATAAGAGATTGGGAAAACATAAGTGAAATGTGTGGGATTATAAATGGGAAACAGGGCAAATAAGAAGTAGAAGAAGTTAGCGGATGTGTAATTGTAATGAAGGTATAGGTGAGGAAGGACGGGTGAAGAAAAACGGTGGGTAATGTGGGATTAGTGGTTGCAGAGGTTTTTTGGATTGGAGAGTCAACGCGTGTATGATAAATTGCTATAGGTACGATGCGATAGAGGGAAGTAGACGGTAGTTCTTGTGAATGTGAATGAGCAAGGCAATTGCGATCTAGTGTGGGATGGAGAACTTGGGAACGAGAATGGCCATGGCAGTGGAGGCGGCCTCTGCGGCTCGTGGAGACATCATATTCCTGGAAGGACGAGGGCAGACGATTGGAGGACGCGCACGCTCACGTGCTGCTGTGGGATTGATGAACGAAGAATGACACCACGGTGACGGTTTGGCTGAGAACTTGAGCACGGTATGAGAATTAATGCGAGTTCAAAACGAGACGTAACAGTGAATTATCACTATCTTCTTGCATCATGTGAAGACTATACGACAAGTAGATACTCGTAGTGACGCTGGAAAAGCAAGAAAGAGACAAGGGAAAACAAAGTGGAATGTGCACATTCCACGGAGATGTCGGGAAGAGGCGTGGCCATTGAAGGATGAAAGCGAGATGTGATGGAAAAAGAGACGATGAATGATTGGGAAGTGTACCAAGGGAGGCAGCTGTTTCACGGAATACGTAGTTTAAGACGAACGCTTCACGATACAGGCTGAGGTACAGCGTTAGGAGACGGGTTTTGCAACGCGAGACTGGGCGAATCAGGGCGGATGGCGAAAAGCAATGTTGCCGAAACGTCGGAATCTCCTGGACACGATGCGGCAAAGGGTTGACGAATGGCAACGGTAGCGACGAATGAATGAAACACAAGACAGGATGGCGCAATGAGATTGACGAGTGGCGATCAGGTGGCTAGGATGAATACGCAGGTGGTCGTGAGCGAGCGGCGGTGGCGGTTGCAGTGGCTAGCCGACAGTCGGTAGATATATAGTGATAAGCAGATATCTAGTCCTGTCATTATCAGGAAAAGGCTGGGCGAGTTGCTCGATTGGTGGCAGATGGTTACGACTTAGAATGATAAAACGTGACAAGTTGTTTCATTGACGCCAGGTACTTGCAATTTAACGTGAATAATAGGCTTGACTAGTATGAGGGTTGCTGATGAGTAAATGCAGCGCAAAACAGGAAGAGACAGGGTCGGCGAGGAGTGACTGAGTGATGAGGATGCGGCAATGAGGGTGATGAGTGACGAGCGCGTGGGGCGGCGACGACACGGATTAACGAGTGTTGATGAGGAGTAGAGGTGAGGGTTGCCGAATGCCACCGTTGCCGAATGGCACCGTCGCCGAAATTTAAATGCGTGATAGGGTGAGGCAGAGATTCACAAATGACAGGATGGGAGATAAGCGAGTGCCGTTGCGAAACGGGATGAGGCCATGAGATTGATGAGAAGCGAGAGGGTGATAGCCTAGGCCTTCGGTCGCGAGAGGTAGTGGTGGGAGGCAGCAGCGAGACGATAGAGGACACGACGGACGGCTACTTCAGTCATGAGGAGTGAGGCTTGGCGATGCTTAAATGCAAGGCATGATAAGGCAGGGGTTTGGCGAATGATAGCCTCTACGATAAGCGCGGTGCGGAGCAGTGGGGCTGATGGGAGGCGAGGGAGCAGCTCCAGGCCGCGGGCGCAGGGGGCAGCAGCGGTTGCGGCGGCTAGCCGACAGTCGGCGCAGCGGACAGCCGCTGCGGGCGAGCGGGCGAGTGGGCGGGCGGTCTGCCCAGGGAGGCATTGTGCGGCGCGTTTTGTAAATTTAATCGAATGGACGCGAGCGACGGGCGCGGCGAACGGCGCGTGGCCAGCTGCACAATGCGGCCGTCGCGCGCGCCACTTGCCGCGCGCGTAACGCCAGCTCCAGCCGACACCCCCCGCCGCCCGTCACCCTCGCCCGCCCCGCCGTCACCCGTTCGCGCCTCCGCTTTGCCCACTACACTACCATGCCCAGCCCCCCCTCCCGCCCCGCCCCCGCCACACCCTGTTCCGCCCCGACTTTGCCACTACTACCATGGCCCAGCCCCACCCCGCCCCCGCCCCGCCCCGCCCTCACCTGTTCCGCCCGCCTTGCCCACTCAGCAGCTACCCGCTGCCAAGGCCCGCCCCCACCCCCGCCATCACTCCCGTTCCGCCCCGCCTTGCCCACAACACTACCACTGCCTAGACCGTCCCCGTCCCCGCCGTCACCCCCGCCTTGCCCTCGACACCCCTGACAAGCGCCCCCCGCCCTCACCCCCCTGCAACCCCCGCCATCAACCCCGTTCCACCCGCCTTGCCTCGGACACCACGCCCTGCCAAGTCCTGCCACCGCCCGGTCCACGCTCCACTGCCTTGATCCCGACCCCCACAACCGCCATCGCCACCACCATCGCCACCACCAGCCCCCACCTGCCCCCCGCCCCTCGCCTATCCCGTCCCCCGCAGCGCGACAGGAGAGCGACACGAAAGGCGCGCTGTGTGAAGGGCGGCTGTCTATGCAACTAGGTCATAGTGTGCAAATTGATTATAGTAGGAGGCGCGCTAAAATAATGTGTTTGTTTTACTAAATAAACCGGCACCACACGCTCGCTTCGGTTGCCCGTTGTAGTATATCTTTTGTTTCTGAAAGCATTTAAGTCGGTTGAGCCCTCTAGAAACCGTCATTTTTACATGTATTTTTTAATCAAAATTATCTCTACATATTGATAGTCATCAATAAGGAACTGATTTTGATGATTTAAAACTTCGCCAAAATGATCAATAAAATGATCTTAAATTTTTTTAATGCCCTAAAGGGAAGAAAATGGCGTAGTAAAAAAACAGTTCAGATGAAGAACTCAAGCTGATAGTAATCAAAGCTCCTTCATTTCGATCAAGTGAACTCAGTTTCCAGACGTTTGGCTTTGCCTGTTCGATACCAGGAAGTCTTTGTCTTTAGGTACCCGAAACGGCCGAACCGACAATGGCGCTGATTGTCGCCACAGGAACGTTAGATTATAGACTCACAACGGCTCACATTGCAAGCTCTGAGCGCAGAAATCGAATATGCTACTCCGAAATTCTGCGGAGAACTTTTGTTGCAACTCGTCAATATTATTTAAAGCAAACACCTTTAAAATTATATTTAAGTCGAAGAAATCAGCAAAAAAATTTAAAAATGACGGAAAACATTAAAAAATGACTTAATAGCGAAAATCGATGAAAAATTCAAAAAATGCCGTTTAAAAATGACTCATTTCCTTTTGTAACATGAAGTTAGTCTCTACTAAAAATCTTTGATCTAAGGTGAAAAGAAAACGATGTCAATAAAAGTTGATATTTCATTAAATAGAAACAGCGTCCAGACCTAAGACACATGTTAATCTGGGCGATGCGTTCTATAGTGAGGAAATGTGTCATAATACAATTTCTTTGCAATTATGGTGTTTCTTCGTCAATGAAAAACTACAGCAAATTTAAAATGATTTTCTCCGAAAATGGCTCATTATTCGAAATAATACAAGCTCCACCATGCGGGTACAATGGCAATTTTGAATCCCTCTGAATAAATCAGTAGATTTGTCGCTGGAAATGACGTTGACAAGCATAAATTAATATTTTTCAAAATCTCTCATTAATGAAAAAGACGATCATTTTTCGGGTCTATTCATTTTTTCAATTATTGCTCAAATTATTGAATAAAATCATATAGATATGACAATGCGGCGGCGATGGTGTAACGGTTAGGGTACTGGACTGTTGTACCCCGTTCAAACCCGATCGAAGCCGTGGATTTTTAAGGGCGAAAAAATCCTTCGTACGCCTTCCTTCGGAGGGGAAGTAAAGCCGGCTGTCCCATGTTCGTAGATTTACTTGCATGTAAAAGATCCTCAAGCCTAAATGACGCCTCTGAGCTAAATTCAAATCGCCTGTTTCTCGCCCAAGAAATACCTTCTTTCTCTCCTAGTTGGTGAAAGGAGCGTAGCGAAATTTGCGTGGTCAGACGGAAAAGCGGGCCTGATGGCCCGAGTCTCGCCACGTAAAATAAGGCAAATTCAATTCAATTCAATGCAATGCAAAAAGCCCGACATTCAAAACGAATTAACTAAAACCCATTTGTAAATAGAGCGATTAAAAGTTCGGCGACCTTACAATGAGGTCAGGAAGAGAGTTGATGCTTTGCTCGACCGGAGACGCCGCGCCGGAGGCACAATTGCTAACGTTTCGGTCGTCATACTGCGACCTTCCTCGGGGCGAAATACTCCCGAACTGCCATGTGTCTATTGACTCGGCTGCGAAAGTCTAGGGTTTCATCAGACCAATTGAAATCAATTAATTCTTGAAAGAAGAAAAAGGTGATGATGAAGAAGAAAAAAGGTTTAGTACTCTTAGTTTCCTAAAGTCCACTATGGAAAAATCCAAAATAACCACTATGGAAATGACGTTGACATAATAGTTCATTAATCGAGTAACGGAATTAAGTTGTATGAGAACCACGGCACCAAAAAGGATGCGAAGTAGCTCATGAAATTCGTAATGAAATTCATTATTAACTCAAGATCTCTGGAGAAATCAGAAGTTTTATGAAAGTTTTAATATGATGGGTTAATGTGCACATGCAATCTCTTACCAGTAGTTCACTTCAATGCTGTATTCAGCTCGTGCGAACTCTGTGAATCAGCACAGTGTAATCCTATGTTTGAAGTGGAGCTACTTAGAGTTATAGATCGCACATGTTAGTAATCTTGCAAGAAAATCTTAAATCTAAATATCAGTTAATTAATATCTGATAAAAGTGTAAAACTGCAACGTTGTTGTATTTGCGCTTCGCAATGTAATGTTATGTCTCACTCTTAACAACACTGTTATTATGTTATTATATTATATGAAATGTAATACTGAAATTTATACCGGTGAAAATATGAATTAATTCTCACATTTTGTCACTACAAACGTCATGTGGGAAATATGTTTTTCTTGAAATCTTTAGTTCTGAAACAAGCAATTTAGTATACAAAAATTGCTTTTTATGGAAAGAAAAGTTGTAGAATTGATATCATACATTGATATGTGATATTGCTGCTTTACGGTGAATTCTTTGTTTCGCTAAGACTTCCCTGTCATTTTCCATTTTAGGGTATTAAATTTTCACCCCGTTGTTTTAAAGTAAAATCTATGACGATTATTCATTTTAAATAAATAGAGAAGGGATTCATTTCGGTAATGTATTTTTTCCTTTAATAAATCTGTATTTTATCATTCCACTGAGAATTGTAGAATATTCAACCCGAATGTTCAGTCTAGTTTGCTTTAGTATTTGAATCCCCTGACATTCGTTTAGGATGAAATCACTCTACCGTTATTTTGAAATATCTCTCTATCTCGGGGCAAATAATCATACCACGCAGCAGTTATTGCTAATCCTGAGAGTAATCATGGCGAAAACACTCTTTAATAGTACCGAACTAAGTTTTTATCTTTTTCAGACAGAAATGTAACTGTCGGCATGTACAATTCGGAATTTAAAAGAAACAAAATGATATGCCGTTTAAAAAAAAATGAAACATTCCATCTTTAATTTGTATTATCTTTTCGGTTGTCCTTCATTTCGCAGATTATTACTTGCTGTTAATAGGCGAGGAGCACAGCATCTGCACCTAATGACCGGAGTAGCAAGACCGACTGGACGCGAAGCTATCATTAATGCTCAGCGACTTCGGCTGATCGAAGTGGAAGTCACGGTGAATCTGAAGATTTAATTGCGTTTTCTCTCTCATTAGGAAGCGATATGGTGGAAAGCGTATTATTCTCTTAACATTTATTGGAGATAAATGAACATTAATAACAGTTTTCGCTAATATTCCAAAATGTTAAAAAGCTAGCATTATTCCCTCTACTTCCAAAGTACCGATACGCTTTAACGTGCCGCATACTTAACGACTTTTTGTAAATCTTAATCTTCCAATAAAAGTGCGTTTGCGCGTAGAATCCACTTATTTCGGGTGGATGAGAGTCCCTACTTCAACACCAGTCTCAATCCAGCTGCGCACTTTTTCACGTACTCGCACATGGACCTATTCAATTCGTTCTCCGTGTGAGACAAGTGATTTATGGGATTAGTTGACTTTAATCCGGTAGGTAATGGACTAAGTCAATACACTACTGTTCCTCATCCAGACATGTCGATTCGCAAATCTTTGTCAATACTGATTTGTAAATATATAGACCAGTTATTAAACCACATATACAGGCATAAACGAGAATAAGTTTAATAAAAAAGCTTTTTAGGTTCGGTTATTCGCCTTATGATCTGGTATATGATTAATCATATTAGTTGTATCTGTACATGTGGTTTAACAATGGCTATATGTAAAACAATAATTCTACTCTATTATCGTCAATGTAGATGTGCCTGATTGTCGCCATTTGTTGAACTAGAGAATTTTTGCTCAATTTCTGTTTTGAATTAACTTGGATACATTTTTTATTCAACTTTGGACAATGGCTAACTATTCACAGTGTTAACAAGCTTTTGCATAATTTTTAAAATCAGTTATCAATAGAGTTACTTAGTTAAGATTAAGATTAATTTTGTTCTTTCTTATTACTTAACCCACTACCCTGAAGTGTAAGAAAAGTTAAAGTTGAGATCAAGTTTAATAATAGACTGTAGAATGTCATTCCCGTTCCCTTCATATATTTTATGTATGGTCTGTACAATGTGTAGGAAGATAGCATTCGAGACACCTTCAACTTCTTTGTGATGCCAGTACGGGAATGTATTTAGCTGACTTGCAGCCAGTAAATAATTAGTTCTTGATATTTGATGAAATGATGGACTAAATGGAGTGAATGAGGAAGCTGTTTGTTAGTTCTGAAGATAGCCGAAACAAGAGTTACCTCCGGGAAACAACCTTCAAACCAGCTTCGTCCACCAATGCCTTGTGGCGAGCAGGATTTGAACTCCGCGCCCAGATGTGAGCAGCCGGATGCCAGCCGCCTGCGCCACTTCGTTGGCGCTCAGCACCGGTTTGTGCCCGGGGCGAAGCGTCCCCATAGGCGCATTCCGAGCGGGCGGCTGGCGCTCGCCAACGCGGCTGCGGAGGTGGCATTTGCTGGGCTTACTAGCGGCCATTGGCTGACTGACAGGAGATGAATGGAGCACTTTCCCTGCAATGATGATTTCGTGCAATTACTGCGGAAAATGAATATGACGAGAGGAGGTCGGTGGGGCCACTGGCGACGAGGTCGGGCTGGCTGATTGGGCGGTTGCCAGTTGCAGGTGGTTGGTAGGCTGAAAGGCGGAATCAAGAACGGAAGTAAGATTAGTGCACGTGGCTGGTGGACAGCCGAGTTGTGGTGTGGAAACAGGCGGGTTGGAGGCCTGCACTGTGGATAGATGGGTTGAATGGGGTGCTGGAGAGTTGTGTGGCACACCGACTGGTGGGAGAACAGGCGGGGTGGGTGGAGGGCCGGGCTGGAGAACTGGTGATTGATCTGGTGTGTCGACTGGTAAGCGTTGATTGGCAGGCTGGTTGGCGGTCGGGTAGGCCGGCTGGCAGGGGAGCTGAGGGGCTGGCTGGTTGGGCGGTAGGCTAACGCGTTTGCCGACGGACAGGAGAAGAGGCGTGGCTTGAACAGCGAGTGCGATTTAGCAACGACGTAGCCACCAGCCTGCGGTCAGTCGCAGCTCCTTTGTCCCACGGGAATTATTGTGTCCAAGCGCGGGGCGCGCGGGTAGCAAAAAAGTGCCTGGGGCGATTTTCCCAACGGCCCGCCCCGCGACCCACCCCGCGCCCGCCCGCGCGCCCGCGCCCCGCGCCCCGCCCGCGCACCCGCGCGCCGCGGCGCCCGCCCCGCGCCCCGCGCCCCGCCCCGCGGCCCCGCCCGCGCCCCGCCGCGCCCCGCCCCGCGCCCCGCCCCGCGCCCCGCCCCGCGCGCGCCCCGCGCCCCGCCCCGCGCCCGCCGCCCGACCCCGCGCCCCGCCCCGCGCCCCGCCCCGCGCCGCGCCCCCGCGCCCCGCGCCCCGCGCCCCGCCCCGCGCCCGCGCCGCGCCCCGCCCGCGCGCCCTCCCCCCCCTCCCCGGCCCCGGCCCCGCGGCCGCCGCCCGCCCCCGGCTGCCCGCCCCGCGCCCCGCCCCGCGGCGCCCGCCCGCGCCCCCCCGCGCCTCGCCCTCGCGCGGGCCGCCGCCGCGCCCCCGCGGCGCGCCGCGCCTCGCCCCGGTCCCCGCCGCCCCCGCCCCCGCCCCGCCCCGCCGCAACACCCGGCCAGGGCGCGCACCGCGGCCCGCGGGCGCGGCGGGCGGCGCCGCGCCGCCGCGGGCCGGGCGGGCCGCGCGGGCGCGGGGGCGGGGCACACCGCGCGGGCGCGCGGGAGCGCGCGGAGGGCGGGCGCCGGGGCGGGGGCGCGGGCCCGCGGCCGGCGCGGACGCGGCCGGGGCGCGCGGCTCGGTGCTTGGGCGCGCGGCGGCGGCGGGCGGCGGGTTGCGCGGCGCGGTGCGGGCAGGAAGGGGCCGGCGCGTTCGTGGGCGCGGAGTCAGTGCTTGCGCGCGGAGGCGCTGCCGCTGCGGGAAGCGCGCGGCGCGAGTGGCGCGCCTGTCCGGCGGGGCGGGGCGCCGGGCGGGCGCTGGCGGGGGCGCGGGCGGGGCGCGGGGGCGGGGCGCGGGGCGGGGGCGGGGCGTGGGCGCGGGCGGGGCGCGGGGCGGGGGCGGGGCGGGGTCGGGGCGGGGGCGCGGAGCAAGTGGGCGTGCCACCAGTGGCCCCGCACTGGGCGCCCTGCGATTACAGATGCGCCACTGAAGCAAAGACAACTAGCGCGGGGGCACGCTTGGGTGCGCGGACTCTGTATTTGTACCGGGGGCGCGCGAGACGGGGTGCGAGTCGTGGTGACATACAGAAGGTAGGAGAATGCACAAACGCCCCACCTCGGTCGCCTAGGGCAAATGCGGGTGGGGGGTTCGTATCTCGCCCAAGGGTTCGATGTTTTAACATGTGCGTGCTTTTTGGCTTTCTCATATTGCCACTCATGATTCCATATCAAGGTAATTCAATTTTGCATCATTAGTAATGATTAACGCTCTTCTTGGATCTACTCCACCTCCACCAAGAGAAAGTTCTATGACACACTGCTTTTGTGATCATTGTACCTAGGAAAAGGAAAACCTCCAATTTGGCGCACGTCCTTAACTAAATGACTCTCATCAGCTTCAGTCACATGATATACACACGGGTCAGTACATTAGAAAAACAGATTTCTATTAAAAATATTTCGTTGTTCGCGCTATTGACACTTTTCACTTTTCAATTGACAGTTTTAGTATGAGTTTTCATGTAATCATCTACCTGTAATGTTTTTAAAGAAAATAAACGATAACTATTATGTTGAGAGAGACATTAGTTTTGAATGGTATAGAATACTTGGTGATTAAAAAGTTATTTCAGATTATTTATTGATATTTATACACATCGCTATGAGACTTAGAAACATAGATGCGCTTATGAGACTCCAACAGAAATAGAGGAAGAGCGAGATATTCAAGAAATGTTGGAAGATTTACATTTAAAGCTGAGGCGCAAAGACACTAACAGTTTGTACTTATGACAATATGTGATGCTGTAAATTCCTCAGAGTTTGCAATATTATCTGGCATCTAATGTTTTAGAAAATACTATAAAATACTCAATGGATTTTTAATGTTAATATTTCATATATGTTTCTTTCTTAATAGTGCAGTTAATAGAAAAATATGTTAAAACGCTTATATTTCATCAACAGATACTTGAAATTTGGTTATTGTGTGTAGGTAGAGAAGTGTTGAAATTATCATTTTAAAGACGGAATTTGGTATCAATCAATGGCAAAATATGCTTATCTGTAGTACTGGCATTATCTTACTGCGAAATAGTTCGATCAAATTTGCTAACTTTTGCAAAACATTTGTCGCATAAAGTAGCGCACACAAATTTGTTATCTACGTACGTAAATCATCAAAAATATCGTCCAATGGAGGTCGGTGAGGAAAGTGACAGGTGATGTGTCACCAAGCGCACACGCCGAGAAGGCCGCGACGCAAAACACACGCGTTTGTTTATATCAAAAGTTAAACAACGGCTGCGCCGGGCGCATATAATAATCTCATAGCGCGGAAAGCAATCCTTGGGCACGATTCCCGCGCCATTGCGCCGGCCACCGCCCGCAGCCATCGCCATCGCCCATCGCCCCAGCGCGTCAGGCCGCGTCCCCACACCGCTCGTCCGGCGGAATGGGCGCTTTGCGCTGGCGACGCAGCGGGGTGCGCCGAGAGGCGTCGTCGTAACACTCGCTCGCTCGCCCGCGCGCTCGCCAGTGGGACGGCCGCACTTGCGCTGCCACGCCCCGCCGCCGCATGGCTCGGTCTGCCCGCAGGAACGCTGACAAACTCACAGCGACCCGCCTAACAACCTCCTACCGCTCAAACCAACTAGCTAGCTTAACCTTCGCCCACCCACGCCCCTCCCACCCACTCACCAACCGCAGCCAGCGCCGCCGCCCGCCATAGCCC
>BOPP01000011.1:1259398-1281824 GCA_017312745.1 Gryllus bimaculatus | reverse complement strand
GGCCGCTGTGCTTCGCTGCGTCGCGCCGCTTTTGTCGCGGCGCCGCGCCGCGCGCCGCCCGCTCGCAATGGCCGACGGGAATCGTCTACGGCAGAAAACGTGGAGCGCTTTTTCGAGGCGAACGGAATTGGGGCAATAAACAAATGGCCAAAGTCGAAGGCAACAGGTA
This sequence comes from Gryllus bimaculatus, assembly GCA_017312745.1. Classification (NCBI taxonomy): domain Eukaryota; kingdom Metazoa; phylum Arthropoda; class Insecta; order Orthoptera; family Gryllidae; genus Gryllus; species Gryllus bimaculatus. The sequence goes on along the minus strand of BOPP01000011.1, from coordinate 1,281,655 downwards.
GGTGGGCCAAACGCTATTACTTCCAAGAGACAGTCTAATATGCTAAGTCGAAAAGATAAAGTTCCTCTGAACTTCGTAATTTTTACTTGTTCGTATACGTACATACACGAGAGTAATAAACGTAGTACAGAAAAAGGCATGTAATGCTGCAGCAAAAGAACCGGGAATTTTTTCGTCATACAATTCGTGTTGTGGAGCCCTGATACAGAAAAGGGGATAAATACTTATCAGAAATATAGTAAATAACTCTTTTCTAAAATATAGTAAATAACTCGTTAGAAACACGTTATATAGTCATATTTCAACAAATGAGAGATCTTGGCATCGAAAAAGTCCGTCCGTATCTCGTTTGTGAACAACCCTAGCGCATAAACCACACGTAGGATTTGTACCAAACTGTATAAACCCCTCTCGATCTGGCCTCACTCAAAGCTCTACGGTTTTGAAAATATTTACTAATTTTGTAGGGTTATTTTCATGAAGGCTCTGCGACGTTTTCGAAATTTTCTCAGTAATGGCTCCAGATTTGTTCTGTAAATTTTCTTGTAGAATAGAGTGAAATGCACTTATAAAGGAGCTATACGTCCGATTTTCATGATTAACTCTTAAAGTTTTTAAACTTACAAAAGTTTGAATTCTTTTTCGGCGTCGTCTTACAACTGCAAAATTGAAGATGAACATTTTTCTTTCAAGTATTTTTTCTCCATAACTTGTTCTCTCATTAAAGTTCTGCTTATGTTTTGAAATTTTTTAGTCTTTTTTGCGCAATTATGCGCGCAATATGTGCAATATTAAAAATAACAAAAGTAAGATTTTTTCTAAAAGGGCTCCAAAGTTTTCAGCGAAAATTCCCTTAGAAGAGGACGTTTTACTCTTATATAATAGTCTTAAAGTAATATTTCGGTTCCACAATTAAGAAACGGAAAAGTTGAGAATTTAAAAAAAGCTCGTATTTAGGCAGCGATTGACAGTATCTGGCAAGAGTGCGTGACAAGTCCGCTAAGCTAACCCAGACCAAAGGAATTAGAAATCTAACTAGTATGAGAAAATCAGTGCCATTCTGCAGCACTTCTAGTTAATTGTTATTATGTGCATGTAATTTTCACTGACGGGGCTTTGAATTACAAATAATATTTTAGTGTGAAATAAGGTTAAATGTTACGGCGTGACATGCCTACCGTATTCCATTCACAAAAGAAGAAAAAATACAGGGAAAGTCAGTTCCATATACATTCCGTCGCGAACCACATGTTAGAACGGACCAGTCTGCCACGCTCTCTAGCGCTCCCGAACTTGGCGGAGTTTTCTGCAATTTCTCGCAGTGTTGCAAGTTTTTCCTCCGAGCGAACATCGTGCCAGTGCGTCGAGAGGCTGGGCAGGGCCTAGCGCTACCCTTCCTGGAGAACGGCCTTCTTCTTTCCTCCAACGACTCGACAGCTCGTATCATCCGTCGACGAATTTCCTCGCTGTCTTTAAGCGCACGTGTCGTCCCTCCCAAACGGCCGCGCTCCCGGCAGTTGGATACTGAGGATGGCCACAGAGGCAGAGATTACAGGTATGCCATCATGTCCATGTGTAACTGCTTCGCGGAATTAGCGAAAGTTGGCAGCAGTGCATCAAGGGAAGCAGTGGTTACTAACAATATGCAGCTCATAATTTCTCACCCCCCCCCCAATTTTTATTCACAAAAGTGGCAATTCCAAAAACATTATCAGTGAAATTAACAAAGCTATTCGTGATAACTTCACAACTTGTTTTCAAAGAACTCTCAAATTTGGGTGCCTATCACTGTGTCTGTAGGAAGATAATAACATTACCAAATGAAACTAGCTACCAGTATCACACATTTCTTGATTCAAATTGTAAGATAAAAAGTGCCATCGAAGAGAATATCCCAATTGACTTTTACAGAAGTAAACCTACAGCTTTCGAAGTTAATATCCTTTTTTAAAATTTACTTCTTCCTGTTCGACATTTCTGTCTTTCGAGGGCTTTGAAAACGATGCATTTGTATTTTAACGTTTTATAAATGCCCATCAGTAGCGAAATAGAGCTCGAAAAACCTAAAGTTACCAAATTGTTGAACTCAATAGTCTCAGTGGAACTTCGTTGAAAAAATATTGCTTTAGTTAGATTCAAGCATCAAGAATTGAGACAAACAAGAAACTATTGTAAAGTAGCATTTAAACGTTTATGTTGTGGGAATAATCATAAAACAGGAAACTGCAACCTCGCAAACAAGCCTCCTAAATATATCAATTGTAATGTGATCTCTTGGCCTCGGTTCAAAATTGCTAGTTTTGCGATTTGTTCAATAAGTTATCTACCTGAGAATGAATATGAAATTTTATATTGAAACCCATGTCATTTTTTTCAATGCTGTGCCCATTGACTTCAACACACTTGATCTATTTTTCCTCCAGTGATCAAATACCCTCAGAAAAGAAGGGAACATTTTGACTGTGCCCCATTTCATCTTCCTTAAGTGCTTCATCTTCAAGACGTCGACGCTCATGAATAATTTTTTTCAAGTTTCGAAACAGAAAGTAGTCACTAAGAGCCAGATACGGACTATGCGAAGTATGGTTATATTGTACGAAGCCACAGTGTTAAAAATCCCTCATTTTCTCACGATTTTCCAAATCTCTCATTTTCTTTGTTGATCCGCGCGGTACTGCACTTGCCATCTTCCCACATCAAGAGGGTACGACAGACTATTGTATCTGAGGCCGACCCTTACCTAGACATGTCGCAACTTACCTGTTGACGCCCAGCTCTCCAACAAATCCGTAAGACACAGAGGTAGAGAACTTATCAAAGGTCCATCACGAGTATGTCGCAAGACAGAAGGCGCTGCGCCAGTCGCCAGCGACCCCTTCCCCCTCCCCCTCCGCCGATACGGCGGCCGTGACCCTGCCACAACTGACTATGTCGACCGTAGGCGTGGATGAAACGTTTGGCCCTTGTAACGCCAACTGGGCCTCGGCCTACCAGCCCGGAAACTCTCTCCCTCTGTTAAATGCACATAGAATTTCATCTTCCCACAATTGAACGTTGTATAAAACATCTGTCAAAGACATTCTTTAATATTCTAACATCCTCCCCTACAACTGGCCCATTCAAATTAGGAAAAAACGTTAGAGCAGCACAGAAGACTCCATCCTAGATTCTCCAATGATGAGTTTAAACACCCATTGAAGAAAAACGCTAGTGCAATGCGTGCTAGGTTACCTCTCTTTTCTATTTTGTAAAGCGCTTACGTTGCTGTAAAATAAAATGTAAAATGAAAAAAAAATTTCTTATACCATTTACGTTTGACAAACAGCGGTACAGAATGTGTTCAGAAAAGCCCTGTGGCAATTCTAATTGATTTGCCAACTATTTTAAATTATATAAATTATATTTGTATATTTAAATAATATAAATATATTCAAGTATATTTGTTTGAATTATACCAATGTAATGTCATAAGTAAATATCATCAAGATGTTAATATAGGTTAATACATTCTAGTAAAAAAATATTACGATACCAATTTAGTCCGGAAACATGGCAACCGGAATTGTTCGTTGCATACTAGAAAATGTACACAACGAAGAGATGTAGCCTTGAGATGAGAAACTGTCAATATTCTACAAAATGATAGGAATCGAAATGTCACAATGTAAAGCAGTACTTCCGCGACCGTGCCCTATCATATTGTAATCACCGGCTCACACAAACCACCTGTAGCCCAACCACAAAATAATCACACTAAAACAATTGAAATTATTGGACAACTCACATTTTAGTTTGAAGCTTTAATGAATATTTTTAAATTAAAATAGAAAGTGAAATAGAACCAGAAGGCATACAAAGATTTAACGGCGCGATTGGAGTCCCTAGACATAGAAAGTAGAGGATCTGAACGACAGCAGCAATTTAATATCCTCCCAGCCGGTAGTCCCGTCAGACAGCGTTCAGGAATTGAGGAGAAAGACAACAATGGAAGGCGTTATGCAGTTTTTCGAGTATATTATTATTGATTTTTATTAGATTGCTGAGTCTTAACTCACTCCCAAAACTGCACAGTCCAACTGGATATAACCAGGTGAGGTCATCAACTGATGAAACTGCAGTGCCTTTGACTGGGATGTCCTGTGGTTCCAATCCCTGACGGTGGCAGATTTTCGACTCTACCTAGACAGGTAGATCGAACTTAGCCACTATCTGAAGGAATATCCCAGCTGCCTGCGTCTCTGATCGGTAGTTCTCTGATCGTGGTTTCTACGATCAGCACCTGGTGAATGCCCTAACAAACGGGTCACGGACCGCGCGCGATCTTCCCTATCACAAAAGGGGGGAGCTTGTGCCAACTGGGGCGGTGCCATGCTGGTAGGAGGAACCTGGATGTGGATAACACAGGATCTTAGCAACCGTCGGAGGAATAACATTGCCATTTCCTTGATAAAACACTATACTTGGGGGATTAATGACCGTAGCCCTTGACGGGCCCGAAACCACGAAATAATGAAGCAAGAGGGTACGAAACGGCAGAATCCGTCGCCGCCGAGGAGCGCAGGTGCGAGCGCCCCCGAGTCGCAACTCGGAATGAGGTACGTGACGAGCCCAGCTCAGCGATGACGTCACGGCGGGTTGAAGCCGACTGGATCAGTTCGTTGCGCACATGTGAGTGACAAGGGCAGCGTCGGAAAATAATAAGTCGAGATAGGGGCATTTAAAATATTAAAAGTCACTTGTTGTAATGAAAGGTGAAATTATTTATGGGAAAAATAATAAATGTTTATAGCACTTTCAGTTTTTTTAATATTTTAATGTATAAACAATAATTATAGTGCAAAACATCGCAGTGATACTTTTAAGTTTTTCTGAGAGTTCGAATTTTTCTATTAACCTACCTTTTATAATAATCGTTTAAATTTAAACGTTGAAACCATTTTCAAATTATTATACGAGTTTAAATTCTTCTTCTTCTTCTTCTTCTTCTTCTTATTATTATTATTATTATTATTATTATTATTATTATTATTATTACATTAAACAGAAATAATTGTTAATACTAGTTTACAAATAATATGTAGTATTCAAGAATTTTATTTTCAAAATATTTAAACTTAAACATGTTCGAGGTAGGTTCCCCTGACCTGCTCTGTAGTCAACTACGCTATTCAACTCGAAGACTGGTTGGACTCGCAAAGTGTCACTAGACAGTAAAACTAACTAGGCATATTGGGCAATTAGAGGAAGTGACAAACGTTTCCATTACTTTCCTCACCCGACCAGAATGTCTAAGCGACCTCCATCACCAGTTGAAACTCCATTCACAACACGAATACCATTACCCAATACCAACTCCGAAGCTACTCTTCTGTTCTACGCCAGTCACAGAGTCTGGAAAGTTTTTGCCTAAGCTACGAATTAATGTTTCCCCCACCGTAAACTGAAAGAGGGCTCTTGCCCATGGAAAGGGAACACACTGGTCATCAGTTACCTCGAGATGATTTTACGCATTGATATTTTTTAACATCGCATTTGTTATTTATTACTTATTATTTATGTTATTCAGTATATCCAAATCCGACGGTAAATATTAACGCCAGTGTATTGTGTACTATGCGAAGATAAAGAGTTTTTTATGTAACTGTAAATATATAGTCTTCATCGTTCGAATGTAATGATTCGGGACGATGACTGGAGTAGAGTCGACAGTTTTAGAAGAGTATACGAAAGGAACTTTACGAGTTGTGTATATTGCGTTTCGGTATCAATTCTTAGAAATTTACGAGTTTATGCTCTTCACAACCGTAAGAGCTTGTGCTTGGAAGGTCTCCCAACAAGGATTTTAGGGCAAAAATACGATAACCGATAGTTCTCGATGCGCGCCCTCTGTGTATGACCTAGTCGTGTTGCAAGGACATCAACTGTTACTGATACCGATGGCCTGATGATGTCACGATGAACGGTGGATATGGTATTGATAGGCGGCAGCCACTGGGTATGATGGAGTTCAGTTGCCGATCAGAATGTTAGGGCATACTCAACAGGAGGGTTTCTTCTACGCAATTCACTTAATTATTGATGCTCACACAGACTACGTGACGTGTTGCCTACCAAGGTACAATTGTAATGCGAAAGCATCTGCATCTCTGACGCAGAGAGATTCCAGACGTGTCCATTTGCCCCTTTTATGCCACCACATAATTAGAATGTACAAATGCCGCGTAATTATTTATATATGGAATTTTGCCGTTCAAATAAAGTACATAAAAATTGATATTTGAAATAATTACTTGTATTTTAATACTTAATCTTTACCTAGTACATTCATAGGACAAACACTATATGTATTGTTTCTATTCGTTTCTAACTTGTGTAAAGATATAGTACGCTCACAATTATTTTACCTTTTTACCTTTATTTTTGAGAGCGAATTGATGTGATTGTGAATGAGATTTTCACGTATCCTCTAATTAATTTCAACTGACCTCGGACCATGAGCAATTCTCAAATCCGTAGGGGCCTATCTCTGTGAGAATGTTTGATGATCATGCTTTCAACAGAAGCTAACTTTACAAAGTATGATGAACATGAAGTAGACCGAATATTAATTTTTTGTTAATGGTAGAACTGATTTTTAGATTAACATTTTTTCGAAAGTCGAGAATCATCTACTACAATAAAGTGAGATAAGATGTAATATATTTTTTCAATATCCCATTCCGCATGTTGCTGCGTAAACAGCGATGTTGCAGCCGTGCGGTTACTACTGTTACATATTTCGATGTTAGCAAGATTTATCATCGTGACCTTTTGCCATACATTTAAGCATGATAAAACAACTACGCTGAATTTATTACGCAAAATTATAATTGCCATATAATTTCCACGGTTTTGAAATAGTGCGCCGCTACTAGTGTAAACAGGAATTTACATTAATCATATTGCTCGCGCAAAACAACGTTTTAAGCACTTCAGTGCCACATAAGTAATTTAGATTGTAGCAGAACGTAACCGACAACACGCACGCGGCTGTGGTTTATATCTCACCTCTTCATTTTCAGTTTTATTTTAATAGCATTTTAATGCAACATTTCTTACATATGTAGTATTTTCATTTACAGGGTTATCTTAATTAATATATCGCCGTTGTAATAAAGTAAGAAACATCTTAAAGAAATTTTAAAAATATATTGATATTTATTGTGCTTTGAATGAAAATGAATTAATTACTTCACCCCAAATATTAAAATTATGTATTGATTAAAGGAGATACTAAAATACACATTTCGAAAGGTTTATGACATATTGGACGCGTAGTTTATTTCAGTTGAGTTATTCCCGTTTCTATGATTACCGAAAAACGCACAGATTTTCCTTCATTCAAATAATATTAACATTAGTGAAATATCTACATCTTTCAATTAATTAAAGGCAACTGTAACCCTGATTTCATACTGAACTGGATATTTCAAAACGTTTCGTAATTTCATACGGGACTTTGGACAATATAATCACAATGCTGCCTCGGATATAATGTGAACGGTGCAGTTATATCTTTGTCCTCCACGTTTAACGAAAAGTTACGATCCCGAGTAGCATACCACAGTAAAGGAAAACATGCAATGATGCTTCAACATTTGCAAAGTGAAGGTCAATACGAAACTTAAAATATCAAATATTTGGATTAATCCCCATTTTGATAAACCAAATATTATATGTATACAAAAGGTAACGGAACATGTACATAATTAGAAGCAATGATGTGATCACAATATCGAAATCCGAAGTATCAAACTTCTACTTTTATGAAATTTTATAACGAAGAGGTAACGAAAATACTGTAAGAGTATATACTGTAAAATTCTGCAAGAATTCTGATACGCTGCCGTACAAGACTTTCGTAGTCGGGAATAATCGTAGTCACAGTTGAAATCTGTCAAAATCGGAAAAACAAGAAAACTTGCTAATTACGATGGTTAAAAAACATTTACTAAAAACAACGTACTACTGGGAAATCCACTGGGAATGAAATCAGAATGCCTTAAGTAGCACGTATATCTTCAGCCCGTCAACACATAACTGAACACCGCAGTTGCCGGGCGCTAGCGGGTCGCGCTGTACGAGAAATCGCGCCTTCCGGCTGGCGGGCGGAAGCAAGCCCCGCGTCGTGCCCTGTCAACGCGGAGGTCGCGCGCGGCGCCGCGTCGCACCTGCGCCGAATTCCTGAGCCCCGCGGCGGCGGCGCCGAACTGGAGCGGGGAGGCGCAGTGGCGCAGCAGGGGGAGACGGCGGGGGAGGCGGGGGCGGTGGTGGAGGAGTGTGGGAAGGCGGCGACGTAGGTCAAGGGTTGATCGGGTAGCGAGGTTGTCGTGAAGACGGTACCGGTGGTGTCTGCTCGAGAGGTACTATGTTTAGAAGGGGGATGTGGGCGCGGTAGAAGGTAGTGTGGCGTCGTTAACACGAGGGCCAGAACCGTTAGGTCGGTGAAAGTACGCTGCGGGAGGAAGGGGTAGCCTAACGTTCCGGAGTTTGCCGCTCTGGGCAGTTGACTCAGGGTAGAATGGCAGAGTCAAAACAATACCGTAGGCTGTAACTCCGGAGGAATGCTAGCCTGCGAGCTCGTTTACGGAAGCAGGCAGCCACCCTGAGAACCCTGTGTGGGGCGTAAACCCAGGGCTGGCCTGCGAGCTCGCGCCAGCCGGACGAGCTCTCTACTGGAGAAGTGTGGGGGTGTCAGCCTCAACTATTTACACGCGGCGCCCATCTGCGCTCCGCGTTCTCATTCAGTTGGCATGGGGAGCTGTGACGCTGTTGTACAAGGTGTGTAGGAGTGAGGGGCGAGATGTCGCGGAGTAAGGGCAGAAGATCTCGCGTGCTGTAGGCACACCTCGCAACGAACCGGGTTAAATTTTGGCGTCAGATGTGACGGTAATGTCACGACGGATGTCCGACAGCTCGCATCACCTTGGCTTGTTTTTTGCGGTAAACAGTGTTCTGAAAGGAAAGTTGCGAGTGTTTAAAATTAGCAATTTATTGTAACTTGTACATAATCTTTGAAATAATTATTTTTTATTGTTGTTATTGGAATTATTTCTTATTTCACTCGTCACAGTAGAAAGGGCGGTGGGGAAGGTTAAGAGCGAAGGTGGTTGAGGGCAGTGGTAGAGAACCGCGAAGGCGAGTGGGGGGGTGGGCGAGGGAGGTGGCCACCGGGTAAGGCAACGGCGTTAGGCGAACGCGACGAAGGAATGGGCGGGAACGGGCAGCGAAGCTCGACACTGTCGAGAGTTGCGAGTGGGAGAAGGGTTGCGGCGGCAACGAACACTTGCACCTCGGGGAGCCGGGGAGGGGAGCGGGGTGAGCGGGAATCTCGACGCCCAGGCCACGGCTCCTCCGCGCCTGCTCTAATTACTCGCGACAATCCACTTACTCCGCCGCGTCGCCTCCGCGCCCGTCTGGCGCGTCCAGTCGCGACGCCGTGGCGGAGCGCGTTCCCGCCCCGCCCGCCCGAGTCGGCTCGACGCCTCGCCAGGCCGTTGGCACACCGCCGGCCCACCACGGCCTGCTGCACAGCAACGCTTCCCGCCCACACACCCTGGCCGCTCACCTTCCTACGCAACGCGCCCTGCTACCGCCCCATCCCACGACCATGTTGGCAACGCCCGCCCGGCGCGTCATGCCATGCGGGCCTGCCACACCCCGCAACATCACGGCCTGTCAGCCAGCCACGCCTTCTCTCCCGCTCTCCCCGCGCGCCACGCCTCGCCAGCCACGCCTTGCTTCGCCTCCCCCCACCTCGCCACGCACGAATTGCCACGCTATCGCCATGGCTCGTCCCCTTTCACGCGCACCGCCACGCCTCTCCCCGCCACTCTCTGCAACTCTTTCCCTCGCCACGACCCGTCCCGTCCCGCCACGCCCCGCCACACCCCCTCACGCTCCGTCACGCCCCGGCACTCCACTCACACTCCAGACAAATTTTCGAAGGTGGAATTTCAGGGTTTTGCAATATTCGAATTCATTTGATGTTTCAGCCTATGATGGTGTAGTATGGCAGGAGTATGTCATACTTCTAACTGAAAATGCGTGGCCGTTTGGGATCAGCCCTTATAATCCTGAGCGTCTCAATTGTAGTCACGGAATTGATCAAACTTAAGTTATTTTTATAAGTCTCTGCGAATGTGACGGCTGCGAAATGAGAAATTCGTACAAGACGATTGTTCAAAAATTTATACGCGTATACGCTAACAGCAACGCAAATATTTGTTGCTGTTAAAACTACGGTATACTTTGTATCGCAAGAACATTCCATTTTGTTTTATTTCTGTTTCATAGTCTTTTAATTTCATTTGATTACCTGTCTATCTCATTCTTAGTGTTCATGACTGTGTTCCCTCTTTCATTCTAACATCTTTAAGTCTCCCTTTATTTCTCTCCCTGAGTTTATTCCCCATTTATTTGCTTGCTGTTTCGTTTGCCTTCATCTTCCTTTTTAGTAGTTTGCATATCATTATTAATCTTTAGAACGAATATTATTGTTCCTCTTAATTCTCCAATACATCTTTGGAATTTTGCATTCGTCAAATAGCGTGCTGCCAAAGATAAGGCCAGATAAGATCAGAAATGAGGTGTGCCTTCAATTCGTCGTTTCTGGATGACTTTTCGTGTTATTGACTTATTATTGCAAATGTATCCATCAATATTGTACTGACCGTCATCAGTTTTCCCTGATCTAAGTTTGTGATCTTTACCACTCTCTTTTTATCACAATAGTTTCATAGTGTTCAGCCTCATTCAATCATCTGTCCATATCGGCCGCAGTTTTCATGACTGCGTCCGTTGTTTAATCTGTCATCACAAAGTCTGCCTTTCTGTCACCACCACAGTTCTGTTCTCTACTTCTTGGCAATTCTGTTTTCCGTCGACTTCATCTCAGTTCTGTTTTCTTTCCCCTTCTTCACAATCCTATTTCCTCTGTAGTTACACTTTCCGTGTTCCATGTCATTCGGCGAAACGGGCCACGATACACGACGAACGAACAGAGAGTTCTCCTTTGTGTAACACACACACACACGTACGCACACGCACACAGCGTCACAGAGTAGCGCGTTGACATACCCCTCCTCAGTTCCCCTCACGCTTCAGTGCCGCCTCCGGCGAGGTGTCCTATCTCGTCGAGGATTTGCTTAAGCCGACTTGGCAGTGGAAGAGAGATCTCAGAAGGAATAGTCACGTGGCTGTTTCATCAAATCCTCTAGAACCGCTCATTTGTACTTTACGAATCCAAGAGAGAATTAATGGTTGCGTTCTACGTTAAATATGCCACTAACGCTGTGAACCTGCTGGGGCACACGTTGTCAACGCATATGCTAAAGATGTCAAACATACGTAATTAGCTATTAGAAATAAGAGACATCGCATTACCATCTCTTGGCACTAGTATTTACTTCAACGTCCTATATATTGTAATACTAACTATTATTTACTATTTTAGGCAGTTAACAAACCGAATAAATATCCAATGAGTATGTAGAAAATAGACGAAGTGTTTTATGTTCTTGTTTAATATTCACATCTTCATATAAAAAATTATAAACATCGAACAAACAATATTTTATTAATTAAATTATTTTTTCACTCTGTTATATTGAAAAAGTTATATTTTATTGCAAATTGTTCTACAGCTGATTCCGGACAGAAGTTTTAATATCTCAATTTAGATGTTAACAATATCGATAATACGGCATGAGTGCTGTAAAACGACATTGGTAATCCCCAAGACTAGGAGAGCTTTACAAGGAAATACATGCCAACTTGCTTCGTCTCTATTTTGCGAATGGGCCTGGCAGCGGTCACCCTCCTTCACTCAGTGAGCACTTAAAAAGCAGCATTCCTCTGGGGTGGGGCGGGGTAGGGCAGGCCGTCGCACATAATGCAGAGAAATGGCGCGCTTAAGAATTCACAAAGGAGACGCCCGCCTCGGGGAAGCACAGCACGGCTCGGCACGGCACCCTCCCTGCCGTCCCCTGGAATGTACGCCACCCTCGCTGTCCCCGCCGTCCTCGCAGTCCCCACCGTTCCCGCCGTCCTCGCTATGCCCACCATCCTCACCGTGTCCGCCGATCTCACCAAGCTCACCATGCTCGTAGTGGCAACCGCCCTAGTCTGCCTCACCGTACTAACAGTTCTCGCCGTCCTAGTCGTCCTCACGGTACCCGCCGCCGTGCATTCCCGCCCTCCCGCCTTTTTATTTTGTTTCCCTCAGCATCGTGTTTAATACATTTCCTGCAACATCGCAACTCTCACTTGCCATTCGAACATTTTGGGTTCAACACGTCCCAACTGAACAATCAGATCTCATAGCCTTTCCAATGGCCTCACGTCAACGCCACCACCTCAACAGGTCTACTTCAACGGTCCCAACTCAACAATGCCATTTCAAAGACGCCACTTCAATGATCGATACTACTTTAACCTGACTGATCGATACCACTTCAATGGCTCTATCTTAACCGGCTCACCTCAACCAGCCCCAACGGTTTTTCCTATCCTGGCTGCTCTCGTCATTCAACCATCGCAACGCTTACCCCTACTTCGATTTCTATTAAAACTCTCCCTCTTTCTTCTCCCTCTCTCTCCCTCTCTCTCCCTCTCTCTCCCCCTCACTCCCCCTCTCCTTCCCCCCTGCCACTCTCATCGCATCCACCTTCTTCAATACAGCCGCCTCTCCTGCCGTCCCCACCCGCTCAGCCTCGGCGTCTTCGCCAGGTCCAGAATTAAAATTAATTAGCTCCACGACTCAGCGGGGAGAGAACGTGTGTCGGGGGCAGGAAGCCGTGGTGCACGCGTGGGAGGCGGGCGCAGGGGAGGGGTGGGGTAGAGAGACGTGAGCGGAACCGGGAGACAAGCCGGTTTACACAGAATGCCCTTAATAAGCGAATAAGTCTTGGAGATGCGCAGGAAGGAGGAACTGTATGGAGGGCGCGGGGGAGGAAACTTTGGCCCGGCTGGGGGAGGAAGAGGGAGGAAAGAGGCTGCGCTGAGAAGGAGGGGAAGAGGACGCAGAGGACCTTTGACTTGGTTGTGCTTGCTCAGATCTACGAACACACATAGTCACCCTTTCTTATTTGTAGGACTTTTGTGTGTTTCTGGAGTATGGTGAGCAAGAGGTATTGTTGTACGTTGTGTCTCCAAGTTTAAGTTGACTTAAAAGACTTGAGTATCTTAAATTATAAATCTTTTCCAATATATAGGAAATAACTATCTTCAAAATTAGTAATATTTTGGTGTTTACCCTATTTGAATATTCCACGAAACTCTTATCAAAATGGATGAAATGAATATAAACTAAAAGAGAGATTCTCTTCGGATTATTGGAAGGTGAGCCTGAATCTATTGCATTCGGAATGAACCTAATGCTTGAATCAGACTTTTTATTTCTTACGAGATTTTATTGCGTTATTCTGAAGTAATTAAATGAGCTTTAATTAAAATAGAGACCAATTCCAGATCATCGGATCGTTAGAACGTGAGCTTGATAGTTTGAGAGCTGTAAGCAAAGTAATAACAGCATCAGAGATGTCATTGGATATGAGTCCCTTTTGAAGTAGAGAGGGAGTGATGAAATTAACCAAACCTAAAATAACGATGCGCCGTTCACTTCTTCAGAAATAAGCCTAAACTAAAATAGTAAACTTTCGGAGACATTTGGAGCGTTGTAGATTCTACTCCTAACACAGTGGGGAATGAAATGGCCCTTGGCCCTCAACTAACTCGGAAAGTGGGTCTGATAGTTTGCAGTTAAAGGCAATCATTAGATCACCGGCCATTTTCCTCATTAAATAGATAGGGAGCCATTAAATTAGCATAAACTACAATAATGAACCCCGATTCACGTTGACAGAAATTGGTTTAAACTAAATTGTGAATTTGAGGAGATATTTTGATCGATGTAGAATGGACATCAGCCCTGACATTGTGGGGCTCACCAAGGGAGGTGAAATGAGCTTGAACAAATAGAGAACTTCCTCGTATGAGCCTGATAGTTCCGCAGCCGTAGGGAAGTTAATGAGTTCCGGATGCGGAAGCGACATGGAAGCACAACGTCGGGAGGGTGCGTTGCCCTCCCCCGCCCCCTCTGGCGAGGGAGGCTGGCGGAGGGGGCGTGGCACCTCTTCCGGCTTCTTCCGCGAGCGACGACGTGCGCGGCTTCCGCTCCCTGCTGCGTTCCTCGGCGGCCCCGCCCGCCAGCCCCTAACCCACCACCCACCCAGCCCAACAACCGCCGCAGCCCCTTCACCCACCCACCCGCCTTCCTAATTTACACCACACAACCCACCCGCAACACATACACCCGCCCGCCAGGCCCCTTCAACCTCACTCTCACAGCCTCTAACCCAACCCACTCGTTCATTTCATCACCCACCACACCCGTCCGCCACCCTTTCATCACTACCCACAAGCCCTACCCATTACACTCGTCTGCCTTCCATCCACCGCCCAGCCGTTCCTCCCAGCCCCACCCACTCGTGCACATCGATCTCCCACCCGCCGAGCCATCATTACCCACATCCCATCAGTCCTACTTCACCCACTCGCCCATCTTCTCTGTCTGCCCGCCTGCACCACCCAACCTTCCGAGTCCGAGACCCACTAATACATCCGTCCGTCCACCCTCTCAATTGTCTCCAACCCGCCCTCCTATCCACCCAGCCACCCACCCGTTTGCCCACTCACCGACCCACTATTTCGCCGCACGTTCTCCCACACATCTACCCTTTCGCCCACACGCCCGTCCGGTCGCGAAGACGTCTCCATAACCTTCACGTTCCTGGTGTACCATCCAACTGGTATACCTCCCTCCCCAAAAATGCATAGCTCGATTGCATCCCGTATGGTTTATTCATGACTACAAGAAAGAGCTCGCTTAGATTTCCGTTCTTTACCTAATGCTCTTTTTAACAGTGTTCATATTGGGATACTATTGTACTTATCACAGAAATAGTGAGGAAAGCTTGTTATATTGCAAGGAAACTTTATTGAAACTTAATTCTTTGTATGTATTTTGATTTCAATTTTTTATTTATTATTTATTTAAAATTAAATTTCTCAAATCTAACTAGAAAGGAACAAGTTGTGATTATGATTTTTTGAAATAATGAAATGTAACCAAATGTTAAAATTGTAATATTTTCGGTAGACTTGCCCTCAGTATTCTTCACCATCACCGTCACCATCACCATCACCTTCGCCACAATCGCCGCCGCCGCCGCAGCCACCCAACCCACATACTTCACATCCAAGTTATGCAGAGATAAAACAATATCCCTACGTTGCCCAAGTTGGAAAAGCTCCCCGACTGTTCACAAAGATGTGCGAGGTGGAGGAATGGCAAAAAATTGCCTTCGGCGGCGGCTGCCTTTCCCTGAAGCGCCTCGACACGCGCGCGCGCTCGTCCCGTTGTCGCCCGGAGGCTGCCGTCCCCATTCCGTCCTCCCAATCCCTCCCGGACAGGTCACGGGGGCAGCCTTAGTCATCGTTTCACAAACCAGTTTGGCCACTTTACTCGATTCAAAAAACAAATCACCAACAAAGTTTTTCCCTTTGTAATTTGGGACAGAACAGGTTCAAAAATTGGCCCAAGAACAAAAATAATTTTCGGGGACGAAACCAAAGTTTTTTAAAGTAGTGCGTGATTTATGTAGAATCTGGTTGCTTCATTATTAAGTGTTTTGTAGGTTTGTGGTATCAATTCGCACTCAAGTTGTGGATAAAAGGAGATTTTTTATTCAATAATTACAAAAAATCATCGTTACATTTGTAACAAGAGATCCTTTATCTATGGTCAAAGATCTTTACCCGTGCAAGTAATTAAATTATTACTCATGATGACATCAAAATAATATTCTTTATAGTTTAGTGTGAAAAAAACTTTCTTGAATGCATTTTTTAGTAATTTGACATTGTAAGTAAATTTGTCTTTGCTATCAAATATGCCATGTGTATTAAACCTCAGAACAGACTTGTCAGAAGAAAGAAATACAAGATTTGCTTTATAATACCATACACTGAACCTGGGATGAATGTATAAACAATAACTAGTTAACCAATTAAAAAATGAATGATACTGAAGAAGGTGGAATTGACTAATGGAACTGTGGTAAAATTAGAGGTAGAACATAAGGAGGGCAGAGAAGAAAAACTGTCTCATCAAACAAAAATACACTAAAGAACACTAAATTAAGCTCAGTATGTTACGCATTCAGAATTCTTTCAAATTCTGTCAGTCTTCATGCTCGTTGCGTGTATTTTGAAAATATACATACCCGCCTGAGATATAGCATAAAATTCTGGGGAAACTCATCATTTAGTACTCAGATTGCAAAAGAAAGTTATTTAAATAATGAAAAAATACCATCCGCGTGATCCCTGCAATCCTCTCTTTATTGAACTTTGAATCTTACCACTGCCTTACCTTTATATTTATGAATCTGTAATATACGTCAAAAGTTACTTACTTAACGGTGGGAACATATTTTCATGCAATACTGATATTTATGATTACAATATACATCGAAAAATTCACGTTCATCAAGTGTCAGTATCAACAGCACACTATCAGAAATCTACATACAATTCATGTACGTTACTTTGCAACGCATTGCCAGATGACATTAAACAATTGAAGCCGGTTCACAAATTTATGTTAAAACGATAATCTTCCCCCCATAAGGTATCCCCCATGCCCCCCCCCTGAAATTCGCCATGACGGTGCTCGGAATTGGAAAGACTACGCGGGCCGGGGCGCTAGGAGTCAACCTAATAGCAGGGCAACCCTCCTGACCTAGAGATCATTAATCGACGTGATTTGGAATCACTTCCCAGTGCTTGCTTACGCGTAGGTCTTTCTGTTCGCGGAGCTTCTCTCATCAGGAGTGCTGTATCCAGCGGAATTCCGACCATTGGAGGACAAATTGTCTCGGCTTTCGGGAAGTACGAGAATTTTTGTGGATATTACCTTATAAACGGAGTTCGTTGTTTAATGGTCGAAATGTTTGTTTTTTCTTTCTTCTTTATTTGTTTGTTTGTTTGTTTGTTTCTTTCTTTCTTTCTTTCTTTCTTTCTCTCTAGAACCCTCTATCGTACCCAAATATTTCATATAAAAATTATAAAAATATTGATATCTTTAAAAACATACGGAATATTGATATCTTTAAAAACATACGCTGTATTGGTAAGAGAGAGTTTAGTTATAAACAATTTATTAACGTGAAACTGCGAAATGATGGTCCCCATTTGTCTGATGCCGAGAACTTGCTATCTACATCACCTCATTCAATTGACAGAATTGAGCGAAGTTTTATCCTTCCCGGCAGAGGAGTTTGTGAGTGCGGACGTGGCAGCCCGGTTCCTCGCCGCTGTCGCGATTCACTCACGTGACCACCTTCCCTCGCGGCCGCCGAGGCCGAGGTGGCGCCCCCTGCATGCGAGGGCGCACTCTGCCCTCGGCGCCGGAAGGCGAACTCGTCCCCGCGCGCCGCTGCCAGGTCAGCGCAACCGCCCCTGTCGCGCCTCGCACCACACGACTTGCTCCCCCACCCTCGCCTTGGGGGCGGCCGTGGCTTACCAGGGAGAGACACGACGGTAGTGAAGAGGCTTTCGATGTGACATAGCATCTGTAGACTGGGGGTCGGCAATCTTTTTCATAACGGAACCGGATGAGCTGGCTCAAGACATCACTTGATCTCACTGCAGCGCCTGATCGACTTCGCCACGCGCCAGCCTTCGCTGCAGCGCCACTTCGAGTCCTGACGGTGGCAAGATTATCGAATTCGATAGCGATGTCAAAGTCAGAAGCTCGTCTGGAGGAGAATTCTGGCGGCCGGCTGCTCTTATCGGTGGTTTTCCGTAGTTCTTCTGGCGAATACTGGAGCAGGTCCCTAACAAATGGGCCACAGACCGCGTGCAATTTTACCTTCCACTTCCTAGTCCTATCCTCACAACTTACTTACACACACTTAATCTTACACACCCTACAACACCACGCATGCCGGGAGACCGGCTGGTTATAACGTGCCCCTCTGGTGGGAGATACCTGTTTGGGGAAATCCTGGCAAACCAACGATTAGATCGCTGCTGGGTTTCGTCAGCGTCAGAAGATTTCGGGAGCGACAGAAGATTTCCACCACCTCGATAAAAGCACGCACTACACTTACGGGACTACTGATGTTATCAGTTGACGCGCCTGGAAACACAAAGTCAGTCGTCTTGATTCGAGCGGGTAACATTGTCACCCCCTCATCAGCTCGACGGCCGCACATATCTCCAACTCACTTTTTATTCAACAGCTTTTAAAAATTAATTTGAGATTATCAATCATTCAAGCCGTTCGCCGATTTGTTCTAAAAAGACCATTGTACGAAACACCTAAGAGAGACAGTGTTCAGAATTCAGTTCAATGTTCCGAAAGTGTATGGTATATTCAGAAAACTTCTGAGATTAAGAGAACGCGAGCAGTTAATGGTGTAACAAAGGAGGGGAGAATGGGGCAACTGCCTTGGCAGCGGAGGAAGATGAAAGCTTACAGACAACACTGAAACCTTCTTTTGCATTAGAATGACTTGTTCGTGTATCATTCTGATTTTCTAATTCGTGGTGTGTTGAACGTAAATTCACAAAACAATCCATGCTTGTTTTTGTTCAGTATAAGGTCAAAATAGTTTATGCCCTTGCCAAATCGCTGAAGGGAAATTAGTTAATAAAAATTATAACCTAGTGAATATTCGCCATTTTTAGGTGACGTTCTATTTAGAAAGAGGGTATACTAATCGTCCATCGAGTTTTCTTAGCAAGTTTATTATTGTAACCCAAACATTTTCTGAAAACTACGGAATTGTTTACATGATTGTCAACTACTGGTTATTTTGCCTCTTAATGACTATATGTTTATGAGTAAAATGTAATAATATTCTTATAATGTATGTGCAGTGTATACATTTTGTATGATTTTCACAAGAGTAATGTATTCCCATTTCTGTTTCAGGTGAGTTTATCGCACTACCAACAACTGTTATGATTAGATAATTAGAAGAGAAACGATGAGGAGTTTTCACGCCTTCTATTTCAAAGTAAGTCGCTTTCGTTATACTTTAGTCATTGATAAAAAATGGAGTATTGGACGAATATGATATTCATTCATCCTTTATATTTATATATTGTAATTATGCAAGTAACTGGCAATATGAGAAGCATAATTTTTCAAACCAACATTAATACTTACTTCAAAGTAATGTTAATATTTTATGGCCGCTTGCGTCATGTATTGTATGTAATTTCAAAGACCATAACTGATGCTGAATATTCTGTGCCCAATCCCAAAAATGACAAACAATGGGTTGACTTCGTACTCGCATATCGTTAGTGATAAAAACATGATAATACTGATTTACGTTCACTAAAGAAATATATTGGAAGGAAGGCTTCTGCGGCCATCATGCGAATGCTCTCGGCTGATCGGGTGACGACGCGTCTAAAGCTGTGACTCGTGCACTTCAGTCCTGAGGGAGACCTTGACAAGATGGCCGAGAAGTCGGCAGCGTAGCCTTCAGTGCGACGACTACCGCACACCCGAGAGTATTTGCATGTTTAGAAAGTCCATTATTACTAGTAAAAAATTCATAAAGTACTTTCACAAGAACTGTTTGTCTTTAGTCACTAATAAAATACTGCTCCGTTCAAATTAAAATTGTTTTCGCGCAAAATGACAGTTTTTGAGTTGTGTCCCTTGTCTTGTGTCCTCTCCTCAGACCTAAAAGAACTCTGACCGCGCTATAAGTACATGCAGGCGAGGCAAACTATGGAAATGAAGTGTAACGGTGTGTGATGAAGTATATATCTCAAGTCTCCTGTTTTCGGTTTCCGCGAGCGATAAGTATTCAGGTCTAGAATGTGTTAATTCAATTTGTCTAAGACAGAATATCTCACGTGTCTATTCCTCGGGACATTACTAAAATTTGATTAATCTTGCTGTAATGTCGACCTGAAGCAAAAATTATTCCTTATAACTTTCAATCAGTAACTCACTAACTTCTTTGAATCTGTGTAAAGCAGAGTGAGTACATGGTTACTTATGACCCGTATTAGCCTTTTATTTGCATTCAATTATATGTGATCTAAAATCATAACATAATTTAGCCAATTAGTAATATTTGTTGTTTGCCATAGTAATTTGTCAAAAACCTGCTAAACAGAAATTGTTTCAATGATCCTCACGGGACTCTTATTACTTATACATATGTCTCTCAGAGACATTATAAACCACTCAGGTTGATACGATACGTAAATAATCTCGTTTAAAATTACAACTTTCTTTAAGTAATCACTTAATTGCTGTTTGCAGTAGTAATTTGTCGAAAAAGTACTGTCAGAAATCGTTCCCACACGATCTCAAGGGACCCCTATTACTTTCTCACATGTTTCTCATGGATATTGAAAACTACGTAGGTTGATGTGACTCTATATACGGTTGATGTGACTCTATATAAAAGAAAATATGTAAATATAAAAGTAAATCTGGTTCTCGCTTGAAACCACCGCTTTTGCTGATGCTCCATATTATCTCATCCGTTTTAAATTACTGTTTACACCTCCCAGAGCCTCGGTGCTGGCCCTGTAAAATCGCATCTGAGAAATTGTCTTGTACATGTGCTACCGGTTTCTCCACTCCCACTGCCGCCGCCGTCGTCACACTTCAGTAGCTTCGACCCGACTGCCCTTCCAGCGCAGACGGGCACTTAGCACCTAATATCCGTCTCAATACTTTATGTTCACCTCTATTCCGACTTGCCTTTCCGTTCATCTTGCCCCTCTTTCCTCCCCACTGTCACCAACCAACCGGTGAATGTGCTACTTCTGGACAGTAGTAAATGTGGGCCAAGTGTAAGAGCCCACAGATACAAAGATTTTTCCCTGCGTAAATAAATAGTCCTGGTGTTACACTAAAAAAACTAATATACTGGTCTGCTGTTAAACGTAAAACATTTTGCTTTGACTTTTGTGAAGAATTATTAAGCTCAATTAAATTACATCATCCTCTTTTCCTTTCTTTCTTTTATTCGTTCTTTCCTTAATTCTTTCTTGCTTTACTACTTTCATTCCTTGTTCCCTTACTTCTTTCCTTTCTTTCTTTCTTTCTTTCTTTCTTGTCTCTTTCTCAACTAATTCCTCTAGCCTCTTGCTGCACTCTCCCTTTCTCTTGACTATTTCTCCTTTTTTCGTTTCTTCTTCTTCTTCTCCTTCCAGCTCTTACCTTTATTTTTTTCATTTTCCTATCTTTCCTCCCTTCTTCTCTTTCTCCGCAAAAGTCTGGTGCTTTGGAAACATTTGCGAATCTGAGCGACCGAGGTAGGTGGGGCTGTTTCTCTCAATTTCCGCCCCTGTACATTCTCAGCACTCACCTTGAGTTCCCGTCCTTCACCTCCACCAGCACAGCTCATTCTCTCTCATTCCCTCCTGCCTGTCTCTCCCGGAAGCTCCCGCGTCCTCGCCGCCAGCAACTTGGATGCCCGAGTGAGGAGAATAGAGCACGTATCACATGTACGTTCCAATATTTCATCTTCTGTACCTAGGCAAATCTACAATTTCATTAGTTTCTCTTCAGTTCTTTGGTTCTTCTATCCTTCCCGTCATCTCTCTCCACTTTCGTTGAAGAATTGGTTGCCGTCGCCTGAAGCGGAGGTGGCCGAGAGAACAGGGTAGTGGGGGAGAGCGCATCTCCGTTCTAAACCTCCATTCTCTCGGACGACCTCATTCCGCACTTTCCTCTATTCTCCTTTGTTTGTTTCCTCCCCTCCTCCCCCCGTCTAGGGCGCTGGTTTGTTCTCGTAGCGAGAGGCACCGCGGCGCGGATCTCCGTGTGTGGTCGGCACATTGCCTCTGACCAACCGAATCCCCATATTCCTCTCCCTCTTTGTTTCCACTCTCCCTTTGCTTCGCGTCCGCTCTTCCTCTCGTCTCTGTTGGGCGCTGGCGCTCCTCGCAGCGGGGGCGTGGCAGTCCGGGTCTCCTCGCGTGTCCGTCCTGCGCCTTCTTTCTCCCTGAACAGCTCTCTCCGCCCGCACTTTCCTCTCCTTTCCGTTTTTCCTATCGCTCGCTGCCTTCCATCCACTTCTGCTCCTGGTATCTCGTGGAGCCTGACGAGGCCTCGTGGCCGGAAGCGCGGGCGCGGGGGGGGGCGCGGGCGGAGCCCGGAGGTCGAAA
>BOPP01000011.1:1245394-1258324 GCA_017312745.1 Gryllus bimaculatus | reverse complement strand
ACAGACAGCCGGGGCGGGCGGAGGGGGCCGGGCCGGTGGGGCACGAGGGGTCGCCTCGGGGGCTCGGGAGGCACGTCGGATTCTTGGCGCCCTTTGGACATCCCCCGGGGAAGGAAAAACAAACAAAGGAGAATAGAGGGAAAGTGCGGATGAGGTCTCCGAGAGGAATGGAGGTTTAAAAGAACGGAGATGCGCTTCTCCCCCACTACCTGTTCTCTCGGCCGGCCGTTCCATTTCCTGCGGCGTCTGTCTGCGACGCGTCGCCCCCTGTCGCGCGCGCCCGAGGCCTCTGGCGGAGCGGCGGAATCACCTGCCTCTGGCGCCGGGAGGAGCGCGTCGCGTCACTCGAGCGCGATTGACTCCCTCGCGAGCACCAAGAACAACATGGAATATGCATACTTCTCGTGCGCAACAGAATTCACTGTGTAGAGATCTGGCCTTGCAAAAAGCTTCTTCTTTAAAAGGAGGTAATTTTAAAGCTTCTTCTTTAAAAGGAGGCAAGAAAACGAATTTTTTGCTATTTGCCTGTTGGAAATTGTTACGGTCTAACTCAAAAGTACGTAAATTCAATAATATTCCGAAAACAGTACATATGTAAGAATTATTAAGACCTTAAAGACTTACGATAAATTGTGTTAGGAAGATTATTATTCTCCTCTAAGGTGAGATTTTGGAAGATTTTTATAATTTCTCAATCTTCGTCATTTTAGATGCTTTATTTGTATGAACATACATGGAACAAATTTTAGAGGGCATCGTCCTCTGATGGAACATTTTTTTATACTGAAGCCGTGTTTGAGAAAATTTTTAAAATGTTCAGTGTCTGAAATACCCCCAAAATTTAAAAAATTCACCGTTTGAAATTCACAGTTTGGCCAAATTACGTAATATCCGTTTTGAGGAAAATCCTGTGATTTTGGCTGTCTAGGGAAGAGAGGCGGGGCACGCATGGATGGCCAAAGAAGACGGCTCAAGCATGGCGAGACCGGCGGTGAGGGACAGGCGTAGCGGGACAGGCAAGGCTAGACAGGAGAAGTGGGCCAAGTGGGGCGGGACATGCGTGGTGGGAGAGGCATGGCTGGACAGGCCAAGGGGCGGGCGTGGCGGGATGACGGTGCGAGGCAAGCGCGGCAGCCGAATGGGCTGGTGGCGGACGCGAGCGCTGAAGGCGACCGGGTCGGGCGAGGCAGGAAGGCAGGCGCCAGGCGCTGTATTTCAGGCGGCAGCGGCCCCGACTTTTATCTGGTGTCAAACGCGCCGCGCCGCGCCGCTCGCTTGTCTGCGTCGCCGACAGGGCAGCGTCCGTCAAAGGCGGAGGCGCGAAATAACTCACCTTGTGAACTCGCCCTCCTCTCTGGCGCCGCCCCGCGCGGCTCCAACCTTTCGTTCGTTCGGGGGCGCGACGCAGAAAAATCCTTCCCAGCAGATTGCGCGGTAGTGCACGCTGTTATTGCAAGCGTGCGTCAACACCTTCGCGGCTGTTACGCAACTGATATTCGAACAGGCTTTTCACCGAGCGGGAAACGAAATAATTGAGAAACGAATTATGAAAGATAATGAAAGTTAGTTTCATTGGTTGTAGATGTGTTATACGTGGTCGTATATAAAATATTTGTTATAAAGAAATTGCAAAGTTTTATTTGCAAATACTGAAAGAAAGTACCTAATGTAAATGACCGTTTAATTGAATGCAGTACGAAGCACATTAGTGTTGTGTTACCTTTTTTAATTTGAAAAGAAATTGAAAACTTATGCCAGTAATTTAGAATAGCTTTGATAAGAGAGAAACTCAGGTATTGAAACTCGAATAATTCAAATTGGGGCTTATAAATGTCTCTCACTCAGCCTTTTCCTTTATTTGGCAACGTATGCAGTAGATTGCGAAAATATTTGGCGTATTTTGTATTTATATCGTGATAGACTTTCCTTAGGTATTGTTCACTTAAAATAAAAATAAAAACTGTGAAAATATACTTCTATTCACTACTTTCGTTTTCTACGCCTCTTGATTACGATTAAATCATTATTGTATCGTCGTCTTTCAACTAGCGACATTCATTCAGTGAGGCCCCTCGCGGAGTATCACATCTCTACACACAGGCATGAGCATCACTAGCGCATCCACCAGCATCATAAACATCACAAACATCAACGCAGTATTTAACATTTCCCTTGAAATAACGAGTCCTTGTTTCAAAACGCATGCATTGAAACAACAAAGCTGTATTCATATTTATTTTTATGCGCTTTTATTCATTCTTTGTTTCATTTCTCTAGGCCTTTTCAGAGGGCCATTTCGGAGAAAGTGAGTTATTCTTCCATTGTTTCGCGCATTTTAGCCCGCGACATTCATCCCAGCACCCTCGCAGGGCGCGGCTTGCCTCTGCGGTGTCTTGCCAACTCCCGCGCTTCAGCCTGCGCCGACCCCTCACGTTCTGCCCCTTAATTTTAATTTCATTGTTTCCGTTGTTCCGGGTTCCGGGGGCCCACCGCAGCCCGGAATTACCCGTCGACGCCGCCACCTCTTTCGCTGCCCCCCCCCTCGTCTGCAGAATGGAATCGCCATTTCCATTCACTTCGCCGTCGTCATCAATGAGAGCACGTCTCAAAACATAAGCACCAACATCATCAGCACTAACATCGTCTGCACCAACGTCACCTTACCAACATCATCTGCACTAAGATCATCGACACCGTCATCCAGATGCAACATGGACATCACCAACACCATTAACACACCGTCACCGACATCACCGTCACCGTCATCGTCGCCGTCACCGACATCATCGTTACCATCACCGACATCATCACAAGCATAACATTTCTAACAGCAACATCCTCGATGTTATCAAAGACATCGTGTTTACTGACGCCGTCAACACAGCTCCAAGCCCCTTCATTTAAAAAAATAAACGGTCGCCATCCTCGCTACTATCAACTACTTCATCACTAACACACCACTGCCTGACCCTCTTCATACTGTTACGCCAACCACCACCATTTTTCCATATTCCTCCCTGTCCCCTCCCTCAAAACTACAGCGCATTTATCTACCTTAGCGTCGCATTTTGTGCCTCTTGCTAGTCACTCTTGCAGATCACTCGCCATACGCATGGATTGCCGCCACCGTCACCGCCAGACTTCACCCCACCCCCTCCGCACTTCATCTCTCGCAGCACGCAATACCGCACATTTCCTTCGGGCGCTCTTTTGCATACATTTCTTCATTTCATATTCCGTCTTTCCTACGCTTTGCATCTTTCATTCTGTACAATTTAACTAATTATTCGCGCTCTTCTTTGTTCGCGCACCGCTGCTTGCTAATTGCTTTACGGTCTCGGGGTAGGGGCGGGGCGGGCTGGTGGGGGATGCGGGGCGGCACGAGGGCGGGGAAATGTGGGTCTGGGACTGGAGAAATGGCAGCGTCGGAATCGAGCCGAGTGTGTACTGCCGAGAGTGACGACCAAGGAGGAGAGGTTTTTTTTTCTTCGGGCGAAACGGCAGGAGGAAGAGCGAATTGCGGGAGGTCGTATAATTGGGGTGAATTGCAGAAAAGACCGGCAGCGAAGTGTAGTTGGCTCTCGGGATCGTAAGGAAAGTAGGTCGTTGACAATGCGGGAGGTTGTTAACAATAAACCGCACTGTCCTTTGTGGGTGGCATAAAGGTGGACGATAAAAGGGTAAAGTTCTGTTTATCTTCTTTCTTAACATGATGGAATGTAGAATGTGTTTCTAGATCTGTGGAGCAGTGCATATCTCGCTTTTTACAAAGATCCTGGTTTCCTCCCGTGGCTTCTCTGTACTCCACTTCAAGATACTTTCAAATTACACAATTTTACTTCGTTTTTTTATAGAAATATTAAATGTGGGGTAAAACTTTAATACAGTTTTCTTTCTTAAGTCAAAATGACTCTAGATTGAAACTATTTATTTGTTAAATATGTTCACGTTCATGTATCAACAATGAATATAATAAGAAATTTCTCCACTTCGGAGATGGAGGAAGTTATAAACGATCATATGATGTTCGAGTCTGGGTAGTTTTAGCAATAGTAGAAATATTTATATCGATTCTTGCGTGGGATCCTTGGTGATTCCCCTTAGTGCGAGTTCAAAGCAGTTGGATACCAGACTGTGAATAACGAGATGATGCGATGATGGAGATGGTCGTGGCATTTTGGAACCATCCCAGCATTCGTCTGTAGGCCGAGGCAACCACGAAAGCCCCGGTCGGCATGGCCGGCCCGGAGGTCGAAGCCGGGCCTCCCGACTGCGAAATCAGCGCGTTACTCACTGAACCACTTTGCTCGGTGAGGCATGTGTACTATTTATGGTTTCAATAAATTCTTATCTATGTAAAACAAAAAAAATCAATGCAATTGCAAGAAATTCATATTTGAAAGACAATGTGCGAGAGGCAAAAATGTTTCTAAACTGAAAAAAAAAATCAGATTGTTTATTTATATTGCTATTAGAGCTTTTGAATTATAGATTCGTATCCGTTGATTCGTGTAGATTCGTGTATAACTCTACAAATATTACCTGTTTAGAGCTTGTGCAGACGTTCACCTGTATGCCGAGAATACATAAAGCTTGTTTACAATACTGATACCATAACAGGCAAGTGCATAACCATCTCTTCGCCAAGAAGCGGTCAACGTATTCATAATATTCTTCTCACAACCGCTACCGGCACCTAATTGAGTAGTTCATTTAGTCTTAGAGAACTGGTTGAGCAAGAATCAACTATGTATATTCACTATTATTGCTATTAGTTATCATGAGCTATATTACTGCCACCCACAACTTGCCATATTATTCCCATTAGCACTTCACGTCCACCTGTATCCGACGCCATTCCGGCACCCACCGCCTCATCCAACTCTGTCCGGCATTAACGAGCTTCAACCCGGCAGCAACCGCCACACTAAGGCCACACCCGTGGCGTGCTGCACTAAGCAACTCCTGCTCAACCATATTCTGCAACTATAACCCTCCTCAACTCACTACACCTCGCCACCTCTAGTCACTCCTCGCCACACCTCACCACAGCCCGCCAAACCTTGCCACACACTGCACACACCATCGCACCTCGCAACACACAGCCACACAGCAACTTCCCTCCACATCCCGCCAACATAAGCGTAACACCGCTGAACCGGCCACACGTAGCCAAACGCGTCAATCCACGCCAAACTCCGTAACCCCCGTCGCTTCTCCGAAAAGCCGCTGCTTGGCAGTCTGAGTCGGTGCGCTGCCTGCGTCCTACGGGGGCTCCGCCCCCGCCTTGGCCCCGTCCCGGCCCGGCCCGGCCCGGCCCGCCCCGCGCCGCCCCGCCCCGCCTCTCCATTTACTTGCAAACTCCTCCTCCTCTAATGAAGCAGTCTGCACTCGGGCCCGCATCCGTGTCCCCGGGACGTAATCGGTGGCTCCCCGCCCCGCCCCTCCTGCTCCTCCTCCTCCTCCGTCGCCGCCGCCGCCGTAACTCGTTTGGTTTCCGGACGAGAGGCCGTTTTTTGCGACCGCGCCGCGCGGGGCGGTGGTACCGCTGACGAGCGCTGGTGTTGGCGGTGGTGCTGGTGACGCGACGGCCACGGCTAGGATGATGGCGGTGGTGTCAGTTCAGTTTATCACTCCAAAGGGAGAATATTCCTTATTTGTACCATTTGTCTCCTCGTCTAGTAGCTTTGTACTCGCTCCAGGCGAGACGAGCAAACCTCCCTTGGCGCTGAGCTCTGAAACGCACTTCTCGTAAGGACTATTCGTCTAATTCTATACAATGTATTAATTTTATTGAATTCGTTGTTATTAAGTGTACGTAATTCGTCCATTGTCGACGAGAAAACACAAAATACCCAGGACAGATGTAAGTGCATGAAGTGCCAGACATGTTAACACAAAATATATAATTTACCTGGTGGTGTATTTCTATCTTCAACGCGTATATTAATTCGCTAAGTTCATATTTCGACTAGATGAATTACGAGTAAATATCCGGGACCGAGTAGTGGTGACAACATTACATCAGGGACAGACATTACTGCAGAAAATATATTATATAGCATGTTGTTTTAGTTTCACCTTCAACACGTGTATTATTTTAACATTATATTTGGTCTACAATAATTACAAATTAATATCTGGGACCGAAATGAAAATGTTTGCGTAGAGGTAGGAGGGGCAGGAGGCGAGCAAGACGTATTCCCATTTCCGTATCTAGCATACTTGGCTTGTCTGAGGTTTTCTTTCGTTACACAGACATAGAAACATACGATTGTGAAGGAAAATGCAGGTCTATTTTGCCCCGAGCGAGTATCGACCCCGTGACCGCACCACAGAAGCTAGTACGCGGCCCATGAGCCACCCGAGGGGCTCGTAATGAAAATTAAGATGAAATGAAAAAAATATATTCAACATTTGATATTAAAATATGTTTGCACATTTATCAACTAAGATCAACGTTTGTTTAAAAATATTAATAGGGACCCGTGCTCAAAGAAGGCACTAAGCGTGCTTAGTCTAATTATGCATACATCCACTCCTGCTATAGGTTTAAGTAAAAGTCCGTCAGCTAAGCCCAGAAATAAGACGGTAATCCAGAGCTCCGTATAATGAGAACCCTACCTATATTTACAACCATAATTAAACCACTCTTTTTATTTGCTTGTCCCGTTTGGGTAAATGCTGCCAGATCAACACAAAAAAGTTACAGATCTTTAAAAACCAGTTACTCCGTACTATTACAAAATCACCATGGTTTATTTACATCCAACAGCTGCACAATGAATTCCAACTGGAAGCGATAAAAAATCAAATCACGTTTACCACTCACTCTCCTTTGCCATAATTTACATTAAATCATCAGAAGACACCTCCTCCGATTAGGTAGAAGCTCCACTCGTAAGACTCGCATTAGAAATAAATTTCCCTTCTATACTTTCCTTACAAAGTTTTCCGAAATGTGACTCCCCTGAGGTGTCCCCTTAAAGGATTCCTCCCCCTTAAAATTAAGATGTTTGGACTAAGTTTATTATAAGCCAACAATACAAATGTAGAGTGTAAACCGAACTTTGTAAATTCTGGAAATGTTTATAATAAATAAAACTCCACTTCTGCGTACAAGGTGATGTTTTAGCACATCGACATACAAGGCTCAGAGCATCAATTGATGTCCGTGTACTGCCCTTGACCGGCAGGTCCCCGAGTTCGAATCCCGACCGTGGCAGGATTATCGGAAAATTAGTGTTTGTCCCAGCTGGAGCGGAGCCTCGCGGGTGGGAGAAACCTGGTACGGCAAAACCCCGCTGGCTGACACTGGATCTCGCCATCCAGCGAGGGGAAGATCACCGCCACCGCCCGCAATAAAAATGTACTACACTTACGGGACTGCTGGCCTCGGCAGTTGGCGCGCCCGGGAATCCCGAATAATCAGCCAGTCAATGATGTTTAACCGGGCGGGGGCAACGCCCGTCAGATGCGGGCGATGGGCGAGCAGGCAACGGCGACGCCCCGGCGCAGGGCGGCCATTCGCGACGCGACGCGAGCAGGCTCCGCGCGAACCGGCCCCGGCGCCAGCCTGCGCCCACGGAGCGCGCCTTGGCCTCAGGCGCAGCTTGCGACTTTCGCCGCCGGCGCCGCGCCGGTGGCAGCTGCACCCGCCGCGCTGGAGTTGCGGATTCAGTTTGGATTTATCGGTTCCGTAACGATGGAAGTTCTCGTTTGCGCATGGTTTGATGGTAATAAATTTATATCTACATAGCACATCCTGGAATGTCAAACAGTTCTCTCGGCAGTAACTAATTGTTTTGAACATTCTGGGAATTACTGTTTAATTTATAAATACACACGGAAATAATAAAGATAACACACAGGAATGAGAGATGAGAAATTAAAAAAAATGAAAAATGAAAACTATTTTCGAACGCGCTTATTAATTTATTTAATAGTTTATTGTATAAGATTTATTCATCTCAGATTCATTTCTTCCAATTTCAGTTCTTCTCAGCTCCCTTTCTTATTTAGTGATTATATACTCATTTCAATTTAAAATCGTACGTGAATGAATGAAGTTTCACAAGGTGAGATTTCATCAGAATATCACGTTATGTGTTATTCTACTACTAATCCACCAACCTCTTGGACAATTTCATGTACTAGACCTCATAGAAACCACGATTTCTCTGATATCAAAGCATCAATAAATTCGAAAAGAAAGGATTAGAATTGATTGATAATTTTGTCCAAAATAATACAACTAGTGGATAAAATGTAAATAGTACACACAAAAATTATATTTTCTTCAAAAATTTCGAGGTTTGGCTAACATAATGTAAAATATTCTCCTTAATGAAAGAAAAAGATGGTGCTCGTATAACTGGTATTTGCTGGAAGATTAGTTGATGCAATGATTTTAGAAAAACACATATCAATCAAACTATTTTGCCGTCTCTCTACGTAATAGCCAGAGAATAGAAACCGCAACTCATAAAGCCCGAACCCAAATGAACGTCGCTCTGAGACGCCCGGAGCAGCGACGCCACCTGCTTGCGAGGAGAGCGAGCCCGGCTCGCGCGTTGCACTGCGCGCTGCACCCAGGTTGAGTGACCCTTCCAGGAGGGCGGTGAGGGGAGGGGCGTGGCGGGGTCCGTCTCGACCGGTTACGTCGGCTGGCGGGCGGTTGCGTCAGTTGCTACACCGACACGACGGCACCCGCCGCGCCCGCCGCCCGCCACTGGACACGCGGGCCCAGTTCGCTATGGCCCCCGTCCCGAAGAAGGATATCGCCGGTGCAGGACATATGTTACGAGCAATTTCAAAAGAACACGAATATCACAGAAGTAGTGCCCTGCAGCAGCAAACACGCAGCGAGAACAAAACTAATCAATATGGTTTTCCGAAAAGTAGCACGCACACTGCTCAAGAACAACAAATAAAATACTCGTACACGTAGGCTTCCGCGGCTCGAGTTCATGACTTAGGCTGTCCGGAAGCCTAGAAGAAATAAAATACTCGCGTATAACACTGCAATGAATGAAATATTTTAGCAAGAACTGTCTTCACTGATACTGACGTGTCTTAGTGTACCGTTTATGTAGATATAGATAGAGATATGCCGTGCTACGGTTCGTTCTATACCAAGAATATCAAAACGGTTCTTTCATACCACAAAATGTGAATGCCAAATATTTAATGGCGGGCGGTCTTCTCCTTGCAGCTTTGCAATCGAATACCGTCAGCTCTGTCGTAAACAGTGGCGTCGTCGTTATGAGGGTGGAGTCCTTATGGACTGGAGGAGAAAAGGCGAAATAACTCAATCAAATATTGACATGTCTACTGAAAATCTACATTGTGGAATTGATTGTTGCTTATATTTTCGGAGTTCCTGGATCTCTAACGAAGCCATAAACAGCTCTCATTAGACCTGAGGCTGCAGCATTATTTTTTTTAATTTCTGCACGCTTTCAACTTTAGTGACAGACATAGTAGAGTAAACCCACGTTAGCACAAACACTCCCTTGACATGAATTTCGCCGTAACATGAACAAATTTTGACCCAGCGTGGAAACATTTTAATATGTGTAAATATGTAATCGGATAAAGTAAACTGTTATAACACAAACACCGATTATTTCGGTCCCTTGGAATTCGTGTTCGAGAGTTTACTGTGAATTGCATGAAGCAGTGAACATTTTCCATTTCTCGTGTGTTTTATTCACGGAATAAATAAATTTAAAAATGAATTTTGTCGTAAATGTTGAGTCTTTCAAACCACTGTAGTCGAGTCCCACGTCAGGACGGAGGTCGAGGACAACATGGAGCCAATAGTGTCGCAATAATATTTGTGAGATTTTGTTCCTGCACAAACAGGTAGAGGAAGTGATGAATGTTTATTGGCTTATGATGTTTCATCGTGAGGATACTAATCACAAATGTCACAATTTTCTGCTGCTGCTTTCCTTTAATGGGTTTGCTGCAGCTTTCTGGCCATATTTTCTAGACAATTTGACATTTTCCAAAACATCTTTAATGCATTACCTGACGCAAATAAGTCACTTTGATTTTTTTGATGGAGCTTCAACATAATGTTTTACGTTACTTGGCATACGCGTATTTGAGTAATACCGAAGTTTTCGTACACAATAGCGAATGGTTCATTCGGGATAGGAAAGTAGGCTATTGTCCGACCCGTGGCAACAGAGGAGAAAAAATGGAAAAGCAGGGATGAAGTGCGGTTGGTTGTACATTGTGTAAAGGTGGCGTCAGACAAGCTGTATTTGGCGAGAACTGAGTATGTATGTATGTATGTATGTATGTTCTTTGGTGCAAAAGCCTCTGACGAAGCCTGAGCCTAAAAGCGGTGCCCGCCCTTGCGGCCATGCGTTACGGGGTACATGTGGTTAGCACAAAGTCATCCCTACACCGTATACTGGTCTTTTCATCGTCTCACAAGCAACATATACTGGGACATTGCAAGGAAAACGCACACTATAATCTTGCCCGACCGCGAATCGAAGCCGGGGTCGCGTCATGGAAAGCGATCCCACCGACCAATGAACTGAGGGCTAGTCGAGTACTGAGTGACTGCCGAAATCAGAGTAGTGAGGATGAGTTGCTTGCTCTTGGTCGAACGTAGATTTTTCGGTGCTAAGCTAACCCGAAGGAAGTTTATATTGGATGGTTTGTATTTCCGGCTACGGTTACTAGTCCTGAAATACTTACCAGAAAGTAGCTGTATTCCTTCCCTTGAGATGTGAAATTTGTCACCGACCTACACGTCAGCTTGAAGGTTTCCACATTCCAGATATCGTCGCACGCGAAGCTCCGACAACTGCGAGTCACGGCGTCTGGATTCGATTTTTGGTTGTCTAGGTAAGGCTAGGTCTAGGTAAGATCCACTTCCTTAGATGCTCGAACCCCTAGGACCTTCCGTTCAGGATCGCTGCAGAGCAGCATTTGTTACCCTGAACCATCTCAGCACGTCGTTTGTTATGGTGCATCAAAAACCGCGAATATTTGCCGAGCGACTCAGCCAATCGGGATACACCGATTGGTACTGGCTGACAGCCGCATATGTCGTTCTGTTTCGGGACTGATACCCAATGAGAGGGATCAGGCTAAAATCTCGCGAAAACATTATAATCGTGCGATCAGGCTTTTCATCACACTAACCTAGTGATTCTTATCATAGAAACTTAGGTTGTGGATTGGCAAATTCCTTTTATAGCGCAATCTTAACGATAAATACTCCTGCTTTGGGTACATAATATTTCTTCTTTAAAACGTGCAGCAATACCCTACATAACAATTTTCTTGGAATGAAAGAAGTGCTTCTCATTTTCGGTGTCAATTTCTTGACTCAGTGAACAAGAATTTTCATCTCTTCTTTTTCAACCCTCGCCTAAATTCGTACTTATCTAATTCTCACTGTCTCTGCGATTAATTCTCCTTTCTCGTAATCCCCTTTCTTCATTCTTTTGCTGTCGAAACATCTCGAGAGTTGCACAAGTTGAATTCACAATTTCTGCTCTTTCCACCGAGTGCTGTTTAATTTTCTCTTGTTATTTCTTCTATGAGAGCACTTAGCGTGTCCGTAATTATGTCTCAGAGGAGCTGCAGGTCTCAAACGAACGAAATACCCCGTTACGTTCACTTTCTTCGTAAATTTACTTTGTGTCACCATCTCATAGCAGTGTCAGCAATTTCGTTCGTGAAATGAAATGTTGGTTTTTAAATTATTTTTAAACTTCACTGCATATCCACTGAAATTTACCGGCTTTTTAACGTTGAATGGAAGTTGTTCGATATCTAAAAATCTCGAGTACATTTTTGTAATTAAATTCATTTTTAGACCGGTAAAGAATGTGTAAATTCGCAAATTTCCATGGAAAAGTATTTAATTAGAATTACGCAATCCTTCCATATTGCAAAGCACTTCGGAATTTACTTTCCTTCATTTTTATTCTTCGCTTTTCTGAAAATATTTCTTACATTGACCTCGACCTGGAATGAGTTCGTTAATTATTACTGATACCGTATTTATTAAGGTACATCTAACGAAAGCTTCAACAAAAAAGCATGTTGCTAATAGATAATTGTTACCATCGATGTTTTGTTATCGCGTCACTAACTCGCACCACCAATAGAATTCCGAAGCGGACGCCATTTCTTAGAAGTACTTCAGAGACAAGACGAAGCCACGTAGGCATCGGGACTCGTGCCGTAGGACTACAACGCAACATTTCCATGCATTAACCTGCAATGCGCGTGTTATTGTATTTATTTTCGTTTAAAACTGCATTAAAGTAAGAAAAAAGCACAAAAAATGCAATTTAAAGGGTAAAACGTATATTTTTAACGCATATTCTTTCTTTAGATTTTGAGAGGATGATTACACACATAAACGTTGAAATCATGTCTCACAACAATCATTATATGAAGAATACTATTTCTATTTTATTATTCTTGAGCATAACAATCAGAATCTACACGCTGAGTTCCAGTATACCCTAGTTACACCAGTGGCGAATTAGCTTCTATCCTCGGCGAAGTATTGGCACGAACTGAAACCGTAAGTAGGACGATGTCAAGATGAAGGTGTAATTCAATTTTACGAAGAATGGTGTTCGGTTCCGAAATGTCCACTCGGTGCGCATTTGAGAAGGTGTTGGGGTCCAGGACACCCCCGCCCCTGGACCCCGGGCGCAGAGCGCGTCGTGCTAGAGGCGAGCGAGATTTGCACCTGGACAGGTCGCGCCGCTTACGCAACGGGCTGAGCCTCCGGGGGTAAAGACGCCTTTTCCCCTGAGCCCCCACTGGCGCCTCCAGACTTTCTTCATGCCGGGGCTAAGTCCTTCTTAACCCGCAGCGGCTAAATATTCGTTACAAAGTCGGCTTACTGCGCCCGCGGCCCCGCGCCGCGCACAAGAGGGC
>BOPP01000011.1:1234617-1245389 GCA_017312745.1 Gryllus bimaculatus | reverse complement strand
GGCGAGGAGGCCTTAGACGCATTGCGTGCAGGAAGGAGCGTGGCTGGCACGAGGATGCGGGAGACTTACGGTGTGGAGGGTGGCGTAGGACGCTCAGTGTGGAGTGGGGCCCGTGGCGACCTGTAGGATGATGGGGGATTTAGAATCCTTGGCGAGAAGAACGACACATTGCGTGGCGTTGGAGGCGTGGTAGGAAGTGAGGACGCGAAGCCTAAATAGGATGCTTAAATAGATGAGAGTAAGACGGCAAGGAGGGAGGAGGGTGGTGTGGCGGCGGACGGCCTTTGCGGAGGGCTTCGCGTGGGTGCCAATAGGGTGATGGTGTAAATAAGAGCATCCAGCGATGTGTAAGAGCAATGCGTGGAGAAGGAAACGTGATTGAAAATAAAACGCAAGGCCGTCAAGTGGATGCGTGGATAGAGGTAAGGCTGCCCCGTATGGACAAACGCATCAGCCACAACCATAAATAAACTGCAAATAATACAAAATAGATTTCTCCGTTTAGCAACTCACGCACCACGGTTTATATACAACAGACAACTACAAAAAGAATTGAATATAAAACCCATCATCAAACACATAGCACATCTATCCAATAACTTTTATTCAAATATCAATTCTATACCACACATCAGCCAATACAACCTCGCCTCAACAGACTATACTCGAACACGAATAAAAAACCGTTACCCTTTAAATGCCTTCCTAAACATATTTTCCAACAATTGTGAAGAGTAGGTGCAGATTGAAGCTTCCTACCCCCTCCTGTAGCTAGAGTTAGTTTTTAGATAGATAATAAGAATATTTGTAAGTCATACAATACATATGATAAAGTGATGTAACTGAACTATGTACTTCCGAATGAAAATAAACAAAATTGAAAAAAAAAGAGGTAAGGCGGCGCGGAGCGAGGAGGGTGGCGTCAGATAATCAACGTGTCACGTGGCGGCCAATGGGGCGCGCGGCGGGGAGAAAGAGACGTTGCGTGGAGTGGGAGGTGCAGCGGGGAGTAAGAAGTGCGATGGAGTGCACAACGTGCGGTCGGAAGCACGACGCCTCGCGTGCAGCGAGATGCCTCGCTCGGAGAAGCGCACGTTGAGGGAAGTCCGGTACGTGGCAGAGAGTAGATAAGGGTGATTGGATAAGACACTGACACTTGGCCATTGCAGCCAACGCAGAAAGAATAAAAATTTTAGTATTTTGAATATAAAATAAATATTTACTCTTTATCAATAGAAAGCAGAAAAAATATGTACGTGACTTATTGGAGAAATGTGCAATCTACGAACGTAGAAGTAGTATTAGGGAAAAAGAACAAAGTAGTTTATTAAAGTTGGGCGAGACATGTCTTATTAACAATACTGTAGATTTTGTAATCAAAAGTATTATATTCGAAATGCAGAAAATTTGACATGAAAGAGAGAGAGAGAGAGAGAGAGAGAGAGAGAGAGAGAGAGAGAGAGAGAGAGACAGACAGACAGACAGACAGAGACAGAGACAGAGACAGAGACAGAGACATAGAGAGAGGAATTGAAAATAGGTGTCCTTATCATATACCAAAAGGCGTATGAAATGAAAAGGAAGATAACATACTGATGCAACTGAAGCATTTACGTGTGGAATGTCAAGCATATGTCATCTCAGAAGAATTGGAGGTGCGCTTACTGGAGGTAAAAATACAGAGACATTGGTGACGGTCAAGAGGAGAAATGTAACGCACGTTTCACAAACTTAGCGTATAGATATTAAAGAGATTTCGTAGGTCGGTAAGAGCTAAGATGAAGAGTCGAGGCGCAAATGAAAGTGGCAATGGTCAAACACAAACGCAAAAAGAACATCAACGGCAGCTACAGTGCTGGAGGCACTCCGCAACAATTTCCTTGAAAAAGCGCCGGCCCGCGCCGCGACCGTGAAGATAATAATGACGGAAGACTTGCCGCGCAGTGTCGGTGACGGCGCCGGCAACGTTGACAGAGCTACTACAAGAGCCCGCGTTTGCCGTTGGACGCTCCTCGGGTCTACGAGCGGGGCGGGGCGGGGCGGGGCGGGGCGGGGGCGGGGCGGGGCGGGGCGGGGCAGGGCGGGGCGGGGCGGGGCGGGGCGGGAGGGGCGGGCGGGGCGGCGTCGGCGGTGACGGAGGGGCGGCGGCGGGGTGACCGCGGGTCAGCGAGGGTGCTTGGAGGGTAGCGGCGGGCAGTGCAAGAGGGGCGTGGCCGGGTGGTGGCGGCGGTGGCAGGCGGGCGTGGAGGGTGGGCGGGGTGGCGCCGTCGGCGCGACATCGCAGCCTGCGCGGTCCGTTTTTGCCGGGACGGGACGAGCCGAGAGGGCGGGGACGGGGCGGGGCGCGGGGGCGAGGCGGAACGTTTTCCCCTTGGGAGTGGGCGGGGAGGCGCGGTAGAGGGGCGGGACGACGTGCCGCTCGCATAAAATAACACTGTGCGGGTGACACAATGTGCATGTCGTTAAAAGTGGCGGCGAGAGCTGCTGGATGGGGTTAATTTTCTCTGCTCAGGAAACGAGAGCGACGCCGCGCGGGGGGGCGGGGCGGGGAGGGGACGGGGGCGGGAGAGGGCGGCCGGGGCATGCCGAGCCGTTGTCCCGGGAAATGAAACTTTGAAGATTCGCGCTCCCCGCCAGGCGTGGAATGCGGTTGCTCTCGCGACGTCGTTGCTTCCACGTCGCCTTCCTTCCGAGATGCACTTCCGATGTCCCCATCCCCACTCACCCACTCCCACGCGTGAGCAAATAGCCCCCTCGCACGGAGGAGGCAAGTCGAGAGAAAATTAATTCAGCGCTTTTTTATATACCGTTTTATTCCTAGATTTTCGAGTAGGGGGAATTGCCGAAATCAATCCAGTATACGTGCGCGATGAAAAAGTCTTGAATATGCTGGTACATGGTAGTCTTTTAATTATCCGCAGTACGCGAGCTTCGTAATCTCGATGAAAAACATGTGCTAACTTCCAATTTTTCTGCTTTGAAAATCATTTCGAGCGTCATCTTTACTTTTTTCTATCGTACAGAAAGTAATAGCAAAGAGTAATACTGTCGTGCCAATGCCTGAAGGAAATGAATTCCTAAATAACCTAGAATTCAAAACGAAATGAGTATTTTATACTGAAATTTATGTTTCGAATTTTTCATTCAAAAAAAATCTCTTCACAATTTGCTGAAAAGTCTCTTAACATGAAGCAAATGAAACCATCATATCCTGAGAAATTCAGGATCGACTTATTGTAATACACCGGATATACCAATTTTATTCCCAGTTATTCTAACTTGTAAATGCACAACAGTTCTGTCTTATAGCATTATAACTGAACTTTGAATTATAGTCACTATTTAAACTGTAACCTTCAACTGCATCCTTTTCAGTATGGGTCGATTGAATTTAAGTATTTTTAGTTTAGCAAATACAGTGTATATTATCAGTGTAGGATATCAGGACTGTTCCATTCAAATTGGATGACAACAAATCCGGTTAGAGTGGAAGTTTAGGGATGCACCCTTAACGTACGCATCAACTAGTGAGAGAATGTTGTCAAATAAACACAATAGATGAAAAGTCCTCTAAAAATAAAATAATTAGAATAAAAATCGCAAATGCTTCGAAAGAAGTATTTTGCTTGAGACTTCCTCTGAAGGAAATGAATTAATATAGACAATAACTCTCAACGGACTTGAGTTATTCTAACACTAATCAATGGGATATTGAGTTTTATTGCGTATTAAAACTTTGAATCACTTAGTGAAGTTGTAATTATGTTTTGTTTTTAACAAGGGAAAGTCGTTTCTAAGCATGATAAATATTTTACTGTAGTGAACTTTGAACTAAAAATTCAATATTAACAAATTGAAGAGACTCATGACAAGACATTTTCAAAAATAAACTTACCTTCCATGTACCACCTTACCGTAGACAAATCCCAAAATGTCCGCCGCAAATGACGGAAATCTACCTGACAGTGTGCCCTTTGCAGCTGTGTAAACATACCCTTGCAGGTAAGAATGTCGATTTAAAACGATCTACTGGGAATAACCTCCTTAGATAAAAATATCCAAACGCGGAATATACATCGGATAAAGACTTTTAACTACAAATACTAAAAGTTACCTAAAATAGCCCAAAATACATGGATATTCATAAATGTACTTGTTCAAATGTTGTAAGAATGGCCCTTCTCCTATGCAAAGGTCGAGACGCATGTCGACCTGCTCAAGAGAGAAGGGGAACTGAAGCAAGACTTTAGCCAACGAAATGCAGCATGTACTATGAGCTGACTTTAATGGAAGCAGGGACCCAATACACTGAATGATATTCACAGTCAGTTTCAAAAAATAATAGCCGATCATAATGTCAGTGTTTGAAGATCTCTAGTAAGTTATACATTTCAGCATATCCTAACAGAAAAAACGTGAGCAGAAAACATTACCTTTTCAAATTCCAAAAGGTCACATATTTTGCACACACATACATCCATAGTGTGTCTTCTAAAGAGTAGAAATACTAACTTAACCAATAAACCGAATTAAGGGTTTTTGCGATGCTAAATCGTTTGAAAACTGGTAGAATACCCAAAAAAAGGATCAAAAAGTAAAAATTAGATCGAACATATCTCTACATTAAACATTTATGCCACAGATTTTTGAGATGCGTATTCAAGAGGAAATTTGAGTTGAGGATGTTTAACTTTCGTGAGCCTATGTGAACGAAAAGCATTTTTGAAGATGGGAATTTCTCTTTGTGAACGTTTTGTAGTAAACCTTCTTACTCCCTAGTATGATCGTAAATCCTGATTTAAATCGGATTACATGAACAGCACTGATTTAAATCAACTCTGCTCTTTTTTAAGTCATCATTTTCCTAAAACTGTTCTTATATTCAACCATTTTCCATCAATTTAATTGACAAAATACACAAATTAATCAAGTGTTAAATATGACACTAACAATTTATGAAACTAGCACAATATTTCAAAAGTGAAGATGCTTTAAATTTCTATAACTTTTAACTAGTGAAAAGTAAATTACAAAACGATGCCTCAAAAATTTCTCCAAAATGAACACAAACGAACAAAATTAAATTTTTACTACAAAAATTATAATATTATAATATTTAATTGTAATATTATATTTATGGTGTTATTAATTGATATTACTTTTTTAAAATACTAAATAGATCTTAATATAAATATTTATAATATTAGGTATACATACTTATAACATCAAAAGTATTTAACAGAAATATATGTAAATGCTCACAAGTTAAAAAGTAACAAAATGTATTTTAATAATAATTATCTTCAATAAAAATACATCAATAACAATATTCATCAACATATCAATCAACAATACTAAATATATTTAACTGTTACTACATTAACAAAAGTTTGAGTGATACACGACATACTTCCGCATAAATAAAGATTGATTTTAACATTATAACACAATTTTGATGTAAACATACCAAAAATATTTAAAAATTATCAAGGTATGAATCATTTAAACCTTTCAAACAGATTTGTTTGGGCATAATACCAAATACGAATGGGTGAAAACCAGAACGGTATAAGTGACATTTTACGAATTCTGAGAAAAACGTGTTTATTTTAAGCTATATTTCAGTTGCAATGTAATTTCGTGGTTTTAATGAACAACTGATGTTGTGGTTTGAGTGACAAAACAAAGCACCACGACTTTACAGTAATATTGAATTAAATAACTAGTTGTCTGAGAATTTCTAAAATGTCAAACTCGTTGCGTCCGGGCATGTGGCTCCGGGCGTGTTTCGACGTGAAGTTGATTTAGGGCGCGTGCGCGTGCGAAGGGCCGGCGGGATGCCTACGTGCCATTACAAGGACATGCGCCAGTCGTCGCGCGAGTACATCAACGGCGGCTGCTGCCGCACGCTCTGCGTGGCCGTGTGCACGTGCCTCTGCGCCGTCCTCGTGGCCCTGGCCGGCCTCACCATCGTCGCCATGGTACTCTGACCACGCCCACACTGCACGCCGGCTGGGAATAAGAGAAACGGCAAATAAAAATAATTGATATAATTACATATTGATAATAAAATATACTTCGAATAGCACTTGATGTTTAATTAGTTGTTTCGGGTCATCCAATCGGGAGCTAGGAGGTCACCATAGTGACGTTATTGTAATGACGTTCAAGCTCCCGATTGAGCGACACCGTAACGGCTTCCTTACGTCGAGTGCCTCCACAAATAAATCCGATGTAGTGGGAATGCGCGATCTATCGAGTTTATTACTCGATAATTATTCATTTTTTATAGAAAAGTATATGGCGTTATAAAAGATCTAAAACTCAGAGATTCGTTGCAATAAAAAAGAAATATCTAGCTTTAATATTGCAAGTAAAGTACAGGTTCGAAATACATATGAAGTATTGTAATTTTCAACATTTGAGATGTTTTAATGAAATTTGGAACTATGCCATATACATTCGTCTTTCCGAATGAAAAATTGAATGAGAAAATTTGCAGACATTTTTCATGATGCATTGAAAATGTAATAGGGTATCATGTAGAGTATTCCTAAAAATATTTTCATCTTAATAACACCCGGAATTGCCCAGGATATCTTGCTGCTTACGTGTTGACAATTTTCGTTCCCAAATCGTCTAGTCGGTATCTGACAGAGTTGTGGGTAAGACATACTTTCATATTTAACTCTCCCGATTTTCCGGTAAAAAAAGTTGCATGAATCTCCTTGTCACTGATCGTAAATAACTTAAGAACATCACTAATATACCTTAATTCTGATGTGTGTGCGAAAATGCAGTTCCAAGGAATCTTAAACACGGATTTTAGAACCGAAAATTTGAGATGGACTTTTTGAGGTGATTTCAATACGTTTTCTCGCTATACTATTGCAAAGAGAGGAGAAGTGCAAATCCTTAAAAATATGCCTAACTTGGGTAATAGTAGATAGGAAAACTTGTTAACAATGGTGTTCATTTGCACCCATTTTTTCAAAAGAAATCATCTAATACATGCACAAAACCCTTAAATTATCAGAACAATCGATTTATGTAAAACTGCAGGAATTAATTAATTACGGAGAAAATCAAATAACGTGACAGTAAAGCGACAATCCGTCTGTATTTCAGTGTAGTGGGGGATAAGAACTGAGGAAAACTGTTTTTTATTTACCATTGCGCAGTTCGTGCTCAGTTAGTGACCAGTGCGATATAATGATCGTAAACATTCATTGTCTTCTTCGTCAGAAAACACTCACCTTTGTAACATTTTTCCGCATGTGAAGAAAGTAATTTCTCATCTCAGAATCTCTCAAATTTCTGTTTGTGCTGAAGTAACACGTTGTGTTACTTTTTGAGTCGTGACAACAGTTTCACTTCGGAAAACAGAAGAACGGTTTTTACAAGTTATATTTCTAATGTGCTCTCTTAAATACAAGTAAATAATTTTCAGGTACAAATTTAATAATAGTTGTACATTTACCAAAATAACTGACTCTGTAAATACTGTAATATGCCTGTTATTCACGACGTTCGAAGTCTGAGTGAGACCTCGTGAGGATGTCGTCCTCAGGTTGGCAAGAGGTTGCCTCGCGGGAAAAAACGATTTCGCAGGTGACAAAAATCTGACTTCTCAAATCATTGCCATGTTTCTTTTCTGTTAACGAATTAGTTGAGGTTTGCGTATCTTCCGCACAAGGCGTTCTCACACTGTAGAATTTTATTTTAAAATTTGATCTGATAAAAACAATGAGAAAACAATGTATAGGTACTAAGTGAGTAAAGTAGTGCATTTAAACCTAATTAATAGTTAAAATATTAAATTCAATCAATCGAAGCAACACGGAAAGTGATTCTATTCATTATAAAACGAAAATGCATTAAAACACTTATATTAGTACATGAGTGCTTCTCAAGGAAGGAATGACAGAAATGCGAAAACGAATGTGTGTGCATATCTTCCATGCCATTAAAAGTATATTTATCCATCTCTTCCTACAAAAACCTATTTAACCAGTCTTATTCATTCACACCTTATTCCTGCATTTATTTCCTGATACTGGAAGTAGGATTGTGATTGCATGGTTAATGAGACTTCAACATCAAGACTTTTCTCTCGTGCATTTTCTATCTGCTTCAAACAAAGTTACTTGCCCTTCATCTGGTATTATCCGCTTGATTCTTCGTTCCAGTTCATCGAAATTTGTGAGTTTCGGAACGTGTTAAGGGTTACGGCCATTAGTTTCACAGGTGTAGTTCATGTTATATCACTGAGATGGGGTGTACCTATCTTGCAGGAACGCGAGATATGACGCCGAACTGAACATTGTGTTTGCTAGTTTCAAGGTCCTCCCTCAGCACCGCCCCAATCGGGACAAGCTCTAGGTCCCCGACCAGCGTCCCGACAAGTGAGATAGGTGCTGTGCATCTAAGTGTGTGTGTGTGTGTGTATGTGTTAGGAGAGAATATGACAATGAAGAAGAAGGAAAGATCGTGCGCGGTCCCATTTGTTATGGTATTCCTGGATCAATCGTTTGGTACTGTTTGGAGAAACGTCGGCAAAACAAGATCAGATGTCTGGAAATCTTAAATAAATGGAGGCGGTAACTGATCAATACCAAATGAATATGTGGCATTGCTCTCTTGTAAGCTGCCCTTTCTCCGGGCCACCGAGTGGAGACTGCATTTGGAACGGGCTCGACTCCCCTCGCCCCGCTCTACTCTCGTTGCCGGTTGTCTGCTTGAGACATCTCGGGCGGCTGCGAGGAAATGGAGACGCATTCAAGTGGCGAAACGGAGAGACTCTTTTTATTTTTTATTTTGGATGAAAGTAAAGAGAGCTGGCGCAAATGTAAAGAGAAGATTTTTGAAATGAAGTGCTTCTGGTGACAACGAATGAAGTTCCCACTTCATTTCGATTGAAAGCTTCGTCTGGCTGTGTTTGCTTTCCTCTCATATTTTCATGTATTTTGTAGCATTTTTTATCTTGTTTTGCCTTGTAATTTCTTCGAACTATATTTATTCAATATCTACCGAAGAACATAGGAAGGTTTGCATTGAATATTATACATTGTTTACACAGATATACACTTTACTTCATATACACACACAAACACACAAAACCCCCATATATATGGGGGTTTCTCGAATATAAATATAATCTCATT
The DNA here is from genome assembly GCA_017312745.1 of Gryllus bimaculatus. NCBI lineage: Eukaryota > Metazoa > Arthropoda > Insecta > Orthoptera > Gryllidae > Gryllus > Gryllus bimaculatus. Next base: position 1,236,225 of record BOPP01000011.1, on the reverse strand, counting down.
TATATTTCCCCTACGTTTCCCAATGATGTATTATTCAATTTAATAGAGAAACGCCGGACCAACGAAATTGAAATACAATGTTCAAGAAGTTATCATCCTACAGATTACGATGCGAAAAAATTTCTTTGAGGCTATTGACCTCAAAATTTTAGTTGTTAATGACCTAGAACGCTTCGTTTAAGAGTTAATAAACGATATAAATTTTAAAAAATCTTGCCGTGTGCTGAGGGTTGCATTTAACATGACTAAATATGTTTTCTTTTTTCTTGATTTTTTTCCATTGTTTTAATTATTATTCTGCTATTCTTGGCGGAGATGGGTCCAACAAATCATGTATAATTAAAATTGGCCCAGCCTGTCTTGAGTTATAAATGGTGTAACTGATAAAAGTTTTTTTTGTTTATACTATTGACCATAATTTAACGGTGTTTAAACTCATAAGTTTCTTGAATTGCATTGAATCGCAGATTTAGTTATTGATGCTTTATACAGAGATAAATTATATCTTAGATCTTTAATATTTACTTCAACTAAGTGCTTTGTTTTGTGGGCATAGTTAGTTTATCCCTCCTTCGCATATAATTATAATTTATATTGTTTTACGTAGTCGTTTGTAAAGGTCATATTGTCACATGTCGATATTCATTTAAAGCTCTAGCACTGTTTTACTTCAGGAAACAGTCAGTACGAGACGTGAGAAATTCTATTACTTTCTCTTATTTTAAACCAAGAAACAATAATTAGTGAAGAAGCAATCTTAAATTCTTATCATTTAAATAATATTGTATTAATATTTAATCAGTTAAGAGAATCATCTCAATATTATAGTCAATTAAGGTGAAATGTATCGACCTATATATTTCTACAAGATTTCTGCTTCCTTCAAATCAGTGCCCTTTTATATGCTCCCCCCTCCATTTATATACTGAGAACGATTCTGAAGTATGATGCTGTCAAGATGGGAGAGCCCAGAACTCACAGAAGTTGTTCACGACAGGAGCTGCATCCCGGACGAAATTTAAAATCTGGAGAACGAGAGCAAAAATTCACGCTTTCACATCCAACTTCTCTTTCGTTTAACTCTTTTTCCAAATCCACCCACACTCTCTCTCACCACTCGGCATCTGCCCCGTGCCCTTCACACACCTCCAGCCCGCGTAGCTTTGACCGTGCGCTCTCCTCACCACCCGCCCACCCTCTCGGCTCCCCGCCCACTCCGTCAGCGTCCCATCCAGTCCACGACACACGTGCTTTGCTCGCGCCTACTTTCCCCTCCCCGCCCCGCTCCTCCTCGCGCCTACGTGTCTCTTCCCCTTTCCGTCCCTCGCGCCTACTCGCCACTCCCCGCGCCGTCACCTCCCTCATAGACCGACCCGTCAGCGTCCCTTGGCCTCCTCGTTGCTATCTACCGTCACCCGGTTCGCCTTCGTGACTCGTCCCCGACAGTTTCTCCCGCGTTCCCTTCGTGCCGCAACCAACCTCTTACCATCTCTTCTTCCTACACCCATTATTTCGCCCTCCTGCGTTCTCCGCCACCGGCCTCTACACGACATTTCTGGACCTGAGGCGACCCACACGGATCTGCTCCTCTTACCTCACCACCCCCTG
>BOPP01000011.1:1209410-1234218 GCA_017312745.1 Gryllus bimaculatus | reverse complement strand
GCGGGCGGGCGCGGGCGCGCAGATAACATCGCCGCTTGTCTTGAGGCCGCCTCCCGCTCGCGGGCCGCTTTCCTCCCGAACAAGAGCGCGCGCGCAGGGCCGCCGCAAAAATAACGAAATTTTCGGTTTTCATTGCGAGGCGCTCTCTTCAAATGAATGCGCGCCGACCGCGACTCCGCGTCCCCCCTTGCCCCCCTCTCTCTCCTTTTTTTATTTAAAAAAATATGAAGTGTACATTAGTCCCAAACGTGGGCAAGGCTTCTTGCAGGCCTCTGCCCCGCCGGTGGGGCTGGGGAGGACAAGGAGGGTTGGGTGGCGAGAGGGGGGACGGGAGAGAGAAAGAGTGCTGAGCGTTAATCCATTTCCGACGCGAGCGAGTTTTCAATAAATGCTGGATGCGTACATGCGGTCCGGGCCGTTGGGGTTGAGTGGGAGAGAAAGAGAGAGAGAGGGGGATACGAAGAGAGGTGGAAGGGCCGGGGCGGAACGCGGCCGGGCCGGGTGTGAGGAGACGAGGGAGAAGGAGAGAGGGAGAGATGGAGAGCCCGGAAGAGGCACTCTCCGACCCGCCGAAAATCTGCCCGGGGCAGCAGCGCGTACGCGAAATATATAGAAACTCGATGCAATTTCAGATGGAAAGCCTTTGCCGTTGCTTCGGATTTCGTTAAATGCGTGTTATCCTTTTATACTCGACGTGTCCGGGCTAATAAATGGAGGATAATATTCTCTCTAGAATTCGCGAAAATTTCAATTACAAAAGTGGCCGCTAATGAAGCGAACTCTATGATATGTTGTTATTGGCACTCGTCACTCTGCGCCATTTCTTAGGAGGAGTTTGCAAGCTTTATAGAGATATTTCTACAAGGATAGTAAATGTTTATTGGTGATTGAAGATCCAAGCGTGTATCGCCTCATTTATTTTAATGAGTTACATTTGTTTGCTCTTTAGAAGCAAAAGCTTATTTTCACTTTTCAAAAGTGTGTCTTGTTACCATTTATTGACAAAAATCGACTACGGTGTAATGATAATAAATGATTAATTTGAAAATATAAAATAACCCTTGAATGGCTTTATCTCCACTCCATGCGGAAATTTAAACTTTTTAATGCAAAATGCTTTGAACATGAACAGTATTTGTGATCCTTCTTAATAGCATGTATAACTGAAGTGATAAAGACCACAATATAGTTTTAGCGGCAAGAGAGACATCAAAGGTGTAAATCATGGTTCAGATGTGCTACATGAAACTTGTAGTTGGCAGTACTCAAAATTGTTATTTATAATTGTGTAGTATATTCTTGTCCCCAAATCATGAGACATACACTAAGCCTATATCTAGTGACAAATCCCACGGCACAAATGACCTCTTACAATGAAGGGCAACATTTGTTGTCACTTTGCTCAATTTATTCTTAATAATTACCGTATACGTATATCTCATTTCATCAAAAAAGCAGTAGTAGTCCTCTTATGAATATGCTCGTACATTTTTGTTTCCAAGTTCTAAAAAAAGTTAACTTGAAAATATTTATGAAACGGCAGAACTGTAATTACTCCTCCGCTCAAAATATTTTCTGCACTCGGCCATTATACGTATTATACAACACATCACGCACGAACGAAGAATAAAGTACAAAGTAATACCTTTACTTAAGTTACAAAACAATCATAAAAGGTAGAAAGTAAATAGTCTATTTATGTGCGACGATTACTGGAGAGTGTCTCAAGTTTTCACCCGCCTCTCTCTCCAGTGCTCACCTTCCAACACGAACAGGACAATCGCAGATACGGAGCGGACAGCGCTCCCCAATGAGAGTCGTAAAATCCAGTAGCGGTCGTCCGGCCGGCGGAATCCATCACGGAATACGTGATGAGCTCTCTCCCTCTTCAACATCCTCTCTGCCGGCCCTCACCCTCGCGTCCCCGGCGTGTCCTCTGCCCTCTTATCGCCCTTCCCTTCTCCCGCCACCAGATCGCGCAATCTATAAAATTTCTCCAAGAACCCCTGCTCGTCTATTTCGTTTTTAGTCCCCGTCTGGGTTCTCGTAAAGCGCGGCACAATTTCCACTGCATCAGCAGGGGGTGCGCTGCCGTCCCGCCTCTTAGCCCGGCGCGCGGAGGAGGTCGCGACTTCTCGGGGGCGGGGAGGATGGAGTTGGTGGCGAACGGTTGGGGCGGTGGGAGGAAGGGCACGGGAAGGGGGAAAAGGGGAAAGCGCAGGGCGAGAATTTGAATGCCATGCGAGACGCCAGGAGAACAAGGGAAGGTTGCGTCGCGGAGAGAGAGACAGAGAGAGAGTTCATTTGTATCTTATAATCGAAACTTCCACCACAGTCTGGAATGGAGTTGAGTCGCGCCGCCCTTGAGATGGATGTGAAGTGAGCGCTGCGTCGCGAGAGACGAAACCCCGGCGACACGTAGTCGAAGTTCGGACAATCCTACTGGGCAAAATGGTGATATGAGAAGCTCATGGACATCTTCCTTAGGAAGTATCGAAATTCAAAGCAGCAAATTCTCCAGGGAAAAAAATAGAAAAACTTGTGTTACCTGAAAGCATTCTGCAAATCGTAATAAATGTACGGGTCTCAAAGGAACTTTGTTATTATTATAGAACTATAAAACAATTATTATTAATTATTTATTAAAATTGGATAAACAACTTTCTAAAAAGTTTTTAACGTCAACGTTTGCCAGTTGAAATGTCTCAATGACGACATCCGTTGCCGCTGGAGCGACGCTGTCCGCGAGATTCCGACTGTGGCGCATTTTCGACATGAACACTCCGATTTAAAGAGAGTGGTACTTCAAGGTCACGAGGTGGAAGGAGAGGGGGGCATTGTCATCAAATCGGGAAACTCCAGAATTTTTATTTATAATGAAGCTCCCGTTTCGATATCCCCGTCCACCACGTGACCTTCATGTGCCATTATTTTTCAATTGGAATATACGTCTAATTCAGCCGTTGTCTGGAAGAGAATTCTAGTGACTGGCTAATCTGATCGGAAGTTTTCCGCGGTTTCTCCTATCAGTGCCAGGAAAATACGGGGACTTTGCCCTCAAATATGCCATGGACCGCGCACGATCTTTTCTTTCTGATCCTTATCTTCTCTCCCCTTACACACACACACACATTTTACTTACATGTTATACACTATCACGCATGTGAGCTTAGCGCTTCTCCCATCTAGGGCGATGGTGAGCTGGGCAATACACCGTGAGTCATGAGAGCTCCGCAAATGGGTGCAGAGGTCAGGACCGGATCTCACGTTTCAGCGTGGGACAGAGACCCAATTTTCCTGCTATAACATGCACTCTACTTGCGAGACAAATGACCGAAGTAGTAAAAGCGGCCTGAAGCACTAAGTGCACATTCACTTGCATGCGTGTTTCCTAAATTGTCCAACAGAGGTTCAGAGGTTGTTGACAGAGAAGATTTTTAAAATCAGGTTCCTTAGATTCATTCTTAAAGTTAGATTATGCCTACAAGGAATAGTATAAATGGGACTTGGACGAAAAGTGACGAGTCGCAAGTAATCTTCCTCAAGGATTAATATCGTTACCAGTGCTGGTTAACAATATCAACCACGTTATGTTGTTACATGATATGCAGGACTACGATCTTGCCCCATCATTTCCATACACCATCTGCAATGAAGCAATCGGCTCGCCTTCCACTGCTGGGACCGGGGTTTGATGTCTGCCCCATTTAAATGGATTTTTTGGTGGACAAAGCTTTACGGAGCACCTCAGGCTGATCCCGCCCATCTGCCTTCCATTCCACATTCTTCATCATTCATCATTCCCCTTCCAAGAACAGCAATAATATTAATAACAATAAGAAGAAGAACAACAATAACAACAAGAAAAATACACTACCTGATATATCCGTCCGGAGCTCGTATCCTCTTCAGGCTGTTGAAGAGTTGGCTGCCTTGGTAGCTCAAGAGAAGTTGAGCACAGGGAGATTCCAGATTGATCCCAGACTGGCACAGTAATTTTTTTTAAATGATAACATCATAATTAAATAATAGTAATAGTAATAATAACATAATTACACCTTAACATAAACGCCTCGCTAGCGAATCCAGAGGACCATCATGTTACATTTCCAGCTTACCAATTAAACGTGTGCTGTCTCCACAAAACTTCTTGATATTCGATAAAGAAATGATATCTAAAGAACTAAGAAGCACCAGGAAATCAATACAATGTTTGAGCCTGAGGGAAAAGAGGTGAAAAGTAAAGAACCAAAGTAATGTTGGTATTCCGGGTGAGAGTTAAACTCTGAGACAAGACCGTTTGGAAGTCTTGCACGCCATGCCGTCGTCATCTCCATACAGATGAAGGTCGCAAATGGAGGGGAAACGGGCGCGGGCGTGCAGCGTGAAAAACTTTCCGTCCCGGGAGGTTCCCCTCGTCTGCTGCTTGGGATTGTTTCGAAGCTGCCTGCGTTGAGGTGAAGTCACCAACTGCGAGAAAAAAGTGCAGGTGACGTATCTAAAACACCACACGACAAGCGTGATTCTCATTTCTGTATATTTACTTACCAACAATAAAGTAATACCTCGCGTTGAACTTCACTTCGTCGACCCGGCTGATAGATTAGTGAGGCAAGGCAAAATATCTTATGGGATTTGTGGATCTGAAAACCATCAATGCCGCATAACGGGAAATATAAGGAATTGCACAATGACACGAATTAAAATGGGTCACTGAGAAAGTAAGGCTTCAGAAAATCCAAATATTATATTGATTAATCAAATTTTTCACAATTTAGTATTTGTTTGGAAAAACAGGTCTTATAAATAATAAAGGAAATTGTTTGTAGGTCACGAGAGACGCTTGGTGCAAGGTTGCAGTGCGACTAGAGCACATCGATGGACAGTAATAACAATCAAATAATTGAACTGGTTAAGACATATAGTAAGAGAAAGCGAACAATTTTAGACAAAACTGTGTTGAATTTTTGTGATTCCGGGAGGATCAATGTCCGTCAGGGAAGTGAGTAAAACTATTTGATTGTTAGTTCGAGTCAGAAAATGGATATGTAGTCCGCGAGTATGAAACTAGTATGAAGAATAGGGAAGAAAATTAAAAATAATTTATGCGAGAAAATAGTAATATTCATGGAATTGTTGCGGGTGGTTGCGAATGGTAGCGAAACCTTAAAAAAACTAAATTCAGTTGGGAAAATTTTCAATAGAGTTATTTATGCAATAAGTGGCAGAAAGACTTTAACAAAAAGATTATAGGAAGTTGTGAGGTAATATTAAGATGGAGATTCGATTGCCATCAAATAGATAACCATTAGAAAAATATAATGAAACATTGTTGAACTTTAAAGCCAATAGAAATTGAAATAATTTAATTTACCACCAACACTTAATATTGGTGGAAATTCAGTAACAAATTTAGAAGTTGTTTAATTTTTGAGTAAAATAGTAAAGAATATTTCCTAATGAAATTAAATTATTCACTATCGGAATACTCGTATGAGCGGTATTTTCTAGTCCACTAGAAAAAGGACAGTACCCTGAAAAAACGTAAGTAAGCAGAGACCCAAAACTTCAATAAAAACTAGAACTAGGTACTCTATTAAATTTAATTATAAAATAAATTGGGGGAAAACATAGTGTGGTCAAATTATGAAGAGAGAGATTTTATAAGGGAGAAATTGCAAGTTATACAATAGCATTCCCAACGCGGGGCAGTAAAATATTTTAATTATCGTAGGGTGAAATTGTGATTTACCACAATAGATAAGGCTAATATTGTAGAAATAATATTATAAAAATATTCGGAGGAGCATTGACATTTTTTTAGGAGCTTCAAAATGTAAGTAAAACAACAATGTAAATATGTCACAATATAGTTCTTTCAGGTTAATTAAATGCAATCAGAACCTTTTTTACTGTTTTCTTACAAAAGTAAAAATCGAGGTAGGGAGAAAGTTTGAGAATGTGCTGGAGTGGTTAATACGGTGTTCATACTGTCCGTTCACAACCTTTCCTTTATGTTCTGAAAATAGTAAGATCAACACTATACGTTTTGACATGTCAAAATGAATAGCATTTTAAAAACTTCAGGTACTTTTGTTAAAAGTACAGGTTATGAAATATTATAATCTTTGCATCGCTATACTGGAGCTTATAGCGAATGTGAAATTACGAGAGAAGCGTAATTATGCAAAAATTCCGTCACATCCTGCGACAAACGTTTCATTGCTTCAGAAAATCAAGAAACGAATACAATATCGTTGTTAAATGCCAGAATCCCTGGGGATATTACTTCCTGGAAGTGCCACTCCGATTTCGCCCACTTGAATGCAGAACGGCACGCGACAAAAGACTGCTGCCGCGCATGATAGCAGCCGATCCGGCTCGCCGATCCGGCTCGCCGATCTGGCTCGCCGATCTGGCCCGCCGATCCGGACGGAATATTGCGTCGCTGGCATTCTTTTAAGCGGCGCTAATGAATTTCGTCGCGTTGCTGCCTCGTCCTGGCGGCGCGAGGGGGGAGGGACGGGCGCGGGGGCGAGGGCCGGTGCAGCGGCAGCGGCGGTGTCGGTGGAGGCAGCAGCGGCTTACTTCAGATGTAATTAGCAGCACAAAGCGTAATTACGGCATTGCCTTTAATCCCATCGTCCGATGAGGTGGGGGTGGGGGTGGGCATTGCAGGGGGATCAGGGGCGCGGCTGGGCGATGGAAGAGCTGCGTGGCGGCTGGCTGGCACAGGGAACTGTGCGGAGGGGTGCTGCTGCCAATAGGACCTGGTTGTAATGATGCGATATCGACGTCAATGGTTTTAAAATATCAATGAAGGATGTATATTTGACATTTTAGAATTAGAATCATCCCGTTTTCCGATTTTTTCCCAGCTAGCTGTGTTCCCCGTTTCGAGTCCTGTTTTTATGTATTACCCACTCCTGCAGATAAGCGAGACACGTAACGCGGATGGCCTTTTCCCCATCACTGTATCTAGCGCTCTTGGCCTGGCTGAGCTTCTCTTTTATCATACAGCTATAGAAACTGAGATGATTGAAAGGAAACCAACCCGAGAAATCCACAGATCTATTTTGGGCCCGATCCCAGAATTGAAACTGGAATCGAATCCATGAATCACACGATGGGCTACTAAAACATCAATGTCGTTATAAAAACATCGATTGATGTTTTTTTAACATCGATATTTTGTGTCTTGACTGTGGATGAAAAATTTCCTTATTCACAATTTTGTGCAAGATAAAATCTGAAGTAATAAATAATAGCAATGTCAGTTTATGTCTTCGGATAAAGTGAAAGCTGTCTCTAGTACATGCAGCTACACTACGAGCAGACTATCTCTTTCTCGAGAGATAGGCCCGATGCTCTGGTATTTCCTCCGCCTTTCGTCGTACTTCGCACGCAGAGTGCCGCCAACGCACGCGCAGGTAGCGCAGGGCCCGCCCTGCTTCCCGACTCCTTTTCGGCGAATTGAGGGAGCCCTGGCCCCTTGAGCTGAACCTCAGCAGACAGACATTGACTCAGTCTGGTTCTCTTTATCTTTTGATAGTTAAATCTTTCATTATAAACCAATAATAATGGTTACTGTCAAATTATATTCATAACCGCAAGAACGTATTTGATTGGGGTTACTACGCCTCTTTTATTGATTGATTAGTGATTCCAGTTGGGAAAACTGCTATGGTCATTAGTCCCATAGGTGTAGTGTATGTTTTTCCTAGGGAGGGGACGGTGATCTTTCCTCGCTGGCCTCCCGTCGGGTAGCGAGGATTTCCCTAACCAGGTATCTCCCACCAGTGGAGCACCGCCCCAACCAGGACAAGCTCTGAGCTCCCTACTGCTCTCCAGACAAATGTGGCAGAGTAGTGCATGTGAGTGCACAGTGTAAGTAAAGATAAGGGTAGGACAGGAAGTGGAAGGAAAGATCGCGAGCGGTCCGTGGCCCGCTTGTTAGAGTACTGCTCTGGCATTGGCCTGGTGTTGATCGGAGAAAGCACGAAAAACTCCGATGAGAGGGGCGGCCGCTAGAATTATCGTCGGGAGAGTGGATAGGCGTGCTTTGTTGGCGGTTGTCAGACCGCCAGACCGCCAGGGGTGACTACGTGAGCGCGCGAGTAGCGGGGAATTCGGATTCGAGGGGTGCAATATTTCCCCCGAATTGCTATAGCGACGAGTATGTGGTTGCGGGGCGATGTTGTGGGCGGTGTGTGAGAGGACGGGGGCGGGATGAAGGGTGGTCAACGCGGAGAGACGCATCGCGGAGTGGCCGGGATACGTGGCCACTGGGGCAGCGGACCGACGGCGCGCCAAGATGGCGGAGGGCGAAAATGCCGGGCGGGGGGGGGAGGCGATGTGGGGAAACGGGCGACGGGATGAAGAAGTGTGGAGGGCATGACATGCCGGCAACGAGGACAGAGGAGTGTCCGTAGTAAAGATACGGAAAGGTTGCGAGGACCATGAGGCGATGGGGACGACGTGGGCGGCGAGGAGGCGGTTGGCGGCGTGCGGAGATCGGAGCTGCGGGCGGTGGGGTGGGGGGGGCGGCGGGCTTCCCCTGCTGCAGATTTACGAGACTGCGCGCGGACAGTGGCGAGGCTGAATCTTGCAGGGCGCGGCGGGGCTTTCGGCTGAATGCACAGTCAATGGCGGGCGGGAACGCTTGTGGGCCGACAAGTAGATTTAGGCCCGTGGCTTCATCCGCGTAAACGGCTTATTCATGTTTTATGATATTAATACTTGCGAGTGGTTAGTTATACTCAATTTCCTTGTGTAGACCTATAAATCGGGGTTAGCTCCAAATGCATTTGTGTTTCCGAGCGAATCTCTAAATAAAATATACAAAAATAATTAATTAATGGGAGATATTGATAGTAGAGAAACGTGAGTTGATTAACAAATCATTTTATACTTTAAATAATATTTAGTTTATCTACTCCCATTCCGACAATTTATTTAGAAGTAGCACAAGAAGATATTAGTTCTTTAAATATGGACAAATAGTCTCTGCCTTTTAAATAATCATTAGAACATATTTCTAAACACATAAGTTAAAATTTAGTTATCTGGTGTATGTTCGTATTAATTGGATAATCTGTAGTTGGTGAATAGTTGGTGGTGGTGGTTCGAGAATAATATCCGGGCGATTTCTTTTTATGGGGTTATTTGAAATCCCTGGTTTATGTTGATCGACCATGGACCATAGCACACCTCAACAACATTCGCGACGCCATTGCCAACATAACGATTGATATGCTGCAAAGAGTGGATACGAATTTCAAAAATCGACTTCATCAGTGTATGCGCAATGGAGGTCGCCATTTATCCGATGTCATTTTCAAGACTGCATGAAAAAAAATTGGGATATTGTATTCTCAAATAAAAAAAATTAAAACAATAACTGAAGTACTTTTGTTTTTATTGACCTTTCAAATAAGTAAGTTTCTCTGGCGAACCCTGTATTTACCGGAAAATTTGATAACAAACTGTATATGATTGGGGAGTATTTCCATCATAGCGTAAATCCATTTCCGCTTGTTTTCTAATTTTAGGGCTAATCATATTCTTAAAACGATTCTCCCTCATGCTGCCAAAAACATACGTTACTCAGATCTTAATCATTACCCGAAAATCGTTTAATTCTGTCTTCAACTATCAGACTGAATATAAATAGTTTCCCTTCCTGAAAAATTATGAGTCAGAAAGATGCGTCAATTTGTAAAAAATCTCTTCATTGAGTAGTTGCGGAGTTCGAGCCCGCGGCCTGTCCGTCTCCACAGCAACCTCCTACCGATGGCACCGGCCTCCACTCCAGTGCGTCGTAATCGATTGCCGGCCTAATCGCAGAACGCAGCGAGTTTCGGTCGCCCTTTCGGCCGGGCGGGTGGCTGCGGGTGACGCGCTGGTGGGCTGACCGACGCGCTGCGTAGTGCCGGTGAGAGGGCTTCACCAGGCGTTCCTGCATCCTCTGTTGTGCTCATCTGTGCAATGGAGAGCGCTCACCGTGAATCGCTTCGCAGAACTTGCACGAGGTGCGACTTCCTCGCAACGAAAGTGAGCTGATCACTTGGACTCAGCTACGCGGAAATCTTGTTCAGTTTGCCACAAGCGAAACTAAAGAGTGTGAATAAGTGAGAGGTAGGAAAAAGTTGGAAAGTCGCAATAAAGAATTAGTATATTTATGAGCAAAAGTGGAAGAAGAATAGCAGTTGCTGAAGGTGATGGAAATGCAAAGGATGGATTATTTTCAGAGGAAAGGACGAAATTTTAAAGAAATGAAAGAAGAATACATTGCTATGGAGAAAAGAGAAAAGGAAAGCGATTCTAAATATTGTATGACCTAATACAACGCATATTCACAAAGAAATAAAAGAGAGAGAGAGAGAGCAATTAATAGAAGTGAATAGAGAATGCATGACAGAAAGTCGAAGAAGGGTATCGTTTTACAAACTACTAATGAATAAAATTATCTAAATTTTTCAATTAAAAAATTATAATATGTAATCTGCTTATTAGATTTGTGATTAATAATTTAAGTAATTTCTAAGAAAATAATAAATAAAAACGTAAAAGCTGTCATTATGACAGAATTTTGAAATCAGGATACTTCAGTTTCCTGGAGCATACATTAGTTTCTTTTTAACTCATCTTACGGATTCACCTCTTCCTTAAGAAGAACCGGTTGGTTCTTTGTTGGGCTGCACGTGCTACTTAGTATTCTGATTAACCCTTCTTTAATTTTTCTTCAATTTCCCGGCCAATTTCGAGGTCATCGATCCCCTGGCTCAATTACCCGAGTGTCAATTTAAATGATCACAAAGGTGCAATTACTGTGCTGGAAACTCACTCCGAATTAATCTGGTTAGTTGACTAGATGAAATAGTAATTGAATGGTAGGGATTATGTAGGTCAGTTTGGAACATTGTCATTAAAAAACAGGGATTTGTAATGGAATAAAAATTGCGTCGTCCACTAAATTGTGGATTTCAAAATGTTGTTCCTTTCGTAATTTGTGGACTCCCATGTTTCATTTCGAGTGATTCCCTGCAAGCTTATAAGCACAGTAATAGGTAATATATAATTTCGCAGCCAATAACCTAATGATGGCACTTGTTCAGATGAAATCAACTTGTGAATGAAGATGTGATCGATTAGAACCAGTAAAGGTCTCTTTTCATATTCATGTCCATCAGCGAATGTCAATATTCGATATACAGTTATTTTGTATATTTCTCTCTTTGCTTATGAGACAGATGTAGAATATGTAATTATTTCTCTCTGCTCTTTTACCAATAAATATGAATAACCCCTCACAAATGATGGGACAAAATTACATTCTCGCATTATTAATGAATACGTAACGTTGCACGTATGTTTCTTAAAAACAAAGTGCGACTTGTTTTTCTTTCATTTTAAATTTCTTTTATTACATGTTTCCCTTCCCCTTCATAATTCCCTGGGATACATTCTCATTAAGAAAACATTTTTTTAATTCTGGAAACCGCGATGTGAGTTGTGCATGGACAAAGTGGAGTTCATCCACAAACACACACACTTGTCGAAATACATTTACTTCGAATTGTTGATGGTAACAACTGCATCGTTGAATACATTGACTCATTGAATGATTATTGCATCCTTGTAACAGCACTTCTTAAACGTTTTGTTGAGTATTTCTTCCTTCGCGAAATTCAAAGAAATTCCAATTCAACTATCCCCTCCTAATACCCCAACTCACTTCAGCTACTGAGCTACAAACGCGAATGTGGTTGAGCGTAAAGCTCAAATTGCCTTCGAAGCTAGTGTTTCAAATGCATAAATAAATATTGTGAAAATATTTGATTTATTGGTACTCAATAATGCAACGAAAAGAATCATCCACCTCGTCACTGTTATCCAAATTTTTTTCTCCTCCCTTTTAGAGAGGTCAATGCTCACATTCCTCCCTGAGAATCTCAGGCGAAACGATTGCATTTACGAACTCTCGGCCGGAAGGCCGAGACTGCCTCCCCATCTGATGCTGTTCCAACGCGGCAAACGTTATACTCGAAGGTCTTTGTGCAAACTGAGTTTTCAGCGGGCGAGTCCACGGCAAGTAGACCCCGGGCGCGCAGCTCGTTCAAAAGCGGGCCGTCTCCCCGCAGTACGCTTGCGGCTGCGCCCAGCTGCGGCGTTCTGCCGCGAAACGCGCCCACCGAAGGGAAAAGGGGCGGATTAATGTTTGAGAGACGCATATGCCCCCACAAAAATGTCAAAATACAAATTAGCGGACGGAAAATGTCATCAATATGGTGTCACTTGATCTGCATTAAAAAGAGTGTTTCAGGACCAGAATAGCGTGTCAAATATTTTTACAATAGCTATTTATGTGTCAAGGGCATTATAAGGATTCTAATGATCGTGTGGCGACGAACGAGGCTCTTTAGCCCGAGGGCGTTTTGTCGCCTGAGGTCATTAGCACTAATTAACGCCCGTGGTACATACATACTTTTATCTTTTACCTAAGTTTATTTATTCCGATTTTCTTATTAACTAATTAACTAGTTGTTAACTTGACTCGGTTTCATATTGACTCTTTAAAATGTACTCTTGCAAGCTTCACTCTTTTCATATTTCCCTCCCATAATTCCTTCCCCTAATCCCCTCCTGAAGGAAACATGTAGCATCGTTCAAATGTTTTCATGTTTCCCTCGTAACCATGGTCCTCTCGATGGGTCTTCTCCTCCAGGGAAGTTATGCAACGAAGTCAAGAAGAAGCTATAACGTAGCAGTAACAAAAAAAAGTTTTATTTGATTCTTAATAATTGAAAAAACGAAGATGTATTATACTGCAGCGGATGGAGAAAACGGACAGAGACGTTTACTCAATGAACCGTGAGAAACAGAAACTAGACCGGGCATAAATGAATTGAGAAGCACAATCAACCGAACACCGGTATGCGGATTCAAGGTCCAAAAAAGTTCCACTCCTCGCAAAGGACTGTTAAAGGGAAAAAATACAATTGATATCAATTTATCAGGTGCGTCGAAAGATCATACTCCTTACCTGAATACGCCAAAACAAATTAATCCATATTGTACGAGCTTCCGTCGTTATTACAAATAGTTTTCAAGAATCAACTCGGAGGTGTTCAATGTCATTAGCAAATGCTGGAAAATATTTTAAATGTGAATTTTAATACTTTTATTTCGAGGCCAAATTCCAAATATTTCACTTATATAGCAATACGTTTCTTACTTGAAATACAAAATAAATTCTAAAAATGTATTAAAATTCTCAAGAATTAGTATTAAACACTTATTTTTAACTAATTTGTTTCATGAATACGAAATAATAAATCATTTAAAATATTTCTACATATTTAGATTAATATAAAAGTTAATTTTAAAAAATATTGCATTTATCCTCTGGGAACACTTGGATTGTGTTTAATATATTTATGCACTAAACCACTCCAGTGTGTGTATGTGTGCGTGTATGTGTGTATGAATGTACTGGGTCGAACAACTTAACGATGTATTTTGTTTCTGAAAGCGGATAATGCGATGGATGATAAAATGGTTGAGAGCTAGCGAGATAGCTGAATAGAAGTTGCTGTCATGTAACAGAAGAATGTAAATGTTCGAGGTTGATAGGTAAAATATGTCTTGCTGGGACTCGCATATCGCCTGCCTCTTCAGTCTTTGTTTTATGGGAAGAGATTTCCAACATTATTCTTCCTCGTAAGTATGCAGTTTAAGCCGGGAGGTTGATGGAAATGAGGGTGGAAATATTCCTCCAGACTCGTGTATCTTCGTCCTTTGTAAGGCTCTTTTACATGCCGTTAATCTACGAAATGGACCTGACAGTCGCCTACGGATTTCTGGCTCAGCTTTGGAGATTTTCAGTCTGAATACTCTGGCGTGGGGTGAAGTCGATACATCACGTGCTCTTTTACTGCGTATTAATTATTTAAATAGGTTTGGGGCCAAGAGTTTGACTGCGGGAAAACTATCCGTATTAGATATTCTGTACATTTTTCTGTCTTTTTAAGAGATTGGTTTGTTTCATCGATCGTCTTAGGTTTCTCTCAATTACATAGAGCATACCACATATTTACACTATCACAAATATTGGCACATAAATAATGTAATGATTATATTTTACATAAAGAACATAAACAAAGTTTAAGAAAAATATTAAAATTGTGTTTTATTATTATTTGTATTCTTATTTTTAATTTTGAATATGTAAGCAAATTCTCAGAAGAAAAATTACAGTTTCTAATTGCATGAAAGTTTGATTTTTAGTGCTGTGAATGATGCTAATTTCCAAAAAGATTACATCTTTATCAGTATGTCATTGATAACAAAAGATTTAATGAAGTTGATAAATATTTGTTGTTGTTTTTATTTTTAATATTTGTTTCTCCTTTGTTTAATATAATAGTAAATTACAATTTATGTCGACCCAGGAACCTCTGAAGTAGATACAAAGGTAGTGTAAAGCCAAGATGCGCAATCAGTAGTAGGTGAACTTCATTTGTTTGTACTAATACAAGATCTAATTCTTTTAGCAGACTGTTCTGAATTCTTCGGAATACAAGTCCATACAAACAAATGTCGCTAACTTATTATCTTACCATATCATTTCTTTAAGTCGAATGAAGTCGATTACTAATAGAATTTCCTTACGACACAATAATGTAAACTTTGTTAGGTGTTTTGATGTTACGTGAGTGCAGTGCCACCATGACTATACTTTACCTATGTGGTCAAATCGACTGACGCTTGTGTCATTTTGATCGTCGATAAATTTGACAAACAAATGAATAGATGAATTTACAGGAAATGAAAATAAAGGGTTGCCTATTGAAAAATTAAACAATAATAAATATGTGTAAGTGTGTGTATCTTAATGTGCAAAACTAAAAACCACAAAAAAATTCCCTCGCAAATTTACCACATAAAATATCAAAGTGACCGTAACTTAATCACAAAGTGAGCAGAGGCTGACTGATGACCCAAAGACTCAACCCCCTCGAGTTTTTTGACTTTAGTCACTACCCAAGACTTACCAATCGTATAACTATGTAATCAAATAAACAAACAAATATACGCTGTTCTATCGAATAACTGAAAGAGTCTGCTGAACCAATAAATAGTCGAAACTACGCGAGGCAAACATACACATTAGGCTACTAAATGATTAAATCAAGTCAGTGTCTCTACTTTCACGTCTCTCCATATGTTCAATGTAAAAATAACTAAATCCCCATAGTCATGGAGGCACCAAACCAACCGAGAGACACATTATTGGTCCAGGCTCCACCCCAAAATCCAAAGTCCCCCTTCCGTCCCTCGTTTCTGTTTTTGCCTCCACTCTTTGCGTTCCGGGCTTTTTTTCGGCGGTCTGTCTCGCTGTTAAGCTTTTTCCTCGGGTCCCTATTTTCCGCGGCTATTCTTTACCTCCCTGGCCGTGAAATCGCTTAGAGGAAACAGATAACGCAGTGCTCTCCGCGAAGCCGGCGCGGCGTCGGTCGTGCTGCGTTGGCGAGAAGCAATCTCGGAGGCTCGAGTCACCGCCATCTCCATACAAATCGGGATCCGAGAGACAGAAATCCGAAAGTACTTAACAAGCATTTGAATTTTAAAACCACATCGCGCCCGACGATAAATGGCGCGGCGTTTCATGCAATTTCACGGACGCCCTTTAATGCTGAGGAGGAGGAGGAGGACGAGGAAGGGGCACGGAGATGGAAGAACAGTGCGAGTGTAGGGGCGGAACCAATAAAAGTTACAAAGAGTACCATTGAACGTTAGTGTTGTGATTGTGGGTCTAGAGAAGAGGTATACGAAGGGGTTAGATGAGGGTGAGGTCAAGCGGGGATGAAGGTAGGGGGGGAACGTGATAACAGAACCAGTAAAGATTACACAACGTTTCTCTGAAATGGAGTAGACTGGGAATGCTCAGAAAGGGAGTGCACACCTGTTACATGGGTAGAGGACGAGGAGAATCAGAAATGGTGGTGGCATATAAAGTAAGGTGGAAGACGTGATGAAGGTGAGGGCGGAGTGTGTTGGCTGAAGCAATTACGGTTGCAAAGTGTGTCGCTGAAATGAAGTTAGTTGCGAATGCGGAGAGTATGTAGACAAGAAGCTGAAAATGATGGTTTAAGAAGTTTGGGAGAGTACGTTGATAAAGTGAGGGAGAATCACCAGAAGCACAGGCTCTATAGTGTACACGGCAGGCCACCGAAAGGGAATTTCGCCAGAGGGACAAAATGCGGTAGACGAAGAGGTCGTTGCAGCGTCATTAATTTTGATTGTAGAACGATGGAGACGTGTGATGAAGTTGGCGGTGAAAATGATGGTCCAATCCATGAAATGATCGTTTCAGTAGTGTATTGAAAGAAAGTGGTTAATACAGTAAAGGATTATGTTGAACTAGGTGTTGAAGGCCTACATTGAGGGAGGTTTGCTGGTCGAACGAGTGCGTTAGCTGAGAGGTAGATGAAGTGGAGAATGTTGGTTGGCTCGTCGGTCATAGGATGGGGATATACTGTGATCAAGGGTTAATATCCGACCCATGAAATGTACGGGCAGTGAAACAAGTGGTGTACTGAAAGAAAATGGACAATAAAGTAAAGGATTATGTTAAACTATATAGTGAAAGCCTAGGTTGATGGTGAGAGAGGTAAAAGAGGTTTCACCAAATCAGTGAGTTTCCGAATGTGCAAGAAAATGGGAGTTTGCACGGTAATAGACGAAGCGGAAGAAGTTAATTGCATGCAAGAGGATGAGAATCTGCTGTAATGTAGGGAAGAAGTAATTGATGTTTTAGACAATGAAGATTACCTAGGTGTCTGCGAAAGAGTGTTCGCAGTGTGATGACTGAAGTAGATAAGATGATATAGAATGATTGTTTAGTAGACATCTGAAAGACGGCATCATAGTAGGCAAAAGTTACACTTACTATTGATAGCGCCGCATCAGGACGCGAACGCATAGCTCCGTACTATGACAGCTAATAAAACAAAAAAAAACAATGTAGGTGATGAGATGTGCTGGAGGATTTTTTTTATTTTAAATGGCATAAAAGGAAATGAGAATTAATGCCGTAAGGCATTTAATTAGGAGTGCTACAGGTGGCATCTAATTCACAGAACATCAAGGTTATTGCAAAGGAAAGTGGCGTTGGAGAATGCAGCATTCCCCAATTGATAGCACTGAACGTAATCACTTTACAGGCAATACTAGTGATAGGGAGAGCTGAGGCGACAGATTTAATGGCTCTCTCTGAACATTAGAGCTAGTGGCGCCAACACATAGGCGAGGGAATGCTTCACGTGTGCACGAGGAATGCAGCCATGGATAAGCGATAGTTGGCAGCAGTAGTTGCTATCGTGCTGGATCTCTGGCCCCAAGCCGGCAAGCCCGCGCTACTCTGGCCATTCCCACCACCCCCGCCACCGCCACTCCCTCTTGCACCACTACTATCCCCGTCTGCGCCCCCGTCCCGCTGCCGCTAAGGTCATTTGTATGTGATTCACCCGGCGCCAGGGTACCGCCCGCCGATGGTATTTCAAAAAGCAATATTCATTTGCTGGGTGGACGTCGGTTTTTTGTCCACAGCGATATATTACCAGGAGGTATTCGTTGGATCGCGCAAAGCGTGGGATCCAATTGCCGCGGCTGGGCGGGGGCGAGGGGCGGGGCACGAGAGGCGTTGCCAAGCGCCGGGGAACTGGCTTATGGAAGACTTCCCGTTCGAGAGGAGTCGAGTGCAAATGGCGACAGAAATGAACGTTCCACTCTGGAACGCGAGAGGGAAAAAACACTGTGTCATATTATTTCCACGTCCGTCCCATTGCGATGTTTTCGCGTGAAGAAATTTCCTTTTGTTTTACCACATTTCGAACATCTTAAAATATTTCTATGATCGTTTTCCTTAATTTATTTACACGTGTGGTTTATATTACTACTAAAAATAATTTTGGAGGATGTATTTTCAAATACAACCCGCAATATATCTGGTCAACTGTGCTGACAGGGCGGGCGATTCGTATAGGAGCGGGGCGGGACAAGGCGGAGCGGATTGCATCAGAATGTAGATAAAATTTGGGCACAATAAATGGCATTGGTTGCTTTTCTTAATAAGTTATTATTATAAAAGAATACTCGCTCAAGGATGTAATCCTTTAACACAATCCTGTGCTCTACACTTTCTGAGTTGTTCCCAGAAGTCAGGTTGAGGTGTGTAAGTGTATCCAATATTCTATGGGTATTCATCGAGATATATAATCTTCTTTTCGCAGTTTTGTTTACTAATAATTGTAGTAAAGAGAATGTGTTACCTAAAACAAAATGATTGAGAATATAACATAGGGTCGCAAAAATCTTAATTTTCCATCATATTTGAGTATTGTATGAAGATCAAATTCGTTTATACAGATGTTTATGTAAATAATAATTTAGAATTAATGTTCTACATTCATTCATTCAAAAAAAAATTAAAACATTTTGTTTTAGTCCATTGAGTATCCCTTAATCAAATATATCCACCACTGTCTTGTCAAAAAAATATATTCTTCAACTTCAACTGCAGTGAACTTCCTAATTTCAATCTTTTATAATTTAATATAATTAATCTATAGGCAAAGTCATTGAGATCATCGACAGTAAATGAACTTTCCTTAAAATATGCTATATTTTTCTTAACAACTGAGTATATATGCTGGAAAAGAGATATCTGCAACAGAAACAAAATTATTTTTAATAACTTTCCCGTAGAAAATGTTCAGATACGAAAACAAAGCAATAAACAAAATTATTACTCAAAGACTATTTATTCCTGTAATTTCATTCTTCTCGGTGCTCCACACGAATCACGGATTTATTACAGTGTAAATCTACTCTTGTCGTGGGGTACGTAATAGTTCTTTCCGCGTCGCCTTCCTTTGTTTTCATGAAACAGAACGGAAGAGAGGTACAGCGGTTTGTATTGACTCTAATTTCGAAGGACGCAATATGCGATTCAGAAAATCCACGCAGCAGTAATTTCTGCTTCTGTTCACGTAAATTCAATTTCGTGTTCCCTTTAATTACGTTGTTACGTGGCGATAGATATGTCTGGCTTGGAGAGAATACAGATTGTCATAATAGACGTAACCTTCCGTAATTAAATCTGCCTCACAGGGAAAATTGACAAACGAAAATATTTGCTCTATACACATCGCATCTATTTTCAATCACGGATTATTTGGCGCCCTTCCTGCAATGAGCGTACTCGGCGCGCGAATCGGCATTTGAAATGGCTTTTTAATATGTTTTTAATAATGTCGTGGAGTGCACGACAGCCAATGTTGGGGGTGAGCAATGAAAGGAAGGGGGTGAATGGACGAGTGGTGATTCAGTGGAGGGAAGAGGAGATTTCCGGGTTCGATGCTCCAATGATGCACCGTGACATATGACGTCGCATATCTTTTAATGATGTTTCGACGAAGGTTGTATTACATGTTTCTGTTTGATGTTCATTTTGACAAGAGATAATCATTTGCAACAGAGATGTCAAGGTCGATGCGCCAGCGGGATCCCGCAGCGCGGGCAGCACGCGAAATCACCCGTCCACGCAGCTGACACGCGCGCCACAAGGGAGTAGTAATCAAAGTCCAAACCCTGACCAAATGGCTCCACTTCTTCACACTTGCTTCATTAATGTTTTGATTAAAACCGCTAAATTTAAGCATTTGCGTATTTTTCAATGTTCATTTCATTCTGAAACTTAATATCCGATTGTTTTTCAGTTTGCCGCGTTATGAAAAAATAGTATTGGTCAAAAGTAGTATTGGAAAAAGTAGTGTCGGTATAAACGTTTTTGTAGCTTCAAGTAAGCTTGAATGACAACTTTTAGCTGACTAACGGCCCGAGCCGCTGAAGTAAAGTTTGGAGTATGGAATAGTACATACAGAAGGGGTACGTTTGCAGCTGTTGCCACCAGCCTTAAACTGCGATATTTCGGACATCTAATGAGAAGAGAGGTTTCCTTGGAAAAGGATCTAATGCTAAGATCAGTTTTTGGATGCAGAGGCAGGAGGAAGACAAGGTGGTCAGATGAAATTAAGGATGGGCAGCAGCCTCAACATATCCATAAATGGATGACCAGAGGCCGCTCTCTGCCTGAGGAACTACTGTTACCACCAGGATGGACTATTGTCCAGACGGGACGCCGAGTGTCCGGTGCTCGGGAGCGGTGCGCCGAGGGCTCCGCTCTGCTCCCGTTGATGAAAGCGCGCGCGTGCGGGCCGCGGGTCGATGGCGGCTGAACCTGCCCAGGGGACTGCGGGAGGAGAGACAGGGAGGGACGATTGGCGGGAGAGAGGAAAAGGGCTGACAAGAGGGAGAGGAGAAGTAAGGAGGATCGAGGGGAGGGGAGACAAATGTCGGAGGGGTGCGAAGACGGGAAGCAGAGTGGGAAGACGTAGCGGCAAGAGGGGCGGGGAAACGGTTGAGTGAAGGAAGCTTCGCGAGAATAAGGAAGGATAAGAGGATATTAAAACGAGGATATCACGATTGAAGGTTAAAGCTAGCATGGAGGAGATAGAAAGTAGGGATAAGAAGTGGGGAGACGATAAGTCCAAGAGAAGCGGGTAGGAGTGGATGAGTGGAGATGCGGGCAGACAGCAGGCTGGGAAGAAAGGCAAGCGAAGATGGGATCAGAGAGAGGAAGTTGAGAGTGGAGGAGCGTAGGAGAAGCGGGTAGGGGCGCGAGGAGTGGAGGAGGGAAGAAGCAAGATGACGTGTTGGGGACGGGAAGGAAAGGGAAGCGAGGGGGCGGGTGGCGGCGCTGGGCGCCTTCGGAAGCGGAGCCTCTGCCAGGTGCGCGAAGCCGCCTGCTGGGCCCTGCGCTGGGCTTGGGTGGCCGGCGCGGCACGGGGCTTCCCTGCGATCTCCCTTTCGGCCCCAGGCGCGCGACGGCTAATTCCCAGCTCAGCCTTCAACGGGGATTGGCGAAACAACGCTCACCATCGTTGTGAGTCTAGCACTTAAACCTACACCAATGCTTGCAATGGGTACGCAATTCGTTAAATAGCCCATAAATCTCAGCAATCAAATAAATTAAGGAAAGAAATTAAGAAAAAAATAAAATAAAAGTAAACGGAAATTTAAAGAAAGAATGAGAGAAAGAAATGAACAGAAATAGGAAGAGTGAAAAATTTACGAAGTGATTTAATGAGTTGAATATATTTTATGTTAAGAATGAAAAGTGTAAAAGTGAAGGTGGAGTGGTACAGCGGTGTGAGGCAGGTGCAACACGAGAACCACAAAGCCTCGGAAATTCCCTCTCATGCAGATCCCACGAAGTGGCGCAGGATCCCGCGGAGTTCCATAGCTGCTCTACTGGGAGATACGCAATGCTGCGCTCTTCTCCGCGCAGGTCCTCGGTCGCTCATCTTGTTTCCGTGTCCCCGCGCCCTCCCCGCCCCGCCCCGCCCCCTGGTCCGCTCCGCGGGGCCGCGGAGGCGCCGCTCCGCCCGCAAACGCATTCGCTCCGCACGCCGAGCGCTACAATGCCGCCCGTCCCATCGATTTTCTTCTTTCCTCGGCTGCGGTGCCGAAACGCGTCCTAACACAAAACGGACCATTTAGCGCCGTCCCGCGCCGGTCGCTGGTTTTACCTGGTGGTGGTCGTGGCGGAATGGTTACGGGCGACACGGCTGCTGCGAGCGCGTTTTTTGTCGTTGCGGTGGACGCTGGGTGTCGAGACGTGGGCGAGCGGCAGGTTGATGGATGAGCAGGCGGGATGGCGGACTGACGAATAGTCGGACGGACGGACAGAAAGTCTGTGGGCGGTCGAGCAGTCGGAGAGTCCGATGGTCGGTTGGTTGGGCGGTCCGTCTCTTTTTCTTGTCGATCGGTCGCTTCATCAAAACGATCGGACGGTCGTCCAGTCGGGCATGTGGACTGTCGGATTGATTGATTAACATTTTCAAGCACGTCAGTTGCTATAGTCATTAGTCTCATTAGTGTAACGTTTTATTCCGGGAGACGCCAGTGGTTCACTCACGTGCTGGATTTACAACACCTGGCGCCGACCTGCACTTCGACGTGTGTGTGATTTCTTTGTCCAGGTACCTCGCCTAAGTAATGTAGTGGCACTTCATATTTGCGACGTGAGGGGTATGCAAACGCGCATCGCCGTACATTGGTGTGTTTTCTGCAATACGAGTACAATACAGACTTAGCACTAGAGACATCACCGCCTCTTTTCGCGCTCATCTTCAGAACGCAGTTACAATGTGCTTAAGTGTGACGCTGAACACTTAAATTGCACGCCGACGAAAATTCTAGTTTTGCCGAAAACGAAATATTTTGTCGGGAAACCGATTAAACCAATCGTTCTGAAATAACGATAAGTGTCTACACGAGTCATTAATGGATGTTTATGCGCTCGTCCATGCAATTGTCATTAGTTTCGTTAGCGTAGTGAATGCCTCCCCCGGCGGATAGAGATATCCGGCACCCACCTCCATACCGGCTTGCAGAGGCCTCTCCATCCGAGATCTCCCTCAGCAGGGCACCGCCTCAAGCCGGGGCAAAATCTAAGCCATTGATTCCCAAAGCGGGGGCGCGCCCCTCAAGCAAGGCCTAGAGGCAAGTCAAGGGGAGCACGGAGCCCATCTAAACATGGTATACCCGAACATTCCCGAGCTCGAGGAGCGCAGGAAAGAAGCGAATTTTGCCAGAGTTGCCTTGTTGTATTGTGTGAGTTTTGACATTACATATTGTTCTAGATGAGCTCAGCAAAAATTATCCTTACAGTATTATTTGCTACGTAGTATTGCGCAATTTGTGCGGGAAAGCGTTTTCCGAACTAGTTGCAATTAAAACAAAGTATCGGAGCAAACTTGACATTGCTAATGATTTACGTTGAGCACTTTCTGATACTCAACCAAGGATACGGAATCTAGTAAATAAAGCAAGCACATCCTTCTCACTGTTTTTTCTTGTTCCCGGTTTAATTAACATTTCATCTTGTAATATTATTTTGGCGTAAATTGTATTGTATTTTTAACCTAATCTACAGAAAACGAACATATCAAGAGGTCAAGAGGTCAAAAAATATAATTAACTTGTAAAATTTAGAAGAGAAAAAACATAAATATACTAATACACCATGTAATATTTGTTTTATGCATTACCAAATAAAAACATGCAGGGGGCGCGAGAAATTTTGCTATTGAGAGATGAGGGGGTGGCAAAAAAGTTTGGAAACCTCTGCTCTGTGCTCCCTACATGTGTGTAGGGAGTGGGTAAGTGAGTTTGGGTGGGTGAGCGTGTGAGTGTAAGGGGATAAATATACGACAAGGAAGAGAGAGGGAAGATTGTGGCAGTCCGTAGCCCCCATTTAATCGCTTATTGCTCCGGCATTCTCCTGGTATTAATGGGAGATAAATCTACATTATTTTTTGTCAGTGGAAAAGCTGTATATAGTACGGAATTTCAATCTACTTACCGGCCTTACAAGCTGTCCTTGAGATGGGCAGGAAAAACCGCGGCGGTGTGACCTTGGCCCGCGAGAGCGGAGGGCGCGGTGCAGGCAGGCAGGCAGGCGGGAAGGCCGGGTGCGGAATGGAAACGTCAAAACACGGGATTAGAATCCGGTGCCGCGCGCACCTGGCGGAAGCGGCCGAGATGGATCGAGGGCGCGTCGTTTCCGGAGCGCCCCCCTCCCCCTCCCCCTCACCACCCTGTTAGCGGCGCGCGGGGCCGCGAGGATCGTTTTTACGCCGCGGAAGCCGCGCGGGGGGGGAGGCGCGCCCGTGCGGGGCTTCGCGGCCCGAATCGATGGCCTTGAGGTACCCCTACATGACGATTACGGGGGTGAGTTCACAGCTTGCGTGAAAGGAAATGAAATAATCTTTGTGCGGGGGCGGGGGTGGACGACGAAGGGATGTGGAGCGCTCAGATGTTTATGACACTGCAATGAAACAATTTTATTCCGTTGGAAATGTCAGCTCTCACTGAATTTGGTTGCGCTGTGTATTTACAAATGTTTTAAAGTAAAAATTATTATTTAAAAATACGAATACAATTAGCTAATTGATTTTTACTGAGCTGGAATCAGGATGCAATAATGGAGAGACATTGCCTCAGTTAATTTGTACTTCTTTATTTACTGCGGTGTAGGCGCAATCGATAGCCATCAGACACATCCACTCGTAATTATAAACAGTGTAGGGGAGAATGTCACAGGTTGAGCGTAAAAATATGAAAACTGTTCAGGTTGATGTTTATTTAAAGATCGCCATTTTAACTTTTGTACTTTTTACAACGAAGGTATTGAAGCTTCTCGAAAGATCTTTAATAACATATTCTCCTCACTGAAATTATACTTTTCCATCTATATAACTGAAATATTGTGGAGGGTTTTATAGATTTTATTACATTTGGCATTTATCTTAATTTACAACTCACTGTTGTTGCTTAAAATATTCTTATTTGGAATGTATCCAAAATTTTCACTAGTTGTGTAGTGTGTAGATAAATATGGAAATTTATTTTTAGGAATATTTTCTTCTGAATCTTTCTACAAAGAATTGTCGACATTGGGATAAGCGAAATAATGATGCTTATATAACAATAGTCTTCCACATGTCCTTTCGTGTTTCAACCGCTTTTAGTTCACATCCGCTCGCTCCGCCATTTCCGCAACATCCGCAGAATCTGATTGCACAGCGCCGTGCGCGGGCGGCCAACTCGTATCCCGCCCCAACAACCACCTCCCCGCCCGCACCCCCACCAGTGCTAGCCTCGCCCCGCCCGCCAC